>JAJMSL010000016.1:0-259704 GCA_030558395.1 Danielia reshetovae | reverse complement strand
CTTGGGACGTGTGGGTGTCATTGTCCACAGAGAGAAGCACGAGGGTGGCTTCGACTTGGTTCACATCAAGGATTCGTTGGAGAACACTTTCGTCACCAGACAATCGAACGTTTTCGTGATTGGCACTGAGGCTGGCAAGCCATACGTTTCCTTGCCAAAGGGCAAGGGTATCAAGTTGTCCATCACCGAAGAGCGTGACAGAAGAAGAGCCCAGCAGGGAATTTAATCATGTAATATAGAGAAATGCAGTAATTGTGACAGTAAAGTGACGTTCATTCATGTAATTGTGACAGTAGTGTTCATGCATGAGTGGTAATTGGAGATCCCCACGTGACTCTATCTTATCAATAATCAACCACTTTCTTCATGACTTCTCGGTACAGAGTGGAGTACGCCCTAAAGTCTCACAAAAGAGACGAGTTCATCGAGTGGATCAAAGGCTTGTTGGCCGTCCCCTTTGTTCTCCACGCCGATATGGAGAACTACGACGAAGACCTCAGCATTTACTACAAGCACCCCAACGAAACAGAAAAGTTCATCGAAATGCACGAGCAGAAGTTGGCCAAGACGTGCCAGACGAGGTACCTCGAGGTGTTCCACGATGTGGAGAAATTGATCGACAACACCCGATTTTTGGACACCCTCCACCCAGAGGACCCCAATCATGTTGCTCGTAGCAGATTAAGGCAGTTGGTGCCCTCGGTAGGCAAGTTCTTCACGCGGCTTCCGTTGAAGGAGGCGTTCATGATTGAAGACGCAAAAAAGCAGATTTCTCGCCGGCGACTTGTGAGTCCGTCTTTCAACGACGTGAGAAGCATTCTCAACACGGCCCAGGTGCTTGCGTTGGCCGAGTCCGGGCTCAAGTTGGTGACGTTTGATGGTGACGTCACGTTGTACGAGGACGGCAAAAACCTCGAGCCCGAGTCTCCGTTGGTGGAGTGCTTGGTGCAGCTTTTGGCGAAAAATCTCTATGTGGCCGTGGTGACAGCTGCAGGATACCCGGGCCACCAGGGTGCTCTCGAGTACCAGAAAAGATTGCTGGGACTCATCGAGACGCTTCGTGGCACCGACAAATTGCTGCGTCAGCAGAAATGCAACTTCTTGGTGATGGGAGGAGAGTCCAACTACTTGTTTCGCTTTGACGTGGACATGGGCCAGTTGCTGTTCATCGAGGGACAGAAATGGTACCTTCCCGTCATGTGCAAATGGAACCCAGACAAGCTCAGCCGCATCATGGATGCGTCGTACGGCCATTTGAAGCATCTCCAGCGAAAATTCAATTTGGACGACGACAGCAGGACCCAGATCGTCCGCAAGGAACGCTCGCTTGGCATCATTCCCGTGCCCGGGTTCCAGATTCTGCGCGAGACACTTGAAGAGATTGTCTTGTCTCTTCTGGTCAAGCTCAATGAAATTCTCAACGAGAAGGCAACCCACGTGGAAGCACACATTCCCGTGCTCAGCCAGTCATCCGCGGAGCACCCGTTCACGATTTCTGACGAGGTTTCTGGAGAAGATATCCGGGTCTGTGCCTTCAATGGAGGTTCAGATGTGTGGGTGGACATTGGCGACAAGGCATTGGGGGTGGCAGCGTTGCAGGAGTACTTGTGTCAAGACCCACATCACAGCGGGTGCCCGATTACGAAAAGCCAGAGTTTGCACATCGGGGACCAGTTTGCCTCGGTGGGTGCAAATGACTTCAAGGCACGGCTAAGTGCCTGCACGGTGTGGATTGCTAGTCCCAGGGAGACACGAGACATTCTCGAGTACTTGAACTCGAAGTTGCTGTCGGGCGAAACGAAGGTTTAGAGGCTTCTCCGTGGACTTCACCGCATTGGACCTTTTTCGTGGACCACATTGGACGATTTTGTCTGTGAACCTCATCGCTTCGGACACTTTGTCGCACTGGAACCGGCAATCTGTGCGACATCTCATTGCATGTGCGACATCTCTCAGCTCGCACTGCAGGAATCACATGAATCTTATCGTGATATTACCCCAATACTTGCGGAGATATGTTGGAATCCATTATGGTGAAGCGTTCAGAATTCTACAACCCCGCCACGGCCGAGTACCTCGACCCCGTCAAGAAGCGCAGAGTGGCCATTGTCACCGGAGGAAACTCCGGAATCGGCTGGTTCACGGTGTTGCACTTGTATCTCCACGGCTACATTGTGTACGTTGCCGGCAGAACAGAGTCCAAGGTGTTGGCTGCCATCGAGGAAATCGAGGCCGAGGCCAAGAAGCGACTGGCCCAGTACACCGATGAAGAATCGAAGGAGAGACATTTTGGCTCGTTGAGTTATCTCCACATGGACTGTAAGGACTTGGCCTCGGTGGTGCAGTGTGCTGAGGACTTCGGAGCCAAGGAATCCAAGTTGCACATTCTCATCAACAATGCTGGCGTGATGGGCGTGCCGTTTGAGTTGACCAAAGACGGATATGAGATCCAGTACCAAGTCAACTTTGTTGCGCCGTTTTTGTTCACCTTCAAGTTGTTGCCTCACTTGAAGAATGCGGTGATAGACCAGGCTCCAAGAGTGGTTTTATTGTCTTCCATCGGCCACAACGCTTGTCCCCGGTACTTTGAACCCTCGGACCACATCAATAGGACTCCGAACTTTCTTTTCACGTGGATCAGATACGGCAACGCCAAGTGTGCTGACATCCAGTTCATGAAGAAGTTCTCGGAAGTTCACCCCGACATCTTGTCGTTTTCGGTTCATCCAGGTGTGATTGTGGAAACCGAACTCTACAACCACTGGAAGAACATGGCTGTTATCGGGCCGTTTGCTAAATTATCCTTGCGTGGGACACACAAGGCCATGGGTGTGACCTCGGAAGAGGGCTGTTTAGCTACTCTTCGGGCTGCCATGGACAATTCTTTGGGCAAGGAACTGAGTGGACGTTACTTGGAAACCGGAGGTGTGATGGGCAGGCCGAGCAAGATTGCCTTGAGCAAGGAGAATGCAGAGAAGACGTGGTCGTGGAACTTGGAAGAGTTGGAGAAGAGAGGGTTCTGCACCGTTGAGGATTCTGTCTAAGATACGTTTTCGACCTTGGACACGATGGACACTTGAAGCTCACTAGAAGATGGACACTAGACGATGGACACTAGACGATGGACACTAGACGATGGACTCTTGTTTCAAGTAGGTCACTGATGTTGAACGTTTCGACAATTTGGACCCTATGTTATTTACGATGTTTTAAAAAGACGATTTGTTTGTTGCTTGAATTGTAATCCTGAAGCGATGTTACCATGTTGACCAGGTTTCCACAATCACTCAATTGCCGAACCTTCTAATTCAAATGCTCTCTGTTGTTTCTGCTCAACTTCGGGTAAGCATAGTAAAATGTCTTCTGCGACATGGAAATCAAATCATATTGATTCTTTCTGACTCACCACGCAAACACAACTTCCACACCTTGCTAGTGGCACGATCCAGGTGAATGCAGATTGCAAGATCGTGAAGAAGCCCAACAAATTTTGCCTCGAGCTCGTGGTCCCATTGTCGCCATCATAACCACCAACTTTGAGCACCCACTTTTCCAGTAATTTCCTGAAAATATTCAGACAAATCCCGATCCTTGCTACATATGGCTGTTGAACTATCCCTGGAGCAGGTGTCACACAGATTGACCGATCCCGAGGTTTCCCAATTTATCCGAACCACAGTGACCGAATCCAGCAACAAATCCCACGAATACGAACTTATCCAGTCGGAGTCCTTGACTTTCCTCTACAACTTGTTGTACGATGACAGGTCTTCGCTCAGCAAAGCCGATATCCTCAGCATACTAAATTCTCTCAAGGAAAGAGAGAATAATCTCCCGTTCTCTTTCGACTCGGTCAAGGGCCACTTGAACGTGCAAGGCGTACGACTAGCACCCAGTTTGCGTCGCAAATTCTACTACGAAAGATGCCGAATCGGCTACAATTCCTGGTTCAGAAACATGCCCAACTCCAGAGAAGACGCCCGCAAAGTAAGTCCCTCGTAACTCCATCCTAAACTGCCGGTACTAACGATCCCAGGATTTGAACATTGTCACGTACAACACCAAGACGGAGTTCTTCCGGTTCGAGAGCTTCTACAACAAATTGAAGAACCACATCACGCATTTCCAGCTACGAAACTTGGTTGTGTGTGGCGACAATCTAGCGAACGGCGTATTCTACCCCTCGTCGTACTACCACGACAACAACCTAGAGCTAGTCACTCTGGAAACGCACGGCCAAATCGACGAATACCCCAGTTTCTTCAAAATCAACCGATTGATGCCCGACAACGAGACGCTATCGACGAGGGGGATGAAGCTAGACTGTCTCATAGACTCTCGGTCGTTGCCGTACAACTCCAGCAGCCGGATTTCATCCAGTGCATGTTCCAACAAGTTCTTGGTAAATGGAACATTTGAGGGTGGCTACCTTCTCCAGGATATTAGCGATCCAGACTACACTAGGTTGGTGGGCGAGTACTCGTTGACCAGCTCCGCGGACGGAATCACAAACCACATTGTCATAAGCAAAGATGACTCGGAGCTAATAGTAGCCTCCAACGACAGGAACCTCCGATTCATAGACATTGAAAGTGGCTCCAGGAACACCATATCGCTTCCGTTTGCAGTCAACTTCCTAGCGTTAAACCCGAAGAACCCACACGAGTATCTCATTACGGGCGACGACGTGAACAGTTACGTCATGGACAAGAGAATCTCAGAGTTCCGGCCGCAGTTACAGCTCTCGGGCCACAAGGACTACGGCTTCGGCTGCGACTGGTCTCCGGCCGACGAGAACTTGTTGCTTTCTGGAAACCAGGACGGCACTGTTCGCTTGTGGGACCGAAGGAGACCAGACCACAATTTGTACGGCTGGAGCAGCTCGCTCGGTTCTCACGGCTTTGACATAGACAGCCAGCTCTCGGGAGGTCCCGTGAGGAACTGCAAGTTCAGTTACTACGGAAAACACATCGTCTGGGCCGAGAGCTTGGACCACATGGGAATCATTCAGGTGGACGACTTGAAGAGCAACAGTGACCACATCCATTCACGTGTTCAGTCCATCGACTTCATTGGAAAGTGCATTGGTCTCAACACCTGTCCTGTGGATACGGGCCACGGAGAACAGCTTCTAGTAGGTGTCAACGACTGCCCCTTGGGAGGAATCTTGAACTACCATCTCGAGGCCACGGACAAGCCCTTGGACTTTGATTTTACCTTCTAGCCCTTGGAGTTTGAGTTTGTGTTCTAGCCCTTGGAGTTTGATTTTCCCTTCTAGTCCTCGGAGTTTGAGCTTCCCTTCTAGCCCTTGGTGTTTGAGTTTGCCTTCTAGTCCTCGGAGTTTGAGCTTCCCTTCTAGCCCTTGGAGTTTGAGTTTGCCTGCTAGTCCTCGGAGTTTGAGCTTTATTTCTAGCCCTTGGACTTCGACTTTCCTTCTAGTGAATACGGAATAGAACACTTCACCACATCTCGTCCACATTCTCTGAAACCTGCAAACTTCCACCGACCTCCTTGATCAAGTCGTCTAGCTTCGCCACTTTCTGACTGCACTTTGTTATTGTGGCCACCACGCGGATCTTGTTTCTGGCTCTGGAGACGGCCTTTTCGTACCTCTCCACCTCTTCGTCACCGTTGGTCAACGGAATATCACGCACCATGTCTTCAAGCCGGGCCACGTGGGATGCCACAGCCTTCCCTTCGACCTGTTTCCATTCCTCTATGAGTTCTTGAATATACCCCACCACCAAGAACCGTTGGAATCCTGTCTGGAGTCCGTATATCTTTCCTTCGAGGAATTGTTCTTTTGCTGATTGCTCCTGGCCGTCCTTGTAGCCACGGAGGTAGTATTCCTGTTCTAGGTCCAAAGCCCCGTCTAAAGTGATGTCGGCCATTTGATGTTGTATGATCTCATCGCACAAGACTGCATCAACAAATATTAACCATGCTGGACCTACTAACGGAAGATCTTCCGGGAAACCAAAGAAGACGAACTCAACGGGGAGAATCACTTCAAAATGGGTACGATTCTGATTCTGAGGGCGTCGACAGTGAATCTGAGACTGAGACCCCACCTAAACCCAAGGAAGACGAAGACGACATGTTCGCAAGTGATGCAGAGGAAGCACCGAAGGGATTCGATATGGACGAGTTCGAAAAAGAACAAGGGTTGGGAAAACACGACTCTGAGAGAAACCTGGCACTGCAACAAGAGCCAGAGCAATTGGATGAGCAGGAGACACAGGAACAACACCACTACTACAACGACGCGGAGAACTTCGACGGAACAAGGCCGCAAACCAAAATAGACCTCAAGATAGAAGCTTTTGATTTGCGGGAGGAGGCTGAGATTGGAACTTTTGACAAGGACCTCAATTACACTCGAAAGGACAAAAGTGACAGCGAGAACAACGAAGATGCCTGGATGAGCAACATCAAGAGTGCTGACATAAGGAAGGCACACGAAGCACTGAAGAAAAGAGAGGCTGCTTCTCGCAAGCTGAGCTCCAGGCTGCTCGAGGTTTTGTTGCAGGAGCTTATTCAGCTACTCGAGCCAGCAGAGACCCCTTTGGAAGCTTTAAGCGGGCTCAAACCACCCAAGGGCAAGAAGAACATCGATGCCTCTAAGGAAGCTCTTCGGAAAAAGACGGTATTTGATCTCACGGGACTATGTGACGAACTCATGAGCGAACAGGGAGTGGCTCAAATCTACGACATGAGCAGGGAAGAGCTAATGAGAGCATACAAGCAAGAAACAGGAACAGATTTCATTGCCAGAGGGACAAAAAGGAGTCTTGTGGAGATGGAATCCGAGGAACCACAAGAAGCAGAAGATTATGGAGTTGCTATTTGGGAGTTTCGTTGGGTGGGTGACGACGCCATCAACGGTCCGTATTCGGCGTACGAAATGAACTACTGGGTCGAGTCGTACTTTGCAAACAACGTGGAGGTTCGAAAAGTTGGACAGACCGACTTCCAACATGTTTCTCAAGTGACGATGTAACATATTTATTCCGCTATTTGTCAGTCACATAATTTAGCATCGGAAACTGGATTTCCTGTGCGATGTCGTTGATGACATCCCAGCTGACATTGCACTTCCACCGGATTCGGGAACTGAGAATGTCCAGAGCATATGTTCGGCTTATTAGCCCGAGAGAAACCAATGTGGACAACTGAGTGTTGACATCGACACTGGCATTCAATGTGAATGTGGCGAATTCATGTTCTTTCCTTGCAAGCTCTCTTTCGGATAAATCTTGGTATAAGTTAAAGAATTCCTGATTGTCTTTTGACAAAGACATGGCCTCGTTTCGGTATATTACCGAGAGAATGGCCTTCAATCTCTCCAAGTCGAAGAATGCGGCAGAGAGCAAGCGAGAATCAACGTCTTTTTTCGTCAAAGATGCTATCTTGCTCTTCTTTTCTCGTTTCTTGATGGTCTTCAACTTCGAAAAGAACTGGAGGTCGTTCTTTGGATCCACGTACGAAGCCAAATAGGATGCAATGAGGATGAACTTGGAATGGTAGGGCAAATCGGCCACCGACGACGAATTGGAAGGTTCTTCTTCCTTCCATGTGCCGTATTCCCTGATGGTGCTGTTGCTGATGATGTTGTCGTTGAACAAGTCAGCTCTGACATCTCTATAGATCTTGAGGAAATCTTGGGGCTGATAGAGTCCATCAGCAATCGGTTCTGCAAATTTGGGCCACAGTTTCTCGCACAAGTCTAGTAGCAATGAGAGATCAGACCCTGTGTAGTCGAAGTAGAGGTCCACCACCAATTTGGCAAAGTTTCTCCAGAAAAAAACGTCGTGGTCGCTGTCAAGGTGGTACAAATGCTTGTTCTGGAGTATGAGAGTCACCTCTGCTTGCGTATATGGAGAGAAGAGGATGTGTGGCACAGAAAAAGTCAGTATTTCCCTTGGGTCGCCATGTGACGTGATGTAGACGACACTAAGATTCCGAACGGCCGAGTGTTCCTGAAGTTTCAAGAATGATGCAAACAATTCGTCCGTCGGGTCACAACACTGGTCAAACCGGTCGAGTACCAATACGTGGGGCTCTTTGTATCCTGTTTCCACCACGAATTGCTCCAACAGCATCAAGAAATATGCAAAGTTTTCACAGAGAAGCGACACACGGGCTGCCTTCAAACCCTTGTACATGAATTCCTGGTCATATTTGTTCAAATCGACCCCACTGTCATTTCTGATGCCCATTAAACATCGCTGGAGCAAGATCTTCTTGGTAACACACTCGTCGCAGTTGATTACGGTCTTTTTGATTCCCAAATCGTCCAAATAATGGAGAACGGTGTGTGTTTTACCGACAGCTTTGTAACCTTGCACTATCAAATTGGAGGCCAGAGAACTCGGGTCGTTTGTGATGAAACACCTCAAAAGTTCTTGTTCAGCGTCTCGGCACACGACTGGATTGGAATTTGCAGAACGGACCATTGTGGCAAGCGTTATGCTTGGAAGATAGTAAACTGGAACTAACTTTGAAATCGCACTTCTATATCGCACTTCTATATTGCGAAATCCTAATTTTGATGAAATCATTTTATGCCTACCACGCGAACCAAATGCTTGTCTATTATGCGAGCACTAAAAGTACTCTTCGATGAGGCCCAACAACATCTTCAACCCGTAAACGGTGGCCACGTTTTTGAATACCCGGATGCGATGCTCCACATCCTGGAATTTCACAGTTTCGGCCCAGTTGCCTGAACACTTGCAAAACTCACTCATATTGTCACCTTTGATCAGATGGCACCTCGAACACTTGAGGTCTTGTGTCAAGTACTTAGACACAAGTCTGTTGCATTGCACAATCAACTCCTCTTCCATAGAAACCTTGTTGTAGGCCCTGTTACAGTTGACACAGCTCCAAATATCCTTCTCTTCGTCACGGCAAAAGTCAACATCACGAAGGAAATTGCAGTAGTCGCAAATGACAGAAGAGACGATCAATGAAGCACTAGGGTTGGAGAACATCGACTCATTGCTGAACTCCTTGATTTCCATGATTCCAAGGAGATCTTTCCTCAACATGCGCACTTCAATGCTTCTCCTTTTGGACAAGCCGAACACCGAGCATAAGGACTTCACTAATTCCAATGCCGGGTTTCTCATGTGAAGATGTGATCCAGGAAGCAACGGGAACTCGTATTCCTGGCTCATTTCTGGATTGAGAATCGACTCGTTCTGACGGCGATAGAGTTTCTCGATCCTCTTCTGAAGTGGCTTTCTGAACACAGTCATCACTTCACTGATTTCCTGGTCCTCTGGATCTTCGGTGCTAGAGTCTTGTTTCTGCTGACCCTTCAAAATGTGTGCCAATTGGGTGATTCTCTGGGTTCCTTTTTGTGTTCCACCAAGCAACGTCTCATTCTTGAACTTTGCAAGTGCGTCCAAGAAAATGACCATCCAGTCTTCAAAGTCGTTTTGGAAAATAACAGGCAAGAACCTCATGATGTGCCATTTGCTCACAGGAACCAAGTTCTGAATGTCATCATTGGTAATCGTGGTGCAACATCTTCCAGCGAAATTGAATTCATCCATCCACACCAAAAGGTCCCAGTAACGAACAATCTTCAAATCAAGGAAGTTGAACAAAGGCTTGGAGCGCGTGGCATTGACAACGTAATGTCCGAATGCGTAAGAGTTTTCGACGGAAATCTTCGTCGTCTGAATGATCAACTTTTGTCTGTTGGCAAACACAACATTTGCATTCATACGTTTGAATTCACCAACCAACTGCAAAAGAGCTTTGCAAGTGAGATTGTGGATGTGATGATGGAGAGTATAATCGTACAAGTACGAGTCCCTCTTATGCACCCACGAGACCAAATTGTTCATCATCGAATCAGCGTTTGAATTGTTCATCATGGCATCGTCCCACCAGTCCTTGACCATGGATCTCAAGATCGATAGCGGAGCAGGAGAGAAGGTGTCAAGTGCTAATGTAGTTGCTCCACTGCTTTCATATCCAAGAAGTGGGTCATCTCCAAGATCTGTGCCTTCGGCTTCATTAATGAGAGAGCTGGTCAAGATAGTGTTGATGGTCAACGTTCCAATCTCCACCTCGAGGCATGCTTGTTCATAAATTTCAGGATTGTTGATAGTTAGGAAGTCAAGATTATCAAAATCTTGAACCCTGTCATCTTCAAACCCACCGTGGTCTGGATATGGATTCTTCGACCACCACAACACAACGTTGTTTTGGGACAACCGTCTAGCATATTCCACATCGATCAAGTAACCCATGTTTTCGATTTGCAAGTTGCACAATGGAATTTTCCCGTAGTTTGACAATGTGATCATGTTTTTGAGCCACGAAGCCAACAAGAAGTAGTGGTTCATGATTCTCTTTGCAATTAACGATTGCCACCCAACTGCTGGAAGAGACACCTCTCCCACACTCATCTTGATGGTAGGGAAGTCCGAAGTTGCTTCAAGCAAGTTCAAGACCTTGTTGCAATACGGAGACTGGATGGTGAATAAGGCACGGCTGCTTCTTCCTTCATGAAATTTTCTGAACACAGAATTCAACTTCTTGTACAACGACGATGGGCTGTTGTAGTAAGTAGTTTCGAACTCCATTTCAGATTGGTAGTCAAGAATATTGTAAAGCTTAGAAACTTTGTCCTTCTTAGCCTCATACACATCCTTGTAAATCTTCTCAAGATTAGCTGGCAATTCCTGAGCTCCACTGGATGGTTTCAACACAAAAAAGGACACCCTGCTATCCCAAGAGTTGAACACAGCAAAAAATTCGTAACTGTTCGTCATGATATGCAACAAATAGACAATATCCATGTTGAATTTTTTCAAGTAGACATCCTTTTCGACCTTGATCAAGTCTTTCGTACTAAAACCGTTCTTCAAGCACTTTCCTAATGCACCAACTCTCGTGTCATCGAAACGGACCGTGTTACCAAGGTCAATGATAGCTCTGTCAATGGAACCCACATCCGTCTCGTAAACTCCCAAGATTTTGGAGTCATGGAGCAAACTGTCCACTCTGCTCATTTCTTCATTATAGGTTGTTTCAGGCATTGTCAACTTGTAAAGGTAGGTTGAATCATGTCCGTTTGGAAGAATAGCATTGGATCTCTCAATCTCGCAGTTAGCGATGGTTTTCTTTTTCGAGAGCTCAGCCTTGAATGTTGCGTAGATTTTCTTTGGAATGTGAAAGGTGAACGAGTGAACTTTCCCTCCAGAGAGAACGTACACTTTAATAGCACCAATGTTTGCTGGGTCCAACTTGTACTCCAAAATTTCCCAGTCGGAGCCAGCAAAATTCTCCGCCTGTTTCCTGATCATTCCACCAACTGATGATCTATGGGATGACTCTGCATTGTCTCCAAAAAGCTTCTTTCTTCTGCTTCTATTTTTGGATTGAATTGCCCATTTGGCTTTTTGATATTGCAAAAAACCAGCGTAGTCCTCTGTCATCGACGGGCATGGACCATTCAAAATGGCACTATTTCTCTCATCTTCCTCAGCTTGAAAGAGTTGCGCAGCTCTTGCTTTTCTCTTACGCACAGTAACTTTACCAACTTTTGACTTGAGATCGTCATCAACCTCAACAAAGTCTTCAATGTCCTTGATTGCCTTAACCTGGAGCTCCTTCTTGGTGGTAGCCCCAAAGAAAGCTGAGATCGACGACTGCTGAAATTTATCTTCCTGAACCTTTATCCTTTTCTGCAACCAATCTGGATGAGGCACACGAGGAACTGGGTTTTGGACATTTTGCAACGCAGCTGGAATGGTGATGATCTTCTGGACAACAGAAGCAAGACGTTCGTAGTAATAATTCCAGTCAATCACTGTTCTCGGGTCGAACTCGGTCATTGATGGATCTTTCAACCACTTTCTGAGATAGAATTCTCTTTTGTCTGAGGAGAAAATCGAAACCGGAACAGCTCTTTCGGTGACAGGACTGCCAATTGGCTTAGCACTGACAATGTACTTACATGCCAAACCAGCATCCTTGACCATTTCCTCTCCCAAGAACTCACCTAACCTCTTTGCTGTAGTGATAGAAGTGGACTTCTGAGTACCGTATTCGCACAATGCCTTACTCATACTTCTGTTCTCACAAATAAGTTCAATCAAGTCTTCGTCTTCAAGCATTCCACCTTTTGTATCCAAGACGTCCAACCAATTGTTGGCGACACTAGCAACTGCTTTGTAGCAGCTCTCTAGGGTATCTCCATCAAGGAAAAGTTTGAAAATGTCAGATTGAAAGTTCTTGATGAGCTGCAACTCTCCTCTTCTTTTCAACTCGAAACCTTTCAACTCTGCAAGAGAACCGTCATTGTTGAAGACCGCATATCTTTTTTTCAAACCTTTTCCTTCTTCCTTGGAAGTTGGCAAGATCATTGCTTTGTATGGACCATCGACTTCGAAGAAGATAGAATTCTCAGACTTCGTCTTGTATTTGAATTGGTCAGGGTCCACCAAATCTTGGTACTGGTGGTTCGTGAATTTCTGGTGAACCAAATAATTCAACATAGAACATGGATATTCCAAGAAGATTTTCTTTCCGTCCTTGCACTTCAAGTTGAAATTCTCGGGGAAGGCCTTTGGCAAAATACACCAAATACCATCAGTATCCAATTCCAACGGCCTACCTATTCTTTCAACCAATTGTCTGGCCATTTGAATGATGTGGGCACCAGTGAGGCAAGTGATTCCTGCCATTTCCATGGAATACCAACGAGAACCTTTTCTCATGACGTAACCGTAGAAAGAATTCAAAATGACTTTATGAGCAAGCTGTAATGAGTCGTACAACACAACCATCTTGTTCGCATCGTCTCTGGAAATCGTATCTTTGCATTTCCCAGCTTTGCCTTTCCACACTTTGGCCAATGTCTTGAATTCATAACGACGGTCTCTGAAGTTTCTGACAGTGTCAACATAGAATGGATTTTCTCTTTGACAGACGATGGCTTCACGAGTGACAGTCTTCGTTTGTTTGATTCTGTTGTAGACTTTTCTCGAGTAATCACCCAATCTCTTCTTGATCCTTTGTGCTTGGTCAGCATAAGGAAGTTCGTCAAATGACCGCTGTGGCAACCAAGGTTTGGCTCCCGGAAATTGTTCGTTTTGGAGCGTTCTTTTGACCATTCCGTATTCGTCCATTTTAGTAGGCAAAAACTCACCTCTCCACGCCCACGGCAATCTTCTGTCACAGTTCTTGCCAGGTCGGTTAAAGTCACACGCTGCACAGTCCTTTTCGGATTTCATTGAGTCGGGTTGCAATCTGTTAGAAGTCATAATGTTAGGATACATGGAAGCAACATCGACATGGTAGATGAGAGGTTCCTCATTTCTGACTGAGTTTGTTTGTAGCTCCTCTAGTTGTGCTTTGATTTCATTGTACACTTCGTCATAGTTTTCAACCTCCGAGAGAGTTTTTCCATTTTCAACCTCGATGCAGAATCGAATGGAATTGTGTAAGTCATCAAGAAGTTCTCCAATAGCTGTAGGATCCACCTTGAAGTCGGTTGCAATGTCACTTCTGAAAACTCCAGCTTCCAAAGACTCCACATGGCCACCAACGTAAGTCTCGGACTCAAGCAAGTGACCTTCGTAAAATCTCTCAATGGGATCTGAATACTTGTTCGGAAGCAAAATTTCTTTCTCGTAAGCTTGCACCATTAGCAACATCTCACATAGCGTACCAGTACCTTTTCGCAAGACCTCATCCGGATTTAGAGGAATGATGGTGCACAAGGAGAAGATGAAAGGATGGACATACTTGTAGTACAAGTAGTATGTGGCCACAGCGTCGGAAACGGAGTATTCAGACAATACCTGTGGCTTTTCGTATGCATAAGGAGTCATTAATTCGGGATCCAATTCTGCTGGATTGTAACCCAATTTGACTGTGGTGACTGCTTTCAAACCCTGCGAACCCTGGGGCAAGTAGGAATCTCTTTTCACCCATCTGTAGCAGTCCATGTGAACACAGTATTTGGACTTGTACTCTCCATCGTTGTCCTTTGCAAAACCGATTTCGTCAAACATGTCCATGTCATGGAAGTTTGTTCTGTTCTCCACAAAGGGCCAATCAAAAAAGTCTCCGTTGAATGTGGCAATGACCGTGGGACGAGAGTCACGAATGTGCTCGAAGAATCTCATCAACAAGCGCTTTTCGTCTGGCTCGTTGAAAATTGTGAATAATCCAGGATACTCTGGCTTCGGGGTGTATTCGAAATCGTCGATGTCTTCGGAAATGATTTCTCTATTAGTGATCAAGAAGCCCTCTCCGTCGATCATGTACGAGATCATCATGATTTGGTCGACCTTTGCGTCTGGGAATTTCAAAGGCGCCTTTGTGGTTTCGATGTCGAATGCCATCACCACGGGATCGGCAAATGCAAGCTTTTCTTTGTCTTCCTCCAATGTGACTGCTCCATGTTGCGCGAATACATTGTACCATTTCCCCACTCTGATGTTCTTGTCTATGGAAACCCGCACATGGTACGGAACGTCGTATTCTCTCAAGTCGTCAACGAATGTTGTTGGGCTCGACACGGCTTCGGTGGTCTTCTCGTCGGTATGGTAGTTCCCTCCGTCTATGTTGCTGGAGTTGTTGAAGTTGAGGATCTGGAAAACATCTCTTGTGTCTCGTTTCGTCTGGTTTTCTTTCACAATGGGTCCAAGGACTCGTCTGGCACCCAATAGGTCGGAGATGTTGTGGAACTGAAGCTTGATGAGCGTACGCTTCAACCCCACCAAATGGTTGGGCAACGCCAAGTCGTCTTTGAGTTCTCTGGAGATGGATTTCAAGTGGAATTCCTCCAACGTTTTCTTGAGAACCTCCTCCACCTCTGCTTCTCGTCCTGGCATGACCATGAGGAAGAAATACGGGTCGTATTGCAATGTGGACTTGAACGAGCCTCCTTCTTCGTCCAAAAAGTAGAAATCTACCCCGGAGTAGCCCGCAATGTAGTCTTCCGATGGAATGGTGGTGGCATGCATGTTGATCAACCAGCCTTTTCTGGGTTTTGCTCCGTCGAATTCTCCGTGGTCAAATCGGTCAAACCCCATGAGGGAGTCCAAGGCGTCGATTTTTTCCACCAGCTCGCGTTTGGAAATGGAGTCGTTGAGCATCGGGTTGAGTTTCTGCGGGTCCAAGTCATCTTTGCCGAGGCGAAACTCCGAGGTGATCTTGGATTTGTTCTTGACAAAACGCGCAGATGTCGATCCCTTGAATCTGTTATTAGTGGAAGACATTGCACGGCATGAACGAGACTACCGGATGAAAAACTACCGGATGTAAAACTGCCGGATGAAAAACTACCGGATGAAAAACTACCGGATGAAAAACTACCGGTGAATGGAGACTTCCGGTGATGAGAGACAGTATTTCTATACACGCGTTTTACGCGACTTTGGTCATGTGACACCGGCCACGTGCTAGCGGGACATGAACAAGATGATCAAGAACTGCACCACGGCCGAGTAGATGAAGAGGAACTGCACGCGGAGCCGTCTTTGTCCGTTCGAGATGGTGTTGGCCGAGCTTTCGCCCGCACCGAGCGGCAAAATCAAGAATTTCAACGATCTCATCAAGAACAACGCCAACCCACTCACCACCACGAGCATCACGCCGTAGAACACGAGCGACGAGCCGGTCACCATGTTTTTACAGCACAACAACACGATGATCGAAACGTACTTGTACCCGCTGAAACTGATGAGATCCCACAACGAGCTCTGGGTGGAGCAATTCAACAAGTAGAGCCCCACCTTGAAGATCAAAATGTCCACGAACGAGCACGCCAACGTCTGCGACGCCAAGTACCCGAACACCTCGGGGTGGAAGTCGCCCTTCAAGCCCTGGAAAATCGACCAGAGCAAAATGTATGTGACGAACGACATCAACGGAATGTACAAATCTGGTGCGTTGACGTCCTCGGAGGGCGGTGCATACGACACGGCCCCGCTGGATCCTGCCGTGTCGGCTGTGGTCATCCGCGTCCAGTTCTGGTGCCTATAAGGAAAGAGTATTAGAATGAGCTTTCTCCACACGTACGAGTTGCTGACCTTGAAGTAGTACTTCAATTCGCCCGCCAAGGGGATGTAGCCGCCGAAGTTCTGCTGGAGGTACTGGTTCGACTGGCCAAAGCTGGATTTGGCGAACTGGGCAGCCATGGAAGCTGTTGGATCCGAGAAAAAGTTCAGATATGGGCCCGCTCCTCCGGACGGCTGTTGCTGAAACTGCTGGCCCTGGAACTGTTGGCCCTGGAACTGTTGGCCCTGGAACTGCTGGCCCTGTTGTTGTGGTGGCAATTGTTGCTGTTGGAAATTGTTGCCTTGAGAGAAGGACGCAGCGTGCTGCGGACGAGGGTGCTGCAAATTTTGAGGCAATTTCAGCTGCGCGTAGCTGCTGTCGGCAGCATTGGCGTAGGGGTTGTACATTGTGAGGTTTTGTGAGGTGGTTGAGATTTGGTTGAGTTGAGATTTGGTTGAAGGTGAGTTTTCAATCGCGCAGGTCGTGCGCGCCTCAGATCGCACTGGGTCCAGGCTATTGAGAGGTGATTTCCCTGTAGTGATTTCTCTGGGATGATTCTCTGGGATGATTCTCTGGGGTGATTCTCTGGGGTGGATGTTTTCATTTCTGGTTTCTCAGGGTTGCACAAGTCTAAGGACGTGTCTGTTCAAGTTTTCAGCATGTTCAAGTCAATTGGTTGCACTTTCAGTGGTTGTAGTATTTGGTTGAAGGTCAGATCATTGCTTTCACCAAACTTCTTGGCCTCCGATGGAACTTTCATAGATTCTGTAGAAACATTTTGTTACGGATGCGAGAGCTCCAAGCTCCGCCTGTTTCTTTGAGTATCGTGTTCTCAAAGCTGAGGAACCATCTCCAGTGTATTCGAGTCGCAACTTCAACTTGCTTTCTTTTCCGAGATGGGCCACCACGCTTCTTTTGAGTCAACTTCCTGAAGTGCTCGTGAAGTTTCTTTCTCAACTTCTCTAAACTCAGCTGCAACTTTTGAACGCTTGCTCTTGGTGTGCTTCCACATCACCAACAAGTACCTCTCCGAGAATAACGGGAGGTGTCTCGGCCACATGCTAGATCGTTGGTATTCCAGAAGCAATAGCTACCAAATTGTAGATTGCAATTTCAATTCAACCTTTCTTAACATCCTTTAGAGGTTCTTTGCCAGGGAAGCCGAACACTTGCAGTAACCGTATATTCCAAAATCGAGAAAAGTGCTCACTTAGGCGCCCATCTTCAAATAGCTGAGCACAATCCAGCAGCTAAAGTCGATGGGGAATGTTGATTGCATTTTAATTTCGCACCCATTTTTACCCATCCTATCTATTTGTCTATTTCTATCTTCAAGCAATCGCCTTAGGAGTTCTCCTTCTATCTTCAAGCAATTGCCTTTGGAGTTCTCCTGGTCTCCTCGCCCTCGTCAAATACAGCCTTTACCCCGTGAGCCGCGTACGTGTTGTACTCCCAGTTGTTCCAACCATAAAAGGTCTCTCTATTATAAGGAGTCAAGTCCGTACCATCATGGAGCTTCTGTACCAAGTCGGGGTTAGAAATATAGTATCTGGAGAATCCGACAAGAGTTCTGTCGTCGTCAATGTCTTCCAAAACAGTCTTGAAGCTTGGAGCATCGTAGGTGTAATTACCAGCCCTGACAATGACACCTGTCCAGGCAGCTCTCACGAAAGCATTGCTACCAAAAATCTTGCTCTTCTCAACAGTAATGGTACCCTGAACTCTTGGTTCAACAAGAGAAACGTACGCCAACTGTTGACCCGCTTTTGCTCTCTTCTCCAATTCTCCCAAAAAGTAACCAAAAGTGGCGACCGGGCTGACTTCGTCCTCCTCAGCCTTCATTCCTTGGTGCTTGGCCCATGGCGAGATTCTGACAGCCAACCTTTCGGCTCCAACCAAAGAAATCAAGTGGTCAATGAGCTCCAAAATGAAACGAGAACGGTTCTCGATCGAGCCTCCGTACTTGTCTGTTCTTCTATTACTTGTTGGCTGGAAGAACTGGTCCAAAAAGTAACCGTGAGCTCCGTGGAGTTCGATGTAGTCGAAGCCAGCTGCAAGGGCATTCTTGGCAGCGATTGTGTAGTCGTTGTAAATGAGATCCTTAAGTTCTTCGGTGGTCAACTCCGTCAAGGGGTTTCCAGCTTCGATAGCTGCCTTTTCGTCTTCTTCGCTACTGTAAACGGCCGAAACACCGACCAACTTGTTTCCTTCCTTCTTTGTGACGGCTGGATCAGCCACTCGTCCCAATGCCCAGAGCTGAAGGGACATGTACGAACCATTCTCATGGACCCTGTCGTTGATTTTTTTCCAAGCCTTAACGTGGCTCTCCGTGTAGATACCCGGAGTGTGAGCAAAAGCACCGAATTTGGCACCAGGAAGTGTTCCCTCAGCGACCAACAAAGAACCAGCGAACTTAGATCTATCGTCGTAGTACTGGTACGCAAGATCAGAGGGAGTGTGATCCTCCAAACATCTTTCTCTGGTTGTTGGAGCATAGACGATCTTGTTGGACAACTCGTGTTGACCAACCTTGATGGGCTTGAAGACCTTCGTATTTTTCAAAGCACCAGAAGAAGTCATTGTGAACGAAGAGAGAAACAGGCCTGCTCGGAATTGCTGTGGCTTTTATGCATTGTACAACGCCAACATTGAATTTGTAAGCATGGCTCCGACATAAAAGGGCATTTGGAACGGCTTTGCTTTTTTAAATACAGGGCTTCCTAGGCTGAACCGAGAAAAATGGCCGCTTCGTGAAGGTTATCACGTCACATAATCCTGCAGAAATAACCGAAGCCATATATAAGTGTCTCAGTTTGAGGGTCTTCTGGTGGTCCAATATTATTTCAAAGCAACTGTTTGACAGCACTGGCGTGCGCATTGCGCTTTGACGTTTTTGATGCAGGGAAATGCAGCTTCTTTTTTATTTCTTCTCTGGACTGTGCAGGAAGTTCGTGTGTTCCAGGTGTAGATCTTCATTCTTCTGAATTATCGGGTGGCTGCATCTGTTCGGGGTATTCGAAAATTGGATGTTACTCCTCACAATAGAACGCCGGTTATGTGCGCTAGATCCGTGGCCGGTCTTCTCTACTCTGAACCCAAACGAGATCGTACTAGTGCCTTAAGACACCTTATTCACTAAAACCAAACTCTAATTTCTAAGCAATCAAGCAATCGCTTTAGGACTTCTCTTTGATTCAGCCTCCTTGTCGAACACCTCCTCAGACCCAAAAGTCGAGTAGGTGTTGTAACCCCAGTTGGTCGGAGTATAGAAAGTGCCTCTGTCATATGGGTTCAATTCCGCACCATCGTGGAGTCTTTGCACAAAGTCCGGGTTGGAGATATAGTATCTGGAAAATGCAACAAGGGTCTTGTTGTCGTCCACATCCTGCAAAATACTGTTGAAAGCTGGCGCATCATATGTGTAGTTACCACCTCTGATGGTGATTCCCTTCCAAACAGCCTTGTAGAAGGTATTATCACCGTGGATTTCGTCTTCATCCACAGACACGCTACCTTGAACTCTTGGTTCCACGAGAGAAACATAGGCCAACCTGTTACCCTGCTTTGCTCTTCTTTCCAATTGACCCAAGAAGTAACCGAAAGAGGCCACAGGACTGACTTCGCCGTCTTCCACCTCCATACCCTGGAAGTGGGCCCATGGGGAGACTCTGATGGCCAATTTCAGGGCACCCACCACAGTAATCAAGTGGTCAATGAGCTCCAAAGCAAAACGAGAGCGGTTTTCGATGGATCCGCCGTACTCGTCGGTTCTCTTGTTGCTGGCTGTGTTGAAAAACTGGTCAATGAGGTAACCATGAGCTCCGTGGAGTTCAATGTAGTCGAAACCAGCTGCAACGGCATTCTTGGCAGCGATTGTGTAGTCGTTGTAAATGAGATCCTTGATCTCTTCGGTTGTCAAAACGTGCAAGGGGTTTTGTGCCTCAAGTGCTTCCTTCTTCGATTCTTCACTTTGGTAAACGTCAGAAACACCCATCAATTCATTTCCTTCGGCTTTGGTGGCCACAGGATCGGCTACACGGCCCAAAGCCCATAGCTGAATGGACATGTACGAACCATTTTCATGGACCTTGTCGACAATTTTCTTCCAAGCCTTAACGTGCTCCTGGGTGTAGATTCCTGGAACGTTGGGATAAGCTCCGAACTTGGGACCTGGAGAGGTACCTTCGGTGACCAACAAAGATCCTGGAAACTTGGATCTATCATCATAGTATTGAAGAGCAAGGTCGGAAGGCGTGTGGTCGTCCAAAGCTCTCATTCTGGTGGATGGAGCAAACGCAATCTTGTGGGACAATTTATTTGCACCCACGGTGACAGGCTCGAAGACCTTTGTGTTTTTCAAGGAGTTAGCGGTGACCATATTGTTTTTTGTCGGATGAGATGATTGATTTTTGATGAGATTGAAAGTTGTGCGTTGGTTCTGCTTTTAAATATGGAGCATGTTTGTAATCACTTCGGTTTAACTTCCGAATGGGGAGTGCGAATTTTAGTGTGGATTTTGTCAGCGGAATTTACGGGCAAATGTGTAAAAGTGGACGGACCGATCCGGAAATATCCAGTCGGTTTAGTCAGAATCAGATGTCTGTTTTGGGGAATTCGACCGAGACAGCCTTGGTAAGCAGTTTGAAGTGGCCTGAGCAAAAAAAAGATACCAGAGCCAAAGGATGACCATGAATTTAGATGGGGCCATCTACGATTTCATCCTCAGGTTGGTGGTCTTAATTTGGTCAATTCACTAAATTCAGTCATTAGCCGAGTCTATCTTGGGCCGCGAGAATTGTCTTTAGTGATGGTTCTAATTTGCCAGCAACGTTCACCTCCTGTCGAATGCACAATCGAGGCGAAATTGAATGCGCAAGAATTTCAGACTGCCCCTGTTAGGATTTGAACAGATAACTACAGAGAGATAAAGCTCCCCCAAGTTGCTTGGAAATTGTCCGACCATGCCTAAAACCTCTCCAGGAATCTTTCACAGCTTATCATCACTGTCTTTTTGATCTGTCTTCCAGTTCTGTATAATCTCCAAGTTTTTGCAATTTCGCATCTTAGAATCAATTACCTGAAGACAACGGCAACTTTAACAATGCACAATACAGTTAACATGAACAATTAATTTCACAATGCGCAATCCCCAACACCAGCGAACGTGAAAGTGAAAGCCTTGCAACAAATCTACAGCATTCCCAATTTTTTTAACTTCCTCGCAATAACTCCAGCAATTCTCGCTAATGTCATGTATACAAAGATCAAACCTGAATGTTCGTATTGCTCAAGAATCAGCATTATCATCCATCTATTAAACAAACCTGATACGGAAAATTATCCCCGTGAATAGGTCCCTTAACTACGACACCTATTTCGAATCTTGAAGATCCTACGAATAATTCCCACGCCTGGTGCCAGATTGCTGAGCTAGCTTATCTGCCGGACAACATACAACAGGTGATTCCAGAGTGCAAAATTGCTAGCACTCGACTTGCTTTTTCTCTTTTCTCAACCCACTAATTCAATTGCCATGGTGGAAGGAAAAGTCTTGGTTGTATCCAACAGATTGCCCGTTACCATCACCCGCAATGATGACGGGTCCTTCGATTATTCCATGTCGTCGGGGGGATTGGTGACGGCGCTTCAGGGATTGAAAAAATCCACAGAATTCCAGTGGCTCGGCTGGCCGGGGTTGGAGTTACCAGAGGACGACCAGGAACGGGTCAACAAGGACTTGATGGAGCAGTTCAAGTGCACGGCGATTTTTTTGAGCGACACCATTGCCGATTTGCACTACAACGGGTTTTCCAACAGCATATTGTGGCCGTTGTTCCACTACCACCCGGGCGAAATGAACTTTGACGAGACGGCGTGGGCCGCGTACATCGAGGCCAATCGGCAATTTGCGTCAAAAATCGCAGAACAGGTAGACGACAACGACATGGTGTGGGTGCACGACTACCACCTCATGTTGTTGCCGCAGATGTTGCGCGAGGAGTTGGGCACGTCCAAGAAAAACGTGCGCATCGGGTTTTTCCTCCACACGCCGTTCCCGTCGTCGGAGATCTACCGTATTTTGCCGGTGAGAAAGGAGATTTTGGTCGGCGTGTTGAGCTGCGACTTGATCGGGTTCCACACGTACGACTACGCGCGGCACTTTTTGTCGTCCGTGGCGCGCATCGTGTCGGACGTGAAGATTCTCCCCAACGGAATCGAGTACGAGGGCCGCTGCATCAGCATCGGGGCTTACCCGATCGGGATAGACGTGGAGAAGTTCACCGAGGGCGTGGTGAAGCCCAATGTCGTAGAGCGCATCACGCAGTTGAAGCTGAAGTTCAAGGACGTCAAGGTCATTGTAGGTGTGGACCGCTTGGACTACATCAAGGGCGTTCCGCAGAAGTTGCACGCATTCGAGGTGTTTCTCACGGAGAATCCCGAATGGATTGGCAAAGTCGTGTTGGTGCAGGTGGCTGTGCCTTCGCGCGGAGATGTGGAGGAGTACCAGAGCTTGCGGGCCAACGTCAACGAGCTTGTGGGAAGAATCAACGGCCAGTTCGGCACGGTGGAGTTTGTGCCTATCCACTACATGCACAAGTCCATTCCGTTCGAGGAGCTCATAAGTCTCTACCACATCTCCGACGTTTGCTTGGTGAGCTCGACCAGAGACGGCATGAACTTGGTGAGTTTCGAGTACATTGCGTGCCAGGAGGAGAACAACGGAGTGTTGATCTTGTCGGAGTTTGCCGGGGCCGCGCAGTCGTTGAATGGGGCTATTGTGGTCAACCCGTGGAACATCGAGGAGTTGAGCGACTCCCTCAAGGAGGCGTTGACGTTGCCTGTGGAGAAGAGAGAAATCAACTTCAAGAAGTTGTTTGACTACATCTCGAAGTACACCTCGGGGTACTGGGGCGAGAGCTTTGTCAAGGAGTTGTACAAGTGCAACGCAGACGCTAAATAGATGCAAAATGATTCTACTACTTACTCGACGTAGTCTGGCATGGCGTCCACGAGACTCAACGACGACAAGTTGTGCGACTCTAGGTTTTCCTTGGTGAGAGGGACGTGCTTGCGGTTCTCCTTGTCCTCCTTGACTAGGTGCAAGCCCAATGACGATTGGGGTAGTTGTTTCTGTGGTGTGTTGGTCGAGGTGTTGTCCGCCAAATGCTTATCGGTGGTGATCACCTGCGGCCTGATTCCGAGTCTCGAGAGCAAGGAGTTGTTGGCGTACAAGTATGACGATGGGGTGGAGAGCGACAGCTTGATGTGGCTTTCGATGTACAATGACGAGTCAGGCAAGTTGGTCCTGTGGCTGGGAAATTGCTTGACAAATGCAGGTTTGGCGACCGGAGCGTCCGACTTGTCCTCGTCTTCTTCCTCCTTGAAATGGTGCAAGTCTTGTTCGATGGTCTTGGCCAGGTTGAACGCCGACATCAAGTACGGCAACTCCTCGGAGATGGTAGATCTCTGCAAGACGTTGGTGGACGTCATCGAGGAAATAGAGCCTCTTCGGGTCGACTCAAACGACGCTTCCGGAGACCGCCCGGCCGACAGCGGCCGCGTGATGGAATGCACCATGGGAAGGGTATAGGTGGAGTGCATGGTGGAGAAGCCCTCGTCGGAAGATTCGTAGTCATCGTACTCCATTTTCGGCACAATGCACTCTGTGGTCGGAGCAATGCACTCTGTGGCCGTGTCCTCCGTGTCGGTCTCCGATTCCGACATGCTCTGGGCTCTTTCGAGCTTGAACACTTCAAACATCTGTTCCATGTCGCTGATGACAGCGAGACACTCGTTCCTGTCCCCCGCGTCGTCGTTGTCGATGGCGTTGTTGAGCTGCTTGAGTAGACTCACCACAAACTGCTTGTATGTCGTCACTGTGGACAGGTGGTCGTCGGAGGCGTCGCCGAGCATCGTCTCCAAGTCCGTTCCGATGGTGATGAGTTTGGCTTTCAGGTATGCAATGGTGATTTTGTCTCTGAGCTCGTCCTTCAACTTGATGCTGCGCAACGTGAGCGACGTGAGAAGCGTTCCGCTGTCGCTGATGAACTCAATGGGCGAAAGCGACTTCAGTGCGTTTGTGATGAAGTCGATGTCGGCCGAGATCTTGTTGAGTTTGCCGGTGAGCTCCTGGCACGACGTGATGACTTTGAGACTCACGCTGTTATTGAACACCTTGATTTCGTCGGGATTGGCCGTGTCAAAGTGGTTGGCGGAGTTGATATTGAGCGACATGAACGCCCAGTTGCGGAGGGTGAGTTCGATTTTCTCGAGCGTCTGCAAGATGGTGAGACTGAGCAGGCAGAGGCGCGACACCTTTCGCTCGACCACTGGGAAGCCGTGTATCAACTGTATTAGTCTGGAGGTCTTTGCTTTTTCCTTGCTCAAGTTGGGGTCGCGAGCAAGGGCTAGCACCGGGTCGATGTAGTCTGTCATGGCGTATGCGAATATGAGAGCAAACTCTGCAAGAGCAGCTTGTGAATGTGCGAGAGTGTGGAGAAGAAGAGCAAGATGGAGAATTCAAAGTCCGCGTAGGAATTGCATGTTTTTGCGGTGTGTACAGAGCCAATATCGCCGAGACTGCTTGCATGGAAAGGTGCATAGAAAGGCGGGGGAAGGTGTTCTTTATCTTGCTTAGGTCCGTTCACTCTGGCAAACCTCCTCTAGCTGAAGTCCCACTCACCGACTTGTTCCACTTCACTACTTGTATCCCCTCCTGTATCGTCCGTACCTCTTCCGTGCCCTCTTCCGTCTCCTCGTCCTGTTTCCCCTCTACCTAAGTTCCATTCACCCGTCTGTAATCCCGACTTTCTATACGCTACTCGTCTGAAATGCGTTTCTCTATAGCACTGCTCCACTCGTCAAGCGTGCACGTGGGATGTAGAGCCACGATCAACAACGTCATGTTGTCGAAGCCTATGCCGGTGATGTTGGACGCCATGCTGATGCAGTCGTTCAACACGTATTCTGTGATGTGTTGCAAGTTCCATCCGTCGCCGAGCTTGCCGCGGATGAGACTCACCAACTGGTCGTTGGTGTAGCAGTCCCAGATGCCGTCGCACGCCAAAATGGCGAATTCCGGGGGCTCAAGTGCCCCGAGATCGTACACGAGCACATCCGGCTCCACGCTCACCTGGAAGAGTTCCGGCGGAAGCGGCACCAAGTTGTCCTTCACGTAGCGCCGGTTCTTTTCCAAAAACGCATTGTGGCGGCCCGCGGGCCCGAGCGCCAACCAGGGCAATTTGAACTTGTAATCTCCAAACGCCCGCGACAACGCTAGAATCTCGTTGACCCGCCCGTTGACTACGTAGCCCCCGGAATTTTCGATGCGCACTCGTTCGCCCATGTTCGACGGTTTATGGTCAAACGACAAATTCTTCAGAAGCCCTCCCTTGAGCGATAGTATGGCCCGCGAATCGCCGGTGTTTGCTACAATTATGAAGCGATTGGCCACCACCACGGAGATAACGGCCGTGGACCCGCAGTTGGCCGCGTCCTGCTCGGGGAGCGCCGCGTCGATCTGGTAGAAACAGTTTTTTATCTCGAGGCAGATTTCCTTCAATGGAGTTTGTTTGTCGTGGCGCAATTGGGCGCCGATTTTGCGGAAAATCTGCGCCACGAGTTTCTGCCGCAACACCTCGGCAATTTCCTTGCCGCCGTGGCCGTCAAAAACGCCAAATACAGCGAGCGACTCGTCCTCACAGATCCTGATATCGTGCGCATCCTCCATGGTCATTCTGTAGCCTTGCATGGAGCCGACACAGTAGGAGATGGAGTCGTGGGTGCGGTACTCCAAGGATTTTTCCTCGACGGGGTGTGACAACAACTGCCCCATGGTGTGGTTGAGGAAACTTCTGTGTTCAATTGAGGAAAAGAGTGACAGGTGGAAAAAGCGCACCAAAACAGGTCAAACGCAAGGCGGTTTTGACGAAAAGCGGAATTTGGAAGTTGGCCTCAATGGGGCTCATTCAATCGGCAAATCGCCAACATGCGGCAGCAGTTGGTCGGCCACAATCTGCGGCAATTGGCTGTCAACTCCGTCGTCTGTCGACTTACTGCTCTCTGTCTTCCGGTGCCACCTTATCGCTCCTGTATGAACCACAGCATGACATCCGGGGTCGCATTGCTTGGAGACACAACTTGCCGGATCCAATGCAACTCCCGGATCCATAAATGCAACTTCCCGAGATCAACGAACACACGCGCGACGGAGACGTCAACTACAAACCGCCCACGACGTTCCCGATCGGGCCCAAGTTCACCAAGTACCTGCAAAATCCGATTTTGCGGCCAAACCCAGAAAACGAGTTTGAGGAAGCCTACCTCTACAATGCCACCGCCATCGTGTTGGACGACAAGGTTTTCCTCTTGTACAGGGCACAGAACAGAGCACGCACGCTGAGCGTGGGATTGGCGTGGCTGGAGGACGGATACAACTTCCGGAGGCTAAATCGGCCGGTTCTCTGGCCCACGCACCCGTGGGAGAACGGCGGCGGGTGCGAAGACCCCCGAATCGTGCGAGATCCGGTTTCGAAAAAGTTCATCATGACCTACACTGCCTACGACAGAAACAGGGCGCGGTTGTGTGTGGCCGAGCTGATGAACTTGTTGGACTGGAAAAAGCACCCGCCGGTGGTCCCCGACAACTGGAGCGAGATCTGCAATCTGCTAGACGGAACACAGTTCATTCGGACCGCGTGGCTGAAGTCAGGAGCCGTGTTTGTCGACAAGCACAAGGACGGCCGCTACTACATGATTTGGGGCGAGTCCGGGTTCCATTTGGCGGTGAGCGACGACTTGGTGCACTGGAAATTGACCACTGACGACTACCGGGGGTCGATGTACACCACCGGAAAATTCAACTGGCAGGACCGGTTGATTGAACCGGGGCCGGCTCCGATCAAAATAGCCACCGGCAACAAAAACCAGAATTTCTATGTTTTGTTCTACAACTCGTCCACCGTCGGCGGCGGGCCCTACGATAAAGCCACATACACCATCTCGCAAATGCTCGTTGACTATGACAACTTGCAAGACGGGCCTTTGGCCCGGCTCGAAAAGCCGATTTTGGTGCCTGAACATGCGAATGAGGTCAATGGGCAGGTGAACCGGGTGGTGTTCACCGAGGGTGTGGTGCAGTTTCGGGGGCAGTGGTTTTTGTACTACGGCCAGGGCGACTCGGAGTTGGGAGTGGCCACATGTCCGGTGGAATAAGATAAGAAAATGATGGTGTGAGGGGAGAATGATGGTGAGAGGAGAATGATGGTGAGAGGAGAATGATGGTGAGAGGAGAATGATGGTGAGAGGAGAATGATGGTGAGAGTTGAGAATGACGTCTGAGATACTGAGATGTCTGCGATAGTGAGTATATCTGGTCCGAAGGTTGACTTCGCAGAAATTGACACATGGAAAACTGATCATTCAAAGGCTCTCAATAACCGGCTGGCCGGTTTTTCGGCGCGCCGAAGCGAGCGACGCACCGAAGCGAGCGACGCACCGAAGAAAAAAGCACGTTGAAAAAAAAAAGGCAGCACGAATTTTGTCCACAGCAGTGCAAACAACAAAACAGTTGCAGACGGTGAAAGCAAAATGCAACGACAAATTCCTCCCAAAACCTCTGTTTCTCTCGGCTTTTATTTGGCCCTTTTTTGGTTCAGCCGTTCGGTCCTCGGACCCTTACATCTCGCTCCGCGCAGCAAACGCATTTTAACGATCTGTATAAATACAGTTGGTGCCCCAATATTCTGCCCAGCATGAAATTCAAAAAGCCCTCTGCGAGAGTGGACACTCCCCTCAACGACAAGGATCCTCTCCGAGTAGCCTTTCTCGGTGGCCCCAAATGTGGAAAAACAGCACTCATCTCCAAACTTACCCTGGGAACTTTTAGAGACACATACTATCCGCTGAGACTGACCCAGCCGATTCTCTTCAGCTACACGCCGTCGCTGGAGACGCTGCGTGTTTTCCTCGACGAGTCGCATCCGTCCAAGACCTTGGAAATAGCCTCGCAAATCGACAAGGTGGTGCTCAGTCCCGTGATCTACCACAGTCTCGTCAAAAACAGCACCAAGAGGGCAACGGTGCCCGTGGCGGAGTCCGAGACCGTCGCAGTGCATGCGTCCAACGGAATTTACGCCAGCTATTCCCGAAAAGACTCCAGCCAATCTCAAAAAGACTCCAGCCATTCTCAAAAAGATTCCAACGAAATCACCCCAATTCTCATGGAACTCATCGACACGCCCGCGTTCAACCCGACGCAGATCGTTCCCTTCTTGGAGGCATCGTTGTACGTGAAATTGGACCGGGACGTTTTGCACAACTTGGCTGATGAGCCCCGAAGACCCGTCAGCACAAATCCGTTACTTGTGGCTAGTGGGGTGTCCGAAATGAACGGCTTGGTAGACGGGTACTTTTTTTTGTACTCTGCCATTCCGTCGTACGATCCTCCGGCGTACGAGGAGTTGGATCTGGAGCTGGTGGAAATAAGCCCCACGTCGTCTGAAGAATCGTACAATTCCGACGGAACTTTGAAATCGGTCACGTTGAACGCCGGAAACACCACATTCGGCTTGCTTCCCGTCATGAAAAGTGCCCTAGAAGAAGCATGGAAGGAGTACCATACATACAAGACCAAATGGGACCAGGGCAAGGAAAGAGACGTCTTCTCGTTCAAGTCCGCCCTCCGAGGCATTGTGTCGGACAAAGAAGTCCAAAACAGGTCGATTTCAGTCAAGCTCATGGACACTAGCTTGGATCCGTCCGATCCCAGCTGCTCTCCCCCTATCTGGATCGTTTGCACCAACGTGGACCTGCCTCTAGCCTCGCCCAAGTTGATCGACGATGGAAAGCGCATGAGCAAGCTCTGGAAATGCGGCTACGTTGGTCTTGACATGAACTCCAACGTGGACGAGTCCCTCGCATTAATGGTGAGAGAGGTGGTGGAAAGAAGGGCCCTTCAGAAGGGCAGAGGAAGGAGGCTGTAATAGATGAGCGACAGAACTGATTTTGTGCTGATTTCAGGTCAGAGAGTTCAGACTTGAGCCGATATTTCAGCACAGTTGGCCAGATTGTGTCAGAGTCAGCTTGTCAGAGAGTCAGCTTGTCAGGAGTCAGCTTGTCAGGAGTCAGCTTGTCAGGAGTCAGCTTGTCAGGAGTCAGCTTGTCGGAGAGTCAGCTTGTCAGAGAGCCAGAGTATCACGGTCTGGCCAGACTCAGGACCCTGGCCTCACGGATTGAAACATCATATAGTGGCTCAGGCCAGGAAAGGTAAATGGGAATATCTATCGAGATGGTGACGTAACCTGCACACGCGGGCTATCTAATCTGCCAGTGCAGGAACCACAATTTCACACATCAACCAACAGAACACAACTTCTCACCGATAATGCACCATGTCCAGCGAAGATAACACAACCGCATGTCCGGTTTGCTCCAAATCGGAAACACCCAAAGCGCACGACTTGGTGTGTGGAGAATGCGTCCACGACAGTGTGGAGGTGATCCGAAATTCTGTCCTTCAGAACGAACACCTCAATCTACATATGCGGAAGGAAATCAACATCGTGTTTGAAGCATGCAAACGGATCCAAAACCACGACATGTCCGAGGAAAAGTACATGCAATTGGTGGTTTCTCAACCGGATGTGATCTACAACAACGTCAGGTTGCAGGCCAGCCCGAGTCCTGGATACGCCGCAGTGAAGAACCTAGCTCTCCAGCTACAAAGACTTGAAACGCTCAACTGGAAGCTCAAGTTGAACGGAATCCAAAGAACCCACGCCAACATGGCAAAAAAGGTTCAGGTGCTCCAGGACAAGATTGCCAGTTTGACTGAAGACGTGGAAGCGAACAGAGCAAAAATCAACAGCAAGAAGACGGCCATCATCGAGGGTTTCACCCGACACAACGACCGGTTTGAAACGGAAATCGTGCGGTTGCAGGGCGAAGGAATGGCTCGGGTGTCGAAACAAGCCAACAATCTACATTACGGCCACTACAAGGTGCTCCGGGAAGTTACTTTTCCGAACTTCGAACGATGGAAATCGGGGAAAGGAAGAACGAAGGAAAAGCTCCTCTTCCACGGCCAGCCCATTCTTTCCCTTTCGTCGTTTCTCTCACACAACAATAAGCTTACTGCCATGAACACGTTTCTTGAAAACGTCATTCAACTTCAGGCGACTCTCTCGGATCTTTTCCGCATCGAAAACGACTTGATCGAGCTTCCGTACCTCGATTACTTGAAACGGCTTCTTCCCGAGAGCAAGTTTTTCGACTTGGTGCAAGAAAAGACCAACTTCATCGTGAACGACGGGAAGCCCCCGCAGGAGTCCGACGACCCGACGGAGAACAACCACCAGATCTTTGTGGAGGAGAGGCCCATTGAAATTGCCAACGACAGTATCGACAAGATCGTCGTCAAGGACAACGTCATCCGGGTGCCCATTTCGTTCAAAACGGTGAATTTGCAGAGGAGAGCTTCCATCAGAAGCGAAAAGGAAGACGATCCGGAGCCTAAGGCAGTAGAACCGCAGGAAACCACCAAACCACAAGCCACTAAGATTTCGTTGAAGGGAAAGAAGATTGTCGTGGTTCCGCACAAGATCCTCACCAAGCCTTTCACCAAGTTGAGTCTCAAGGAGTACTTGAAGTTCATACTGATCGTGGTGAAGATTCTTGTCAACTTCAAAGTCTTCTTCAACCACACAACGGACAAGATTCGGCCTCCTTCGCGGCTCAAGCACCAGCCTTCTACGAGCACACTTACCAACACTTTCAACCACCTCCGAAACAACACCCTTTACGGCAGTGTTCTGGATGCCCGGGAAGCCGACGATGCATTTGACTTCGAGAAGATTTTAGCAAAAATCGCAGACATGGATCTGTACTTCAAGCAAAGACTTCCTGACAGACTCACCCACCACAGCAGCTCTGGCGGACTATCGTCGCTCTCTAATTCCAACCTAACCACCGGAAAATCCATGCACCTGTCTGAGTTGGAGCCCGGATCGGACATCTCTGCGTCTTTGGTGAATATCCACTCGTCGCAGATTTCCACCGGAGACAAGGTTTCTCGCATGCGAGCACTCTACGACAACTTTTTCCACAAGAAAGTGGCCGGCCATTCGGTGCCTTCGGACGAGAATATTTACGGTCTTGTCAGCGAGACCCACACCGTTCCCGGTGCGTCTACGGAAATGTTGAAAAAAGAAGAAATCGCTTTTGAAATTCGCCAATCGGGAGACGTCTCGGCTGGGGCTAACTCGATCGACCTCAAGGAAATCACCGAAATGGTGCACAAGCTCGTTGCCAATGGGAACGGAGGATCCCGAGCCCACTCTATGAAAAGTGCGAACGACGAGGCCGTGCGATTGGCCACGCTTTCGATGATGACGCAATCGCGGGCCCAATTAGACGAATGGGACGTCGTCTCCAAGATGTACTAGCCACCAATACAGAAGCCAGTCAGAATCAACTCCCTCGTAACTATTAGTAGCCCTCAGGCGCAAAGTCCTGCACATACCGTCTCACCTCAATCTAATAATCGACGAAAACCGATAACACTCCTCACCTCCGCCTAATTTTTACTAGTGTTGGTATCATACATACAGCGCCCTGATTCTGGAATCATGTTGTCAGACAAGGAATTGTACGATTTGAACAAGAAAGCCGTGACCGAGGGCTTCAAAATTAAGCCCAGAATCAACTACAACACCGTCGGTGGTGTGAATGGTCCTTTGGTTATTTTGGACCACGTCAAATTCCCCCGTTTCAATGAGATTGTCAACTTGACCTTGCCCGATGGAACCACCAGAGCCGGTCAGGTTTTGGAGGTCAGAGGAACAAAGGCCATTGTGCAAGTTTTCGAAGGAACCTCGGGCATCGATATCAAAAAGACCAGGGTCGAGTTCACCGGAGAAAACTTGAAAATTGCCGTGTCGGAAGACATGTTGGGTCGTGTGTTCGATGGTTCCGGTCGTCCAATCGACAAAGGTCCGAAGATTTTTGCCGAGGACTACTTGGACATCAATGGTTCTCCAATCAACCCCTTTGCCCGTATTTACCCGGAGGAAATGATCTCCACCGGTATCTCTGCCATTGACACCATGAACTCCATTGCCAGAGGCCAGAAGATTCCGATTTTCTCCGCCTCCGGTTTGCCTCATAACGAGATCGCTGCCCAGATTTGTAGACAGGCTGGTTTGGTCAGACCAACCAAGGATGTTCACGATGGTCACGAGGACAATTTCTCCATTGTTTTCGCCGCCATGGGTGTCAACTTGGAAACCTCCAGATTCTTCAAGCAGGATTTCGAGGAGAACGGTTCCTTGGAAAGAACCTCCTTGTTCTTGAACTTGGCCAACGACCCTACTATCGAGAGAATTATCACTCCTAGATTGGCTTTGACTACTGCGGAGTACTTGGCTTACCAGACCGAGAGGCACGTGTTGACCATCTTGACCGATATGTCTTCTTACGCTGACGCTTTGAGAGAAGTCTCTGCTGCCAGAGAAGAGGTTCCCGGAAGAAGAGGTTACCCAGGTTACATGTACACCGATTTGTCGACCATCTACGAGAGAGCCGGAAGAGTCGAGGGAAGAAACGGTTCGATTACCCAGATTCCTATCTTGACCATGCCCAACGATGACATCACCCACCCTATTCCTGATTTGACTGGCTACATCACTGAGGGTCAGATTTTCATTGATCGTCAATTGCATAACAGAGGTATTTACCCACCCATCAATGTCTTGCCATCTTTGTCTCGTTTGATGAAGTCTGCTATTGGTGAGGGCATGACCAGAAAGGACCACGGTGACGTCTCCAACCAGTTGTATGCCAAGTACGCTATTGGCAGAGACGCTGCTGCTATGAAGTCCGTTGTCGGTGAGGAGGCTTTGTCGAACGAAGACAAGTTGTCCTTGGAGTTCTTGGAGAAGTTTGAAAAGAACTTCATTGCCCAAGGTGCTTACGAGAACAGAAGTATCTTCGACTCCTTGGACCTCGCCTGGTCTTTGTTGAGAATCTACCCTAAGGAATTGTTGAACAGAATCAGTCCTAAGACTTTGCAGGAGTTCTACGAGAGAGCTAGAGACCAAGAAGATGACGAGGAAGACGCCGACAAGTCCAACGATTTGATCGACGCTTAATGGTCTGCTCTTTAGCCCTCTTTTTTTCTGTTTAGATTGTCACTTTGTTTAAGACATTTGAAAAATGACATACAATAGTGTTACTTCCGGTAGAATGTCTATGATGCGATTTAGATGAGATGACGTAGGGCCATTATGCACTGGCCTCCCGGGCCCTTTTCAAGTTACCAATGTAGTTGATGGCAGATCCGGCCTTGAAGAAGTCAATCTGGTCCTTGGACATAGTGTGCTTGCACAAAATCTCAAATTCTCCCGATCCGTCCTTCTTGGTCACCTTCATTCTCAAGTGTCCACCGTTGTCACCATCCTTGGCAACCAAATCTGTCAAATCAACTGTGGTCAATTGGTCTCCGGCATTAATCTTGTCATAGTCGGCCTCGTCGGCGAATGTCAAGGGCAACATACCTTGTTTCTTCAAGTTGGTCTCGTGAATTCTGGCAAACGACTTCACCAAGATGATAGAACCACCAGTGAATCTTGGAGACATGGCTGCGTGCTCTCTGGCAGAACCTTCACCGTAATTGTGCTCGGCAACAACAATCCATGGACGGCCGTCTTCCTTCCACTTGAACATTAATTCTGGAATGGAGTAACCATCACCGTTCAAGTCGTAAGCCTTGTTGACTTCGCCGGTTTCCTTGTTGACAGCACCAATCAAGGTGTTGTAGGAAATGTTCTCAAGATGTCCCTTGTACTTCAACCAAGCACCGGCCGCAGAAATGTGGTCAGTGGTACATTTACCTTCAACTTTCAACAACACAGTAGTGGACAATTCGTCGCCGGACCATGGAGCAAAGGGTTCCAAAATCTGCAATCTGTCGGAGTCTGGAGAAACGCTGATGGTGACTTCAGGCTTGGGCTCGGGGTTAGGGACAGGGTAGAATTCTTCGCGGCCTCTGATGAAGCCAGAACCTGGCAACTCGTCACCTTGTGGAGGAGAAAACTTGAAGGCCTCACCATTTGGCTTGGTAATCGAGTCGGTGAGGGGGTTGTAGTTCATGTCTCCGGAGTAGATCATGGCAGTAACAATGTCTGGGGAGGTCAAGAAGTTCATGGTGTTTCTGTTGCCATCGTTTCTGGCTCTGAAGTTTCTGTTGAAAGAAGTGAAAATAGCGTTCGACTCGGTGGACGTCTTCGGAACGTCGGATCTGTCCCATTGTCCGATACAAGGACCACAGGCGTTGGCCAAGACAATGGCCCCGTTTCTTTCGAAAATTTCGGTCAAACCGTCTCTTTCGATGGTGGCTCTGATTTGCTCAGAGCCTGGGGTGACGAAGAAAGGAATCTTGGGCTTCAAACCGGCCTCCTCGGCCTGTTTGATAATGGAAACAGCACGAGACATGTCCTGGTAGGAAGAGTTTGTACAAGAGCCAATCAAACCTGCACTAACGGTAGATGGCCAGCCTTCCTTCTTGGTCGTTTCTCCGAAAAGAGAAACGGGAGTAGACAAATCGGGGGTGAATGGACCGTTGATGTGAGGCTCCAAGTCAGACATGTTGATTTCAATCACTTTGTCGTAGTCAGCACCAGCATCGGCACGCAAAAAGTTGAATTTGTTCAAGGCAATGTCTGCAGCGTCAGCAATAGGACCTCTCTTGGTTTCAACCAAGTACCGGCGGTGGGCTTCCTGGTAAGGGAAAGTGGAAGTGGTGGCTCCGATTTCAGCACCCATGTTACAGATGGTTGCCATACCAGTGCAAGACAACGTCTCCACACCTTCACCAAAGTACTCCACAATATAACCAGTACCACCCCGAACTGTCAAGAGACCAGCCAAATAAGTAATGACGTCTTTTGGAGATGACCAACCGTTCAATTTTCCGGTCAACTTAACACCCAAGACCTTAGGAGCCTTCAACTCCCACGGAGTGCCGGTCAAACCGTCAACAGCATCGGCACCACCCACACCAATGGCAATGGCACCCAAACCTCCGGCGTTTGGAGTGTGTGAGTCCGTTCCTAACATCATCAAACCTGGAACAGAGAAATTTTCCAAGACAATCTGGTGAATGATACCAGAGCCAGGGCCCCAGAACTGAATGCCGTACTTCTCACCACAACTCTGCAAGAAGTCGAACACCTCCTTGTTTGTAGAAATGGAACTGATCAAATCAGAGTCAGCTCCGTCCTTACCAACAATCAAATGGTCACAGTGAATCGAAGCGGGCACAACAGTCAGAGACATACCAGTGGTCATAAACTGCAACAAAGCAGTCTGCGCAGAAGCATCTTGCATTGCGACTCTGTCTGGGGTCAACTTCAAGTACTGTTGACCTCTGATGTCAGCCAAATCCACATTGTGAGATCCCAAACTCTCCTCTGGGTTCACCAAGTGAGAGTACAAGATTTTTTCAGCCAAAGTCAAAGGCTTATCATTAATGATTCTCTTGACAGTTTGCAAGTTCTCAATCAACTTGGCATAAGGTGGGGTTCTGGCCTTGTACTCTTCCGGGATGTTGAAAGAAGAAGCAATGTCACTCAGAGTAGCCAAGGATCTTCTGAATACAGAAGCAGTCCTAGCGTAATTTCTAGCTGCCAACATGGTTTGCTGAATGAATGTTAGTTTAAAAGTTCAAATCGAATGCACAAATTTTTCAACTAATATGCACAATGGTCCTACACATCGGCCAATGGACTGGATGATAGTTCTGATTATTGCGGGTGCGAATTTCTTATCCAGATTATGTGACTCACCAGTGCCGTACTTTATCGCACGTGACAAACAATTCTACTCCACGTCGTGATACGCATTCACGTGCGGGGTGTCTCTAGGTTGGATCAAACAGCTCAACTTCCATGCTCTGTCTTCTTCTTTTTTGTTCAATTGCGAAATCTTCCACAATTCCAACAAAATCAATTCTTGTAATGCTGGCGATCCGGTAATTGTGTAGTCTTCCATGGAGTTCTTGGCCTGTCCCATGGAGAAGAGAATGTTGGATGTCTTTGGTTTTACTCCACCATCCTTCGTGTAAGGAATCTGCAAACTTTCAATATCGGCAATCACTCGTGTGATCTTAAGATATTTGTCAATATTGACCAACTTTTGGTTCAAGAAGGTATTTGCTTTTCTGTAGTTGGGATTACCGTCAGTAACAAATGTCAAGTCCTGAAGGAACAACGAGAAGTAAGGAACGACGGGAACATTGTACTCGTTGGACAACAAGAAACTTTTCAACTTTGTTCTGTAAATAGAATAGTTCTTTTCTGGGTGGATAATTCCACTAAGGTAATCATAAAGCTCGGTGTACTTGTCAGAGAGATCTTCCCAAACTTTTGACAATCTGGTGATCAAATGCGATTGCAAAGATGTAATGATCGCAGCCAAAGAATTGAAGTTTCTCAAATACAAGCATGAGATGGCCACCTTGAGCCAAGTTTTCACAATGTTCACTCTGAGTTTTTGACTGATTGTAGGTTGCAAAACTGACTCGAGAACGTATCCTGACAAGCAGTTCGTAAACAACAACGATTGCCTGACATTTCCAGCCAACTTCAAGTGGGCCTTCTTTGCCGTAAAGTTCTCGTTCAAAAGCTCTTCTGGTCTGACAGCACAGAAGATGTCAGATTCCACAAGGGTCAATTGCTTTGCGATCTCCAAACCATTGAAATCGAGCAAATTTGGTCTGTAATTGGACAACACCCAACTCTGTTCACACAAGAGGTACCACTTTGGCAACAAACTCCGAACACTTAAGCTGATAAAATTCTTGGTATCGATGTATGCTGGAGGACACCAGATATCTCCAAGGATAGCTCGATATGTCAATACAACGTTCTCAATTGTAAGATGCTGTCCCTTTGTCAACAAAGAGCTAGCAGACGATGTCTGGCCACTGACTCCAAGTGGAAGTGGTAACGTCATCGATTTCAATGAACTGGCCACTGAGCTGTTAGTGTTGATTCTGGAGAGCTCATAGCCATCTACCATTGAGTAACGCGAAGTTAGAGAAACCTCCAGGCTCTTTCCGCTGAGAATCGAATTCTTTCGGTTGATTTTAGCAAGAGTAATGTTTCTTGTGATTAATTGCTTCGTCGTAGCACTTGGTTTGGTAGTGAGATCGTTGGACATAAGCCTGGCAGCAAGCTCAATCAATTTCATGGTCTCGATTGGCAAGAACGAGAAAGCGCCTTCATTGAAGAAGTTCATCAAAGTGGCCAATAAGGATGCATCAGTGCTGTGGTTCCAGTAAGATTCCAACCATATCTGGAACATTTTGCAGATCAATCTTCTTCTGTTCTTCAATTTCACTTCCAACAGAGCATCTGCCTTGTGGGCCTCCATGACATTCTCATTACAGGCATCAAAGCGGGATATTAACAGCTCCGTCAAGTCAAGCCCACTGGCAAAGCTGCGAAAACAAATGAAGAAAGTGGAAACGAAGAAATATTCTGGCGGTGAAACTTCATTCGTTAAGGTGAAAACCAAGCCCTTGAACGAGGCACCAAGCAAGTTCCCAGTTGCATCAATAAGCAATTCATCTTTGATAGTGTAGGATTCGTTCTCAACTTTTTCTCCGGAGGAAAGAAATGGTTGAAATGCATCGTTGTTCAGGCTGAACGGTGCAGAGTCGTCAGTGTTAACAAGCATCACTCTATGGAGAAGGTCAATTCCGTTGGCAGTAATGCCCAAATCTCCAGCCTGACCAGACCTAATCATGGAGTACCTGTTTGAAGATTTTGTTGTATTGTTCTTCTTCATTGTTCTCAAGTCTTTGTTCCCCAAAGCATGAGACTTGGCCATCCCCACAGTACACTTCCTGATGAAGTCTTCGGGCTCGACTCTCATTCTGGAGTAGTCGGGATAGGATCTTTCTGCACTTAATTTGAAGTCACCAATAACGTCAAAAAGCATTCTGATCGAAGTTATAGTAGTGCTAATCGCTCTGATCATCTTAGACGCGACTTGAATAAGGCTCTCTCCTTCAGGAGTGTACAGATATTGGCCATCTCTGTCACGATTGTCGTTGTTTTTGACTCGACGAGAATCGTCTCTTTCGCCAACAGTCGTGATAACCAAACTCTTGACACATGTGACAAGTTCACTTACAAGTGACAACAAAGTGTCCAACGATCCATCCAATTCTGCTGGTTTCTCCAAAGAGTAGTCGGAACCGGTCTTGGAAATGAAAAGCAATTCTCTCAAGAGCAAGATGATGTGGTGCGTGACAGTCTCAAGCATGTCGCATCCTGATGGATTGTGTTCGATTAAGTCCAATCTTCCGATAACCATCGACAAGTACGAGTACAAGATGCCATTGATCTCTGTGACTCTAAGCTTGGCCAATGGTGCTGTGGGCAAGAGTGGGTAGTTGTTCATGTCATTTTGCAACTTGAGCTCGGTTTCTCTTTTGACGATTTCACTGCTTTCGTTAGCCCACACTTCAAAGAAATTGGTGGCTCTTCTAATGACTTGGAATATCAACAACGTCATGATCTCGATTTTCTCAAAGTTAGCGGTGCCCTTGTACTCGTTAGCTTTAACCATCAAATTGTACCAATCCGAAAGCAAGGACTTCCGAGCCTTTCTGACCACTGGTTTCTTGATGACGATCTCGTTGGATCTGGATAAGCAGTCTGTTTCTTGTAGAAGAGAACGAACCCCGTCACGGACTGCGTTGACGACTCTGACGGAGAACGTTTTCTTTCCTCTCTTTCCTGTGTGAGACAACGGATTCAGCAAGAACTTTCCGCAGGCATGGAGCAACGGGGTCATGTAGCGAGAGTATTGCAAAGCCTGTGCACTCTCGTCGTCGTCAACTGCGGCAGAAGAATTCACAGCCATGGAAAAGTAATTCATGGGGATCCAGCCTCTGTCCAAAGATTCGAGGAGCGTGACTTCGCCCCAACCAGAATCGTCGATCGTGTGAACGAATGCAATGTCTCCGCTCTCAAATGAGAGGCAGACAGAGTTGTCGGACTCCGTCTGAGACTCTGTGGCGTCGAAAGGATGTAATGCTCTGATAAACAAGGTGGACATGTCTTCCTCGTTGAAGTCTGCACTTGATGCCACAGAGAGTCTGGCCGAGTCCAAAGTCAAGTTTGCCGGTGTGGACGTGAAGTCGTCGGTGGTGTTGAACGAGATATTTAGTCCTCCATCCGTTTCTGAAAATGGATTTTCCCTGGCCGGTGTTCTGGCCACATTTGGGGTTACGGTTCTCTGAGGAGCACTGGATTCCACACTAGATCTGTCGCTCAACGAGCTTGCCGTAGAACGACGGTCTCCCGGAGCTGGAGAGACGTTTGGACTGGGGTCTTCGTCCTTCTTCTCCGGGTTAGTGTGGATTCGCTTGTAGTACACGCTTGTTCTTGTTTTCGTGTTCTTGGTGGAGTTGGCTCGCTGCACATTCAGCAGAAAGTTCGTCTGGAACTGGTACGATTCCTGAGTCACATTCAGGCCGGTTTGGAGCAATGTCACGGAAAGTCGCTGGAACTTGGACGCGAGCTGCTTCTGAGTGAGACTGGGTTGCGACGACGTCAAGTCTGATTCTGAGGGTTCGGCTGCCTCCTCCTGAGATGTCATGTCTTCCCGATAACCGGTTTCTTGAAAAGTTGGCGTAAATCCGCCGGAAAAGACCGGATCTTCTACGAATCCCGATGCGTTCACCAACGGAGTCTTGTCATCGAGTTTGTCGTTGTTGTACGTGGCCCTGGAGTCCAATATGGGGGTCTCATCTGCGTCGAAGGCCTGAGGTATTTCTTCTTTTCTCAATATAGAATTGTTGATCGAGGTGAAACTGGGGTTGCTTCCGTTCGCCGTGACGAACGTGCCAAACGTGTTGGTGGAATACTCAGGCACGATGGCCCCGGAATGGATGCTGCTGGATTGGGAAATTTGTTCGTGGTAGTCGGATCCAAAAAGCTCGGACTCGGCCTCCTCGTCGTCCTCTTCTATGATCTCGTTACTGCGACGGACATTGAACTTGTACTCGCTTTCCAAGGGCGAGTACACACTGGAGGAGGTGCTGAAATGGTTGTTGCCCACGTGAGGTTTGGACATTTCAGCAAAATATCAATTCAGAAAATAGCACAAAAGTCGATGCACCACTCGAACGCGTAAAGATGTGGTTGATTTCAGGCACTCCAGAAAGGCTCGACTTCATAATCCTGCAAACGCGATCTCACAATGGAATGCAACGTGTACCGGACACAAAGATGGATGCGGAAAAAGACACAACCGCATAGATACAATGAATAATCTATGCTTTGTTCGTCCGTATTTCCCAATCGGGAAAAAATCATTACGGGACGTCCACATGGTCGCTCTGTCAATGGGTAATGGCTTGTGCCTGTACTATGTGCATCAGTGTTTTTCGCATCTCTCGCATCAAAAATAATCTCGAAACCACCACAATGACTTACACCTGTGTGACGTGCCTGGTCGCGCCCGAAAACATGGGCAAGCACCTATCACAAACGCTCCATAAATCCGTAACGTACAACCCTCTAGGCGAAATCGTCGAGTGTGAAGAATGCGGAGACAAAAACGTCAATGTCTTGCTCATGCTAAGGTATGGGCTCTCTGACTTGGCTCTCTTGTGCCAAGTTTGCTACAAGAAATCAAAGGAGCCGGCACTGGCCGAGTACTCCATGCAAAATGGCTCACTTTTCCAAAAATTGCCGCAGTACTACAAGTTCAGAGACATCCAGTGTGAGGTCTGTGGCAGCGAGCAAAAGTTGTTGGTGGCCAACGGCAGGAAACAGCATATTTGTTGCCGAGACTGCTTGAAAAAGGTAGTCAAGACCGATTCCTCGCTCAATTTCGTCAGTGAAAACAGCGACGACTTTTTGTCTGCTCTTTTAGGTCTCAAGGAACATGTTCCCAAGGGTGCGGGCACGAGACAACGAAAGTTTGGAAGAAAAGGTGGCCGCTCAAAAAAGGACGACCCCGGTGCGGAAGAAAGAAGAGCTCATTATGAGAATAAGAAGGCGACTGAAGCCAAATTCAAGGCAGCAAAGACCGTGAAAGCTGTAGGATCTGGAACCCCAAGTCCGTCTTTATCTCGTTCGACCACACCCAAACCCAATGGATCAGCAAAGAGTGCTCCACGGCCTTCAAGACCAGAATCTAGAGATGCCAAGGTTCAGGGAAAGAATGGGGCAAAATCGCCAAATCCCTCATTGTCTGAATTGAATACTGTCAAAAGGGCAGAAATCAAGAAACCGTCGAGGACAAACGGAAAATCGGATTCAGCTCAAAAGACAAAGGGAGACAAGACTCCCCCTCGAGATGCCAGGACTTCCAATAAAGATGACAAGACTTCCAATAAAGATGACAAGACTTCCAATAAAGATCACAAGACTTCAGAGCTGCAAGAACCAAGGGCAGCTAAGCCTGCGAAGGATGCAAAATCCTCCAAGGAAGTAACCCCTATTCCGGTTGTGGCCGTGCCTGACGTCAAATGGCCCCCAGGAATCTCCAAATACGAGCCCGCTAAGACGCCTCCCCTCTCGTACGAGTCCATGGATGCCTACTTCAATGAAATGTGCTACAACTTGTTCTTGGAGGAAAAGGCAAGCATGCACACCAGCAACAATTCGATGCTCTCGCCAAACGAGTTCGAGCTTGAGTGGTTTGCAGATCAAGATAAGAAGCACAAGCAATTCAAAATGAAAATCTCGTTGACTCCAGAAATTATGGACAGATATGTCTCCAAAAAGATGCAGTCTGTCAAGAAAAGCCCTTTCTCCGTGAACCAATCTGTGTTTTTGGTGTTGGGCGAAGACATCCCTTGGTACGGTAACATTGTGCTTGTTGACACTAAGGGTGACAGAACTGGAAAACCTCTGAGAGGGCGTGGGAGAGGGCGTGGTTCTCTGAGAGGGCGTGGTCCTCCTCTGAGAAGCAGCCACTCTGGCCCAAAGGTCCTTGAAATCGTGGTTCAGTTGTACAAGTGGAATTCCATGCCCTTGCCTCTAAGTGTTAACGTGAACATGCTCCGCATTTTGCCCGTGTCCGTTCCAGTGAGTCGAGTCTTCATGGCCATGTCTCGAATCCTGAATCCGAGGTTTGTCGATATGATTTTGGGCAAGAAACCAATCAGGCAGATTGTCTTCAAGAACTTCTTGAAGTTCACAAGAGACACCTTCAATGACTCTCAAAAGGTGGCTATCCAGTCGGTATTGAACAACTCTATCACGGTCTTGCAGGGCCCTCCTGGTACAGGAAAGACCTCGACTATTTACGAGATCGTCCTACAATTATTGGAGAACTTGAACACCTATCCAATATTGGTTGTGGCCGCGTCCAATATTGCTATTGACAACATTGCTGAAAAGCTATTGGAGAAACACGGAAAATCCATCTTGAGAATTGTCTCCAACGAAAAAGAACCGGAATATAACAGAGAGCATCCATTATCATCGATCTGCTTGCATCATCGTGTCTACGATGGACTACCCCTTCACTTGCAACAGACCATCAAAGATTTGAGAAATCCACACTGCACTGTGAGTCAAACAGCATACAAGAACTTATTGACATCTCAAATTAACTACTCTGAAATGCTCATTGCGCTGGCTAGAGTCATATTCACCACCACTGTTGTTGCTGGTGGAAACCAGCTCAAGTCTGTTCCAAAGATCCCTGTGGTCATAATGGACGAGGCCACTCAGTCTTCAGAACCCACAACCTTGATCCCTCTCTCCATGCCAGGTGTCGAGAAGTTCGTCTTTGTCGGTGACCAGAAGCAATTGAGTAGTTTCAGTCAGGTGCCAAACTTGTCCTTGTCTCTATTCGAAAGAATCATCCTAAATGGAACGTACAAGACTCCTCACATGCTTGACACACAGTATCGTATGCATCCTGCTATCAGTGAATTCCCAAGAAAGAAGTTCTATGATGGTTTATTGAAGGATGGGTTGACTGCAGCAGACCGTTCAAAGGATGGTATTCCAGTGAATCCTGTCATGTTCTGGGATACTTGTGGAAAATGCCCCGAAGGAACTGTTAAATCCAGGTTCAGAGAAGACAGCGGATTGACCTACGCCAATCGCGGTGAAATTGATTACGTTGAGAAGGTTCTTACTGCTTTGATTTTCGAGAAGGGTATTCCAAAGTCGGAAATCGGTGTCATCACACCTTATAGAGGTCAGCGTGATTTGCTCTCTTCTACTCTTGTGAAGAACGAGCTAATCAATCCAGAAAAAGGAGAAATCCACGTCGAGATTGATCGTGATGACATCTACAACGACTCCAAGCCCGTGACTATTCATACCGTTTCGGGCATCATGATTGCTTCCATTGATGCTTTCCAAGGCAGAGAAAAGGATTTCTTGATCATGTCGTGCGTCAGATCCAATGACAGAAACAAGATTGGATTCTTGAACGACGCAAGAAGAATGAATGTTGCCTTGACTAGAGCAAGGTATGGTTTGATTTTGATTGGAGATGTTGAATGCTTGAGCAAATCAGATGCTTTGTGGAGAGAATATATCGAGACTCTAAAGGAGAAGAAATCGATTCTCAAAAGTGAGGAATTTACATACTAATAGATATTGACTTCAGATGTCCTTTTTCTCCTTCAGTTGTTCCTTCTTGTCTTGCTTCAACGATCTGAGAAGTCCAAGTATAACAATGGAGCTGAGTGGACCTAACAAGGGAAGGAACACAGCAAGCTTGTGTTCACTTGGAAAGTACGCTTGTTGCACCATTTCTTTTTCGAAAAATGCCTTATCCGAACTTTCGACACTCCTAGCGGAAAACTCGACGGAGTTACTGAAATCGCTCTCGTTTTTGAGACTGTTGACCGACTCGTCATAGTAGCGCAAAGCGTCAACAACGTGGGAATTGGTGGATTCTGGAATTGAGATTTCGCTCAACGAGTCGGACAACTTGATCAACGAAGTCAAGTTATCCAAGGACCGCTTCAAGTTCTTCAATGTCATGATTCTGTGCAACGAGTCGATCCGGATTCTTGGAGACTTGGGGTTCTTTGGAACTCCCAACAACTCGAACAATTGGGAAGTGAAAATCTCACAAATTGGTGCCAAGTCAGATTTGCTAAGCTTCGCTGTTGCTCCTTGCAAAATGGGCATAGGCGAGTTGTAAATGTAGACCCCACCCCATTGAGGTACCAAGAAAGAGTTGGTCTGAGAATCTTCCACCAAAAGTGGAGTCTTCTTGTAGTTTCCTTCCGGGAAGTAGACGAGGAAGTTGATGGAAGGGTAGATGTCATGAGTAATCAAGTTCCAGTCTCCGTAGTTGATGAAGGTCGACAAATCATTTGCGGCAATAATGTTGGCTCTGCGGTCGTTGTCGTAGCTTGGAGACTTATGCAACTTCGTGTAGTACTGGGTCTGGGTGCTGATTTTGAAGCTAGCAATGTGCTTGAGGGCCTCGAACACTGGCTCGAGGGACTTAACAGCGTGCTCGATTTCCCAATTGACCATCTTTCCATTTTCCACAAAAAGATTGAACACCACATTGTACGTGGAAGAATACGGGAACACAATGTCAGGCTGCATAGTATCCTTTGAGTTGTTGAACAACCCAGCGATTGCTTCAAGTTCGTCCTTGAAAACAACGTTCAAGAGAATGATCGACAAGAACTCGTCGACCTTTTTGGCTGAGACTGCCCCTTCGGTAATGAACATGGTAATGTCCTTGGAATGTGGAGAAATCTTGTACGCTTCGATCGGTTTTTCTGCGTCGTCGTCGACGGGATCCTTGATGTATTCGATTCTCACCACGTAGTCCACCAAGGGATCGATTATCCGGCCAGCCACCCTGTTCAACTGAATACCCCAGACTTCACTCAATCCGTATCTTTCAGAGACAGTTCTATCCAAGATCTCCTGGGCAGCCTCCACAAAGAACTCGTGAGAGTTCGGTATGTCCAAGAAGACGGGAACACGCATTTGAGCGGTGGTTCTGAAGGTGGCAGCTCTTATTTGTACAGCTTCCACCGGCAATTCAGCCCTGTGGATTTGCGTGGTGTACAAGAACATTGGAACTCCTAGAGTGACCAAGAAGATGAACACAACCCATATTATCGACTTTCTTGTGCGTTTACTTAGGGGTGATTCCACGGTAGTCATGGTGTTCGTGTATGTATAAGTGATTTCCATGTCGCGCAAATACAACATGTGCACCAGGAAGTGCCAATGAAGAGATTGAAGAAATCAGAAGGATAGACAATTTTGATTCGAGAACGCAGGTGAAGTTCACATTATACTTAGATTTTCAGATCGAAGATTGAAATTTTTTGGTTTTGGTTTTTTATCGCCGAAGAATTAGCAGATTCTATGAGAAATGAACCAATCTGGAAATACCAGAATCCAAAATCCATAAAATACCGAAACTAAAACCAAAACCGAAACATCAAAAACTCTACCAAAACACCAAAAACACTACCAAAACATCCAAATTGGAGAGTTTCTGACGAAACCAATTCAAGTCCGACCACCAACTCTTCATAATCAGTGTACAATTACACCTTTCCTGCATCAGAATTCTGAAGCTGCAACCTCTTCTCCATGTTCAAGAAACACCCACAGCCCAAACCGTCGGCTAACATCAAATCTTCCGAGAGAAGGGCGCTTCTCACCAACATCTGCAAAGTCTACGGAATCAACAAAGATGACTTGACCAAAGAAAAGGAAACCGACCTTGTGCCAGCCACCATCAAGCAGGCTTCCTACCAAAGCATCCAGGGCCACAAGGGCACGATCTACTACGACAACGACGAAAAGCCAGTGTGGCTCAAAACCAGAGATTCGGTGCTCTACCCCACAATTTACACCCTCTGGAAAGCTGCGTACATTCTACCTATTGTTCTTACCAATCCGCATGTCATTGGGAAATTGATGAACGGTGCCAACTTGATGTTGCCTGGGTGCATTCCTCCGTTTGATCCAAGAACAAACAGAGGAGCCCTTGTCGGTGTGGCCAGTTACGATACTCCTTCAGTGATCAAGGCAGTGGGACTTTGCTCGCTTAATTTAACACAATTTGACGACGTTGTCGGTCGCCAGGGAACTGCTGTCACCATCATTCATACATTAGACGACGAGCTATTCAAGTTGTACGATGAAGAGGTAGAGATACCTGATCTGGTGGACACAGAACTTCCCAAGAAGGAAGAGGAAGGAGAAAAGGAAGGGGAGGTGAAGGAAGAGGAGGAGGATAAAAAGGAAAAAGTGGAAGAGGAGAAAGAGGAGGAGAAGGAAGAGGAAAAAGGGGAGGAAGAGAAAGAAGAAGGAGAGAAAGAAGTAGGAGAGGACACTGTGGATGACGTTGATGAAGTGGCCGTGGCTGTTTCGGAGATCCTGGTGGAAGACATCGACAACTTTTTCATCAGATCGTTTATCCAGTCAGTCAAGTCCCACCCGAAGATGGAGCTCCCTCTATCATCATCGAAATTCATGTCGGAGTACATTCTTAAGACATTGCCCAAAATGGACTCAAAGTACTGCAGCATCAAGAAGACCTCTTGGAAGAAAAGCGCAAAGTTCCTCAAGGCTTTGGAGAAGTTGAACTACGTGACTTTGAAAGGAAAGGGAGACGATGTCAGCATTGCTACCATTACCATTAGTCCTGAAGTGGTGGCCAACTTTGTGCCTCACAAAACAGTGGAAGATAAGGGGCCCGGGCAGACTCCAAGTAAAAAGGACCTTGAAAACAAATTGAATGTTGTTTGCTTGTACAAGCCAACGAACAAATCTCGAATGGTGTTTAACAAGGTGAACTCCGATTTCCAGAAATTGTACACTCTGCCTGAATTGAAGAACATCTTGACGGAATACATCAAGGTGCTGGAACTAGCCTTCAAAAGCAATCCGAAGTTGATTGTGATGGACAGTACTTTGAGTTCTGTCACTGGACTCTCCGACGACAAAGTTCCCAGAGACAAGTTGTTCCCTCCTTTCCTCAAGAACTTTACTCCAAATTTCGCCATCTTGAAACCAAATGAGGTGATATCAAACTCCTCGACAATCTACAGAGGCGAGCCTCCGAAAATCAAGATCGTCACAACAAATGTCCTTGGAAGGAAGAAAATCACGTGTGTTCTGGACTTTGAAAAGTTCAACATCAAGCCACAAGCGTTGGCTGAAGATTTGAAGAACAAGTGTTCTGGATCGACTTCTATTGGGCCTTGTACTCACAACCCAAATTTGACTGAAGTTATGGTTCAAGGTCCGCATGGGCCAACTATCGTGGAGTACTTGAAACAAAAGGGCGTACCCATCTCATTCATAGACTTCGTGGACAAGAGCAAAGGAAAGAAGAGACGGAGTGGTCCTTGATAGATCTAATATAACATTAAACTGATACACCCGATATATAAACTCCAATAAACCAATCTGAATAAAAAGTGCTGTTCACCCGCTTCGGCCGGGACTTGGCATCAATGGTATCCATTTTCTTAACCATTTTATAATTATCATCTTGCTCAGCACCGTCAAATCACTATCTCAATGATCTTTTGTGCTGGCCCTGCGGTGATAAACGCAGACTTTGTTGCTGGGTTGACCTTTAATGTCTGAGCCGGAATGCGGCCAGGATACATGTGTGCATTCCGGCATTGGCTGATGTTGATGAAATTCAAAGGAGAGTATCCACTCAACAATGCATCGACACCAGCTCTTGTTACACGGACACATCCCTTGACTACCAACTTTTGCAAGTTGCGTAGGTGAAGCGAAATAGCCACTAGGGAGGAGTCACTGACTGCAGATCCACAGAAAGACAAGTCGAGTTCTCTCAACTTCAGACATCCCAAGCACAAAACCTCAATTGCAATGTCCAGGAGAGCGCAGCAGAAATTCAAGTCCAAGATTTCCAAGTTAGGGGCAGCATTGGCAACCGAAATAATGGCCTTGTCAGACAAAAATGTGCAGTCTTTGAGAGACAACTTCTTCAAGTTTGGGAATGTTCGGTAAGTCCAATACTGGAAACCTGCATCAGTGATGGTAGTACATCGAGTCAAATCCAAGCTCTCCAACCCTTCGTTGGCATTCAAAGAGATGTGGTACATGATGTTGTCCGTCAAGTGCTTGCAGTAGCCAAGGTTCAAGATCCTCAAATTTCTGGAGCCCACATCATTGGCGTAGCTTCCTTCAGAACCTGGAAGTTGAATTGATTTTCTGGTGCTTTCGTTCGCCCAGCCGATCAAACGCTCAACGACGTTATCCTTCACTTTACGGCAGTTGGACAAGTCAACTTCTTCCAAATCTCTTCCGACAGAAGGTGACGTCAAGTCCATAATGGCCATGGCACTGACCTCCCAAATGGATTTCATCTTCAACACTTTAATCTTGCCAGCCATACCAATCTCGTTGACCATGTAGCTGAAGCCTTCATCAGTAAGGTGGAAGCAGTTTGAAATATCAATGTACTGCGGACGAGAGCCAACGAAATCAGTTATAGAGATAAGGGCCTTGTCGGTCAATGTGGTATTCCATGGTGTGAGATCCAAACGCTCAACAAGGTTCGGAGCAATGTAAAGAAGCTGTCTCCAACGCCTGCTGATGATTCGGAGTTTCATGAGGTCAGGCAAAGTGAGATATTCAAATACTTTAAGCAATATCTTGTCGGGAATGGAGCCAGCACTGACCAATGCAGATGACCTCCTTCGGCCAGCCAAGTTGGCCAACTTGATTCTCTTGTTATGTGGCATGTATTGGAACGACTGCCGTCTGTTTCCAGGACTGAAGGATCCGAATGTGTTGATGGAGGGAACCACGGGATTCATCGGAGGAACCGTAATTTCCAAGGGACCAGCAGGAAGTTGTTGCAGAGGCGATACATTTTCAGCCATTGTGGCGCGCTTGCGGAGGTTGTCCCCTTCCAATGACTTTGTGGAAAATACAGACTTGAAGAGCAAGTCCGGCTCATCCGAAGAGACCGGCGACACCGAGCGAGAATGCTTGCCTCTGGGAGCAGGCATGGCGGCACCACTGAAGTCCCAATTTGAATTGAATAGCGTCGGCTGAGGCGCAGCCACCGGATGAAGTGCATTCAAGGACAAGGCCAGGGTTGACGGCGTCACAGATTGCGAGATTGGAGGCGTTGACCCACGCAGAATACCTGCTCTCTCGTTGGTTGCAAAGCTCAAAGAGAACGCCGAAAGCTCCAGCACAGCAGCGTCATTTAACGACTTCCTTTCGTTGGCAGTCCTACGCATTTCTTCCGCGACGAACGGATACCGTGCACAAACAGCTTCCAACTTGTCGGAGCGCATGACAATGAGCTCCACAGTGGTCACAGACCGGATACTGGCACTACGCTCCACATCGGCGTTCCGCTTAAGAAACTCCAAGAAGGACATCTCGCCGAAGTACGAGCCCGATTTCAACCGAGCAAGCACTTTTTCCGTGAGATTCGCACCGGTGTACGCGATCACCTCGCACTCGCCGTGGATGATGAAGTAGATGTCAGAACCTCGGCTGTTCTTGCGAAAGATATACTCGAACGGCTTGTAGCTCATAGGCTCCACGCCTAACGCTAGCCTGTGTATGATATGCGAGGGGAGGTTTCCGAAGATGGGCACGGATTTGATGAATTCCTGAATGGAAACCGTCTGGTCCACGTTGTCCGCCAGATTAACCGGCGACACTACGGCAGACTCCGAAGCATGTACGATTTGCGAAAGGGGCAGAGGCGCTGCGTGCCCAGAAGGAGGGGCCACCAGATGCGGAGGTGGCCATGCATTGGGCGCGGGGGACTTGCTTGGCTTCAAAATGGGAATCTCGGCCCTGTTCTTTTTTTCTTGCATGGCCAAGCGCTCTTGCGCTTCGTCGCGAATGCGCCTTTCTATGAGCGGGTACGATCGGAGCACGATGTTCAACGAGTCGGCCGTCAAAACCCCCACCAAAACCCGCAGGCGAGCCACGACGGTGGCGGTTCTGGGGCGGTTAAAGAGAATGCCGATTTCGCCGAAAAACGCCCCGCTGTGCAACTCGGCGTACACAGACTCTCCGTCTGTGGACGTGACGCTCACCTGGCCCTTCAAGATCCAGTACATGGCGAGGGCCGGGTCCCCCTCTTTGATGATGTAAGCCTGCGGCGTGTACTGGACAAACTTTAGTTTGGCAGCCACTTTGCCGTGGAAAGACTTGGGGGCGTCCTTGAAAAGGGGAAATGTCAGGAGTCGGAGAAGGAGCCCCGAGGGAATCGTGGGGGACTCCGCATACTCTTCTTCGTCGGCGGGAATTTCGTTATAGTTGTAAAGTTCGTCATTTTCTGGAAGCGACGGCGCCCTCAGGGGGGGAGGCGGAACAAGCGGCGTGGGCATGGCCGCCAAATCTTGAACTGCTAGCGGAGAAGGGCTGGCGGGCTGGAAGTTGCGAGAGGGCAGTTTCATCAGCGGGCCACCGGAGAAATGGAAAGCGGGGAAGTTTCTAAAGGCCTGGAAGAACGTCCCAGCTGCCAAAGGTCGAAAGTGAAAAGAATGTGGTGTGTGGAATGCTGAGAAACCGTTTGCATGATATCAAAAGTTCACCGTTCGCGTGCAGGAGTCGAAACACCATGCAGTGTCAACTTCAGAACCCCGTGCGCAGATCGCTGGAAAGCATGCAGACTTGTGTCTGTGTTCCTAATTCGTGCAAAATTGAATGGTGAATCCTGTCACGGCTACGTGTGGGGAAAAGGGGCGAGCAATTTTTGGAGTCGCTTTTGAGAAAAGAGTGGAAACACCGGAGTCCACGGACGAGGTGGACAATTAGCCGGGGAGACGCCTCCAATGTCCGTCTTACTTGCTGTACGTGAAAAAGAAGGAAAATGCTGATCATTTCTGCCCAGTTGATGCGAGTGAATGTCCAAGCATCTGGCTGGTGCACGACGCTACGGCGCATCAGCGGGCTTAAAAAATGCCTTACACACCCAGCCTTGTCTGGGTCTTGCACGCAAGAAGAAATATTCCTGATTTTTGCGTCTTGCAACACCCTGGGGACCAGGTGAGGAGGTCTTGTCTTTGCAGAGGAGGAGGCCTTGTCTTTGTGATATTGTGTGTTTGTCGCTCTGGGATTTTTTCCGCTTCAGTTCAGAATGAGAAACATGCACCAGGCCTGCCTAGTCCCATTGTTCCTTACAGTTACCGCACCTATATGCACTACGAGCATCATCGATTGTTTCATACTATTTTGCTTGTTCCACACTTTGCGCCGGGTGCATAGCCTGTATTGGGTTTATCACGCCAAGAAGAGACGAAGTGAAGACCATCACTACACCTTTTTTACAACCAGCAGCGGGTCCCAGTGTTCAAGTTGTGCAGGAGGCGAAAACTGGGATTCGCTCAAAACTCAGCCTCCAGAGTTCGTGCATCCTCGGCCCGAAACCAACCCGTACTTTATGCAGGCAAATCATCGGTGTCACAGGTTGCCGAATTCTGCTTCTGTGCATAATTGACGTACTTCCGAAAGCTTGAAGTGTTTCTCGGTTGGCCTCTTTGCGTTTCCGTCGTGAGTTGGTGGTTGAGTTGCCTTCATCGTGCATCGCCTCCATATTATCTACGCGGAGCACTCCGGATTTATCAGTGGTCATCCAGCTTGCAGGAGCTATCGCATCTATGTCTCTGCGGCGTCGACTTGCATGCAGCCAGAAACCACTCCCATGCGACTCTATGCGGGGCAGTTATCAATGGCTCACGAATTCTTGGCTTCGTCAATTCTCCAATCTATTTACAGGTCTAGTTCTTGAAGTCAATCACCACCGAGGGCCCGAGTGTAGAACTCATGTGGCATTGGCCAATCAAGTTGGGCTTCTTGGTTCCTGGAGGCTGGCACTCGAACACGGCCTTGGAGGCCGCTTGGATATTGCGAAGGATGTCTTCGTCACTGAAATCACAACGTCCCACGGGAATGCTCAAGAGATTTTCTTTCTGCTTGAAGTTGTACGCTCCGAAATTCTCCTCGATGAGCTGGATCACGTTATCGGAAACGGTGCCTCGTTTGACCGTGGGCATCAAGTTCTTGGGGCCCAAAATACGTGCAATTGGTTTGAGGAAGGCCACCATCTCTGAGGTGGCGTAGCTCTGGGTGAATTTGCCGAGATCGAACTGGCCCTGTTGGATTTGTTCCACAATCTCAGTGCCTCCCACCACGAGTCGTTCGTCAATAGCCTCGAGCTTGGCCTTCGTCTCCGCACTCGTGGTGAAGACCAAAGCTGTGTTGTCCTTTACTCCCTTCGGAAAGAAGATTCTACCTTGCAAAGGTGTGGAACCTTTTTCAGGAACTATGGTGATTTGAAGACTCACGGTGGTCTTCTTAGCAGGCTGTCCCACTTCAGCTGCACGCAAATAACGCATGGCCAATGGCACATCCATGTACAACGGGTGAGCCAGAGGAGACTCCTTGTTCAAGTTCTTGAGTTTTTGTGCTCTTTTGGCCAACACTCTTGGGTCCTTGCTGGCATTCAGCTTGGGCGACGGACGCGCAAATTCTGTGGAATTCAAAGATGGCCTTGTGGTGGAGAGGCTGCGTGTGAGCCGGGCCAAGCCACGTGCTCTGTTGATGTGTGCAGCCAACATGGTCATGGTGGGGATTAGTTAGTGAAGATCGAAAAATTTGTTCGTCGGATCATGTGATGCGATGCAGGTGACCTGAGGGTAGTGACGTTGCAAGCCTCACATGACCATAATGTTCATCACATGACCGAGAGGAGGCGCCCCACATGAAGACTGTACAAGCTGCGGCCGGCCAAGGGATCCGAATAGTGAAGACCGACATGTGGAGATTCTCACGCGTTTCAGATCACCAATGAAATTAGTGCACCCGATGAAATTAGTGCAGCCAATGAAATTATCGACGCAACCCCGAAGTGGAATATGTCCTTGGGAAAGGAGATCTCTAGCCTTCGCAGAGCCAGTGAAGGCAGGCAACTGCAAAGCAATGCAGAATTTACTGGCGTGCATAATCTTGCCAGCAGCAAAGGATATGTTCTGGACTTAAACCACCGTAAAGACCTTCTGCGCGTGAGATTGGAAACTCTCTCTACATGGCGACGATTCTGTCAACGCCAGCTACAAAGCCTTCTCACCAGGGACAGGTTCCCGGTATCGCGACGGATTTTCTGGATTGCGGGAGCGCACCTCCGAGCATAACAAGCGCCCAATCTTGAGGACATCTCGCACCAAATAAACTTCAGGCACATACAGAAGAAGCTGCCACGCCGATGGGGAAGGAAGGAAAACTTAATGACCCCGGATGGAAATTTGAGTCCACGATACGACTCCCCGCAGGTGAAACTTAGGTTCTTTGTCACACGTGACTGGCTAGACCCGAGACAATATAGTGGGCGCCAAACCAACGAAACGAGGCTGGCAAGCTCCGCCTCGATTTCGATATCTCAAGAAATCGCAATCCCCAAGGCCAACGGCGGCTGGCTGAATTGTCCGGGTGGCGCTGGCCTCAGACAAGTTTCCATATTCGGCATAATTGGTCGATCGGTTTCCAACCCACGTCCCCGCAACCTGTCAAGTTGGGATTTGAGACGAAACGTGCATGTAGAGTGGCTGCGCCCCTGCATAGATCTGCAGAAGTCTTACTAGTGGGCGACTCCAGTTACCTTCTGCATTTCTCTTCCATTGTCTGTTGAAGCTTTTTGTGCGACACGCTTGAGTCAGTTTTTTCTGATATTTTCTGGGGTGCTGTCAAAACATTCTCGAGAGGTTTCTTTTATCTGGCACGCCACGCGGTTCTCGTCGTTTCTTTATTTTGGTTCCCTGAAATTTGTCGTTTCTCCACATTTCGCATTAGCACCCATTTGCACCACCACCAAAACCTTGCGATATGACCGTCACAGTGTTGCTGTCTGAGGCTGTTGCTGATAACACGATATCGTTTTCCACGGTAAATGTTGGCGACCTAACGGCTACTGTGCCTTCGTGCCTTGTGGACTGCTTTGACTTTCTTTTTGACGGACGTTTACCTGAAGGCGCCTTTCGTGTGAGTGGGTCGACTCGCCGCATGAAGCTTATGGCAACGGACGATACTTCGTACAAAGAGTGGCTTTTCCACGAAAAAAAACCAAGCCCCCACGACGTTTGCGGAATCATCAAGAAGTTCTTGCGTGAGTACTTGGTGTCTTTGAACGGATTGTTCTGCGTGATGGTGCTTTCTCGGCTTCAGCGTGTCTACTTGAGTCATCTTAGGAGCGGCAGTGCCTTCAGCATGGACTCGTTCAAAAGTGCCAACACGACTTTTGGCTCGAGGTCTCTATCGTCTGTCCTGAGTGAGGATGATGTCATTTTCGACCACGACTCGCTCTTGGATGCGGTTGCGCACTTGCTCGTGTCCAAGAACCTCGCTTCCAAGAACATGCTTTTTTTTTACTTGCTCACAACGTTGAAGAGACTCTCCACCTTTGAAGAAACAACCAAGATGACCGTCAGCAATCAGTCCATCATCTTCCAGCCGTACATTTTCAACACCACCAATCTCTCCGAGTTGAAACCCTTCCAGGCCCTTCTCACGTTTCTCGTGATCAACTCAGACTCACTTCTAGACAAGTACACCTGCTACAACTCGCTTCTAGGAGGCCTAGACAAATTGGACACGGAGAATGTGTCTGCCATATTCTCCGAGAGCACCAGTACCTCACCGGTTACCGTGTACTCTTCGGACAACATTTCCAGCAAAAACGAACCCAGCCGCAGGTCTTCGCTCACTCACCGGTTCAGTGTTTTTTTGGACAACTACAATCTTCCGGCCAACCGCTCCAAGAGATTTTCCATGAATTTTGGGACGTCCAGGCTGAACGTGGACAAAATGGCCGAGAACGAGGGCGACAGTGTCAGTCCCCACTCCAAGTCTTTTGAGAGTTTGGTGAGCAACACTGAAGCCGCTCCTGCTCTGGAAGTTTCTCAATCTCAGGCTCCTCGCGGCGAGCCTCTTGAAAAGAGAAAATCAAGCAAAAGAATGAGTTTCTACGGGTTGTTCAAGGCCACGTCTTCCGGAAGTGTCCAGGATCTGGTATTCACTACGCCTGCGTCTGTGCTTACACCGCCGGTGCGCGGATTTTCTTCCGTGGACGATTTGCTTCAATCCGGGAAGGTGTCGTCGATTGAGCCGAAACGACTGATTCGTCGGGGCTTCTCGATGCGGTTGAAGCGGCGGTGATTTATGTTTTACGAACTTTTTGTGCTGTGGCTACGGCTCTTGTTTGATTTGTACGGATATACGGTAGAGGTAGTGTATTGTATTGGGTAGTTGTATTGGGTAGTTGTTTGATGTATTGTATTGATGTATTGTATTGAGTGATTGTATTGGGTAGTTGTATTGTGTGATTGTATTGGGTAGTTGTATTGGGTAGTTGTATTGTGTGATTGTATTGAGTAGTTGTATTGGGTGATTGTATTTGGTGTTGTATTTGTTGATGTTCTGCATGCGAAATGGTGAAATGATGTTGCAACCAACTCCAACCTGAAAATGGCCACACAAGATCTAAATGATCTAACGGTGCTCTCCACCAACAAATTCAACGGGTTTCCCGACGGAAACATCCTCAGCTGGTGTCCGAAAATGGATCTACTAGCAGTTTCCATGAACAAAACCTCCATCTGGGTGTTCCGACTAAATGGAGAGCGTGTTTATTCCATCAACAACCGCTCGCAGATCGTCCATCTTGGGTGGAACTCCAGCGGAAAGTTCTTTGTTGTTTCGGGAACAGACAATTTCGTCAAGGTTTACGACTCCAATACTGGAAATTTGGTCAACAAGTTTGCGACCAGCATGGGGTTGCCCATCACACTCACAAGCTGGTGCTCCATGGATGTGGAACGGTACATGGCGGAACTGGAATCCCACTCGCCGTACCAGGATTTTTTCAAAGTGGATGTCTTGAAACATATGCCCAAACTCAGCAACGAAGTGGACTCCTTCTTCACTGAATCGGGAATCGTTTCGCTGAATTCCACGGCACAGTTGTCGGTGTCGGTAACAAGCACCAACGAAAACGAGGCGTTGTTGGACTACTTGCTTGTGGTGAATTCCAATGCCCTCATGACCATCACATTCAACAATTTGTTCACGGTTTCCGACGTGGAACTTCCTGAAAACTGCACCTACTTGAAGCACACTATGACCAAGGACCTCTTCACCCAGTACTTTTTGGTGGAGGATGACGAGACCCAATTGCACCTTCTGCAACTTCACCTTTCTGTTTCCGGAGGAACGACTCGAAGGCGTCTCATAGAGATTATTAGATGGTGTTCGCAGATCGTGTCGATTCTAAACCACATCAGCGATCAGCTCAACCACATCGTCACGGAAGCAAAGGACTTTTTGGTGGTGTTCGACCGTCATTTCTGCAACCTCAAGGATTCTCTTGACGATTCCGGGGCCGAAGATGGCTCGATCATAGACACCTTGACCGATATTCTTCTTACAGGATTGATTCCAACGCTGTTGAAGGACTACTGGCTCAACCAGTTCGGAGAGCGAGGACTCACAAGAGTGTCCAGTGTGGGGAATTCGGCGTACGATTCAGCGAGAAAATCGCTGTTCACACAGATCATTTTGGCGTTGGAAAAGCTCATCATCCTCTTGAGTAACCTCGAAGGAATCGCCAAAACAGCCAAAAATGCCCAGCAGGAGACATTTGGCATGGAAATCGACTCCATAGAGAACTCCATCAGATCTTCGCAGGACCTGTTGACCAAGTTCTACGGTTTCATATGGAGTGTGAATGAGGAACAGGAGCTCTTCAACAAATTCCTCAACTGGTGCAAAGTGGAGGTGGTTGAGAAATTGTCCAAGGAGGAACAGGACGCGGAATCCTTCTTCACGACCCACCCAACCATGTCCTTCAAAGTGTCCGAGGTGTTGCAATACCTCAACTGTCACATGTTGAATCCTGTTTTCATGAGATACTTGAGAGTGGATGCCACGGGAAATGGCGTTCTCTTGCAAACTCCAGAGGACGACTTAGACCTCCACACAAGCATCGATAGCTTGCAGCACGAGCTCAACAATACTTTGCTAAAGGGCATTCAGGAGTACATTTCCCGTGAAGTGAAGTTTACCCAGGCTACGCAGATTCCTGTTTCGCCAGGCCAAGCGATGTGCAACCTCAAGATCTTTAGTGGCGACTTGTTCGTCACTAGCGTGCAGAATTCGTGCTTGTCCATTGTTAGGTTTGACGAGCACGCCACAACGAAGCTTGAAATCCAGTTTCCGGCAACTATAATTGCACATGAACTCATAGACGAAACGAAACTATTGGTTCTCCACCTGTTGGATGACCAGTCCAGTCGGCTTGATCTTTTGAGCGTCAGCACTACCTCGTCCACTGTGCAATTCGGTGAACTTCAAAGTCTCAAGTCAGTGAGTTTCAACCAAACAACACACATTAAGCAGCCTACACTCATGGCCATTAACGGAACAGATGACCCTATAATCGGGTGTGTTTTGGATGCCTCCAAGCAACATTACATGGTATTCAGGCTATAGCTAATCATAGATGTTGACCATGGGGCTCATGTGGAAACTTCCTTTTTCGTGGAAGAACTGCACCACCACATACTCTCTATAAAGGAACCGGACGTTTCTCTCGTTGGGTATGAGTTGTTTCTGGCGCAAGTACTTCTTTTCATACGGAGAAACGGTCTCGTTCTGGCGTTTTCTCAACATGTACTTTGCAAAGCCTGGATTGAGTTCTCCTTGTCCCGTCGCAACTGCTATTAAATGATCCAAGTCCTCTTTGTGCAACGGTCTAAAAGTTTGGAGAAGCGACTTGAAGTACGTGATGTGGGTGCGTAGTCTATATTCCCTGGAAGCCACACTGAGGGGGAGTCCAAACTTACTAGGCTCATATCGAACATCGAAAGGTTGGATTTTAAGATCCAGGAGCCGGGAGAAATTGGCGTCCAAGAATTCGTGGAAGGCTTTGGCCTGTCGCACCACTTCTTCTAGGTCCACTTTGTCTGGAGCAGAATGGCTCAAAGGTGTCAACGGCACTACTGACTTGGGCAACTTCAAGTCCAACTCTTTCATGAGCAGAAATTCAGACACAGGCATCAGTTTCTGCAATTCTTTGTTGTACAATTTGATGTGCTTTTCCAATCCAAACTCAGGCAAAAGATGGACCTGGGGCCAAACCGCCTTCAACGCGCTGTACTTGGTCTGCTGCAACACCCTCATCCAAAGCTCCACAGGCTGGTTGTCTTTGTAAATGAAGTCCAACAAAGTCCCCACTTGCTTGAACTTTTCCAAATCCAAGATGTCACCCAACACTGCGGACAATTTTCTGTATTTTTTCAGGTCCACTACGGAATGCGTCGGGGCTCTTTTGGAATTGACGAATTCGTCCTTGACCTTCGCTTTTAGCAACAGAAGGCTCTGCACATCCAACGGTAGCCGTTGCATTTGCCGGAAGAGCAGTCTATAACAGCTCACCACTTTTCTCATCACAGTGTCAATTCTAGACAAGACATAAGGGTCTACGAAACGAAGGGTCGAATGAAAAGGGAATGCGGTGTGGCTAGCTCCAAAATTCAGAAGTCAACCATGGCTGATTCGCAAACCCGTGCACCAATCTTCAATACTAACAACACGCTTCTTTAGCACATCTCCACAATGGCTTTGGCAGAAACGTTTTTACGGAAAGTCCACAACCTGGGCGTTCTTCCCAAAGTGGTGAAGTTGCTCCCCGTGATCTCCTTCCTAATGGCCATTGCCAGCGCGGCATGGCTTCTCGTGCTCCCAATGGAGGGCCAGTTCAGGAATACCTACATATCTGAAAATGCGTTGATGCCGGGACAGGTGACTTCGTATTTCCGAGAAAGCGAGTGGAACATTGTTCGTGGGTACCGTTCGGAGGTGCAGAAATGGAACTTCGCGGAGGCTGCCGAGTTCAACCCGATTTTGGTGTCTTGGTTGCAAGACATTGGGTTCAAGGTGTCCCACCACCACGACCAGGCCACGCAGAGCAACACAATGTATGCAGTCATGCATGCTTCTCGTGGGGACAATACGGAGGCTGTGGTTTTGGTGGCACCTTATTTTGCATCTGGAGTGGAGAACGTCGGAGCGTTTTCCATCGTGCCCGCGTTGGCCCGGTACTTCTCGAGAATGTCGATTTGGTCCAAGAACATCATCTTGGTGTTCCCACGAGATGCACACACGGTATTGCGTTCCTGGGTGGAAGCGTACCACACCACATTGGATCTCACGGCTGGGTCGATTGACGCAGCAATTGTAATGGAATACGCTTCGGAGCACGACAATTTCAACCACATGGAGATCTTGTACGAGGGCCTTAACGGGCAGTTGCCCAACTTGGACTTGATCAACACGGCCACCACGATCGCCCGAAACGAGCAAATCCACGTGAACGTCCAAAAGACACCTGGCGACGAACTCACCAAGAACACGTACGCCACGCGCTTGAGGACGTTGCTCCGAGGCATTTTGCACTTGGCCATGTCGGGATTGGCCCGCAACTCCCCGGGCTGCGAGGCCTTTTCTGGCTGGCAGATCCAGGCGATCACCATCCGAGCCGTGGGCACCGGAGGTCCGGACATTACGCAGTTTGGCAGAATCGTCGACTCCACTTTCCGTGCCGTCAACAACTTGCTTGAAAAGTTCCACCAGTCCTTCTTTTTCTACCTCTTGCTCTCGCCCACTCATTTCGTTTCCATTGGCACGTACTTGCCCGCTGCTGCCCTCTTGGCAGCGGCCTTTGCCGTGAGCTCCTTGTGCTGCTTGGCGAACGGAGTATCGGCGGTGGAGTACATCTCCAGCCTCGGGTCGTTGTTGGCTTTGTTCACGGCGATTGAGTTGTCGTGCATGGGCGTCGGATTCGGTTTGCTGTACGCCACTTTGAATGCCGGCGACCAGAGCCAGGTGGCGTTGACGATTGCTTCGGTCACGTTCGTGTTGACGGCGTTGTGTTCCTTTGGTCCTATCGGCAGAGGCCTTGTGTCGTTCCGTTTCTCGAAAACCACGTCGTATCTGTTGATTGCGTTCTCGCTCTACTTTGTCGCCATGCTCATTATCTCGTTGCTCATTGTGCACTTTGCATTGGCCTTGTCCATCGGCATGTGTGCTCTCCCGTTGACCTTCGTGCAGCCATTGATCACTCAGCACATCCACGGCGTGCCTGCGTTCAAGACGAACCTTAAAATATCCTTGTGTCTCCTCGCATCTTCTCCGTTCACGGTCATTGTGGCCTTGGGCTATTTGCTAGACGGCGGAAAGACCGACGGAGTAGCTGCATTGACCAGAGGATTGATGACCACCTGGAGCGAGTTGCAGTGCTGGACTTGGCTTGTGGTTACATTGGGCTGGTTGCCGGCGTGGGTCAGCATTGCCTTGGCTACAATGCTTGGGGATTTCACCGGCCCGCAAAAGACGAAGCAGGAGTAAATATGTCTAAATGGTACACTACTTGACAAAGCCTCGTGGCTACTTTTTGAGCTCTCTGACAGCCGGCTACTTTTTGAGCTCTCTGACAAAGCCCTCGTGGAAGGCCGTCCATTGGGCAATCCACTCGGTTCCGGGAGGCAAGAAGGTGGTTCTCAAGTGGAAAGTGCCGGGCACCTGGCCGAATCCGTTCCCTGGAACACAACAAATGCCGGTTTTCTCCAACAACTCGGTGCAGTAGAGCTCGTCCACCGTCAAATTCAACTCACGGGCTCTGGCGAACATCCGGGGGTACGCTTCTTCCGTGAAGTTCAACCGTGGGAAAAGGTACATGGCGCCTTGCGGCTTGTTGCACGAAACGTCGGTCATTTCGCAGAACGACTCGTACAAAGCCAGCGCTCTCTTCATCAAGTCCTTGTGGATCGAGTGCGTCTCACGGTGGTACACGTCGTACGACTCGTCGCCTTCCTTGGGTGGGTTGACCATCAATTCCACAAGAGCCTGGCCAGAGACCACCGAGCAAAGATTGATGGATGCCAACTTGAAGATGATGTCCCGCACTTCCTGCGAAAACCCCACCAACTCCATGTATCCACCCCTCTGGCCACATTCTCCGCTCACACCCTTGGAGGTGGAGTGCAACGAAGCAAGTTGCACGTGCTGGTACGTTTCGGGGTCCTGCTCAAGCAACTTGGCCAACACCTTTTTGGCGGAAACAAACTGGCCCTGGAACACATTTTCTTGGTACACCTCGTCGGCGATCACCACAAGCCCATGCTCGGCCGCAATGTCGATGATGGCCACAATGTCGTCCTCAGTCAAAATGGACCCGGTGGGGTTGCCGGGGTTGATAACCACCAACGCCTTGGGCACCACGCCCTTCTCCTTGTTCTCGGCGATCAACAGCCGAATCTGTTTCGGATCGGTGGACCAGTGGAGTTCCTCGTCCAAGAAGTAGCCAATTGGCACGGCCTTGTTCAACGCAATCGTGGCCGTGTACAACGGGTACTGTGGAATCGGGATCAAAAACCCGGTGTTCCCGTCGGAGGACAACACCTGGATCAAGTACTGCACAGCAGCCGAGGCGCCTCCCGTCAAGAAGATGTTGTGGGGGTCTGCCGGATATCCGTCTCTGTTGGAAATAAAAGTTGCAACCGATTCGCGCACGGTGATGTCACCTTGCGAGTGCGAGTATGCACCCACCGAACCTGCACTTTTCAACAACCTGCGGGCTCTTTCCACCACATCGGGTGGATACAAGTTGTCACGTGTCACTGGGTCCAAGTTGTTGATTTTGCTGATAAGGTTGGGATATTGCATCAACGACAAAACCTGCCTGTACCACGACAACGGCTTCTGGTCCAATTGCTGCGGATTTCCAATATTGGCACTGATGATGCGGTCGTAGGGCAACCCGTGGTTGCTGGGGTCCAGCTGGATCTGTGACCTCAATTCGTCGGCACGAATGGGGATTTTTCCCCGGACGGCGTATTTGGCCTCGAGGGTCGATTCGTTCAAGTCGTTGATGGTGAGCTTGGCGGCGGGAGTGAAGGCCGCATACAGCCTGCGGGCCACCGTATGTATCACACGAGGCAGAAGCATGTCTGAAGAAAAAGGTGGTGAGATTATGACTTCGTACTTGAGTGGGTCCGATGTTGTGTGCAGGAGGATGGGAATATCTAGGAAGAGGAGACGGTGAAAAGTTGCCTGTGGGGTTGAGGGGAGTTGGCTACGGGAGTTACTATAAAGTTTGCGGAGAAATCACAGGCCAGTGACCGTTCGAGTGACTGGGGAAGCCGTAGGCGAGTGCGATTGAGGGAGGCACGCAGGTTAACCTCCGACAGTATATCTATCTCGGGAGGTTCAGGAGGTTAAAGTCCGATGGGTTGATATTTAGTTGCAGAGAATGCCGTACGAGTCAGGGAGCGGTTGTGTGGGGAAGCGTGCGACTAAAAAGGGAAGAAGCCACAAGTGCGATACTGGGCCTGCGACAGAGGCAGTATTGCGCGCAGACCTTGCATTATCAGTCAAAAGTGGCCCAAATTCGAGCCAAGCCATTTTGAGATTCTCGCACCCACTCACCACTACCCTCACCTCACCACGAGCACCCTGTAGCAATTCCGTCTGCGATAAATTGGTAATGATTCGTCTCAGGCAACGCTTCCCAAACAGTGCCCCTGACGTGTGCATCAGTGGCGTTGGCCCCCAACCTAAAATTCAGCGCAAACAGGCACTGTCACAAAACGGCTCAATATTGTCTGCACCTCCGTGAAGTTTATTTTCGTCATTGCTCTTCAAGCGGACTGGGGTGCAGAACGCGCAATGTTCAAGAAGGATCCACGCGTGGCCTGATCACTGTAGATCCCCTCAGGTATTAATCCCGCGGTTGCGCCTGATCTTGCGTTTATTGGCCTGGTGTTGCTTTTGTTGGTCTTGCTCTATTTGTGTCTCCTATTTCGCCTGCAGAGGGATCCCACTTATATAGTTGCACATTGCTCGAGTATTCACTAGCTTAGTCGACTTCGATGCAAAGACGATTCTCGCTAGCTATTGAGAAAGAAGGGGATGATCCCGACAACCAACCGGTGGAGGCTTGTCTAGTGGACAGCCAGGCGCTAAAAACTTCGCAGTCGTATCCCACACCCGAGAAACCAGAATACACACACACCCGGCGCTACTCGATTTGCGACTTGAACACGCTAAATAACGAGCTCCACTACGTGGATTTCAGCAGCAAGAATTTTGCGCCACGGACCTTTGGCACCTCCAACAACCACCACCGCCGGAACTCGGTAGCACTCCGGTTTCTGCTACCGAAAGCAGAGGAGGACGTGGGGCTTGACCGGAAGCCGTAGCTTTATAATAATGGATGGGAAGGAATCAAGAATGTAGTGGAGAATGCGAAATGAGCCTGTAGGACCTGTAGGAACCATATCAATTGTGCAGATTTCGCACCCAGATAAATAGATATCTCGCCTGTGTTGGTATTGTATCATCCGGCCACTTCCTTGTCTGTATCCTCTGTATGAAGGCAATCATGGCCTCTATCTCTGGCCTCTACCTCTCTCTCTGTCTCTGTCTCTATCTCTGTCTCTGTCTCTGTCTCTATCCCTGTCTCTATCTCTGTGGCCATCTAATACTCTGGCTATGTTCCAAAGTACAACGAGTCTATGAATCTGGTGCGGAATGGCCAGTCCGTATCTCTGAACCCTTCCACGTTGTGTTTCCCCGGATCTTCCATGCTGCTGAGCTTGCCCACTACAACAGTAACGTCGGGAAAAACATTGAAAATTCGCCGCACCCCAATCTCCGTCAGCAAGTAGCAAACCAACACAATGTCTTTCTGCTCCACCCGGTGGTCGATCAACACCTGAATGGCCATGATGGCCGCGGCCCCACTGATGATCTGAGCATCAAAGAGGAAGTAATGCGACCCAGCAGCGGCCTGGGGCAAAGATTCCGTGTGCAACTGCGGCTCTCCTGTCTGAGAATCGCTCTGGATGAGAAGCTTTCCGATCGGAATCGCCGGAAACGTCTTCTTGATGGAATTCATAAAACAGTCCCCGGACCGGATGATGCTCACCGCCACCACCTCCTCGGCCTGCTTGAGGCCCTGGTATGTGTAGCCTTTGTAGGAGTGCACCAAGTGAGAAACGTACTCGGTGAGCAGCTCGATGGCAATTTCCACGAGAAGATTGGCGATGCGGTCGAAGTAGAAGATGAAGTCCGTGCGGTCCGTGTTGGCGTTGAACAAGATCGAGTGCACTCCGTCCGTGTGGTTGGTTTTGGGAAGAAGCTTCAAGTTGGAGTAGTGGTGGATGTCGAGTTTGGCGCGGCCCAACGCCTTGAGACGACGGAGATGGAGCGTGCTCTTCACGGCCAACTGTTTCTGGATGTGTTTGATCATGAGCTCGATTGCCGTGGTGTTCTCGAGCCCACGCGGAATCACCAAATCGGCATTTTGCATGGTCGGGCTCACGGACGCCACCGCACTGGGTTTGACAAACGTCTCCCACTGCTTGAGTGCCCCACCCAAGTCCCGGCCGCGGAACAAAATGTCTCTTGTGAGTCTTCGGGCCAAACAAACGTCCAAGTCTGTGTCCACGAACACCTTGATATCCATGAGATCGAGCAAACGCTGGTCGTAGAGTGCGTAAATGCCCTCCATGATGATGACGTTGGCGCCGTAAATGGTGACCGTTTTTTCTGTCCGGTTGTGGCTTGTGAACGAGTACACCGGGATCTCGGTCTTTTTGCCCTGTTTCAACGAGCGGATGGTGTCGACGATCAAGTCGAGGTCGATGGCGTCGGGTGTGTCAAAATCAAAGTTGCAGGCGTGGGCCTGGCGGGACTCTTCGGCCGAAAGCGGCTTGTAGAAATTGTCAAACAGCAAGAGAACGGTCCACGGCTGGTTCAATTCGGAAATCACACGCTGTGAAATGGACGTCTTGCCGGATCCGGAAAATCCCGCCACGCCGATGATGTACGGCTCGGTCCACGGAGGAATGTAGGTGCTTCGTGTCAGAACAGAGAGCTTTTGAAGGTCCAAGTCCGAGCCTTCCCTCGATTCCATGGGGCTCGGCGAAAAAAACGACAGAGCCAGGCCATCGGCCGGAGCAATTCGGGACGACCGTCTTTTCGACAACATGGGCATGTGTCAATGATTTCCGGTGGAATCAGTAATTTATTGAATCTATTTCAGAATCAATGATTTCGCGATGCGATGTTCCATGTACACCACCTTCTCATGTCTACAGTCACCGGAAAGGGCCATCGCAGAAGACGAGATGCGGATTATGGCGATGAGACAAACGGACTGACGAAGGAACAAACCGAGACAAATGGAGACACGAAGGAACAAACTGAGACAAACGGAGATACGAATAAAACCGAACAATTGGCCAAAGATGTGGAGAAAGTAGACAGCATAGAGGATGCAAGGAAGGCTTCTCGAGCAGCTTATCTCCAGAACCGGTTTGAGTCTAAGGTTGCGGCGCTAGAAAGGGAACTTGAGGCTTCTCGTTCCAAAAATCTATCCCCACGAGAAGCCGAGGAATACCGACAGAAACAGGAAATCGTCAACTCGATACGAGCAGGACAAAATGCTCCACTTGTGTCAGAATACGAATTGCCCTCTGAACACAGCACTCTAAAAAGAAAGAGGGATTTGCTCCAGACAGCGGAGCCCACTGAAAAGGACAAAAAGAACCGTTTCGAGAACCAGTGGGAATTGGACCAGCTCAAAAAGGCCCAGGTCGTTGGCACCAACACAGACGAAATCCAGCTCCCGAACCAGCAGCAGTACGAGTTCGTCTTTGACGAGTCTCAGTTTGTGGATTTCGCCGACGAAGCTGAACTTCCGGGAGAAGAAGTGCCCGAAGCACCCAAAAGAGACGACTCGGAAATCCAAAGCGTGCGCAAGTCGTTGCCGGTGTACGGATACAGGGAGCAGTTTCTTGAGGCGATAGACAAGAACCAGGTCCTAATTGTGGTGGGTGAGACCGGTTCCGGTAAGACCACGCAGCTTCCTCAGTACCTCTACGAAGCAGGATACACAAAAAAGGACTCGCAGCTACTAAAAGTCGGATGCACGCAACCACGGCGAGTCGCAGCGACTTCTGTTGCGGCGAGAGTGGCGGATGAGGTCGGTTGCACGTTGGGGGAAGAGGTTGGATACAGCATTCGGTTTGAAGACAGGTGCAGTGACAAAACAGAGATCAAGTACTTGACCGACGGTATGCTTCTTCGAGAGTTCCTCACGGACCCGTTGTTGTCGACGTACAGTGCGCTTATGATTGATGAGGCTCACGAGCGCACTGTTTCCACCGAAATCATCTTGAGTTTGCTCAAGGACATCATCAAAGAACGCAAAGACTTGAAGTTGATTGTTGCCTCGGCCACGATCAATGCCTCCAAGTTCTCGGATTACTTCAGCGGCTCACCCATCTTCAACATTCCGGGAAGACGATTCCCCGTGGACATCGCCTACACGAAGAACCCAGAAGCCAACTATATCCAGGCGGCCATTACCACCATTTTCCAGATTCACACAACCCAGGAGAGCAAGGGCGACATTCTTGTCTTTCTCACCGGCCAGGAGGAGATCGAGACCATGGAAGAAACACTCAACGAAGCTTGCCAGAAGCTCGGTTCGCTGATCAAAAACCTCATAGTAGCTCCCATCTACGCAAACTTGCCTCCGTCAATGCAGAAGAAAATCTTTGAGCCCACTCCTCCCGACTCCAGAAAGGTTGTCTTGGCTACCAACATTGCTGAGACCTCCATCACAATCGAGGGAATCAAGTACGTCATTGACCCTGGATACGTCAAGGAAAACGTTTTCAACCCCACCACAGGAATGGAGAGCCTTGTGGTTGTGCCCTGCTCTCGAGCTTCTGCTGACCAAAGAGCCGGTAGAGCAGGAAGAGTGGGTCCGGGAAAATGCTACAGACTCTACACAAAGTGGTCATTTTACAATGAGCTCCAGGCAAACCCAACACCTGAGATCTTGAGGGTCAACTTGGGGACTGTCGTTCTCCTATTGTTGTCGATGGGAATCACCGACTTGGTGCACTTTGATTTCATGGACCCACCCAGCCTGCAAACCTTGATCAAGTCTTTGGAATTGCTATACGCTTTAGGGGCACTCAATGCTAAGGGTGATCTTACCGAGACTGGCCGCAAAATGGCCGAGTTCCCTATGGACCCCATGTTTGGTAAGTGCTTAATTGCTAGTGCAGAATTCGGAGTGACAAAAGAAATTCTTTCGATCATGGCCATGTTATCTGAAGCTTCCAGCTTATTTTTCAGACCGAAGGATAAGCGCACGCAGGCTGACCAAAAGAAGGAAGCTTTCGAACACGAGGCAGGTGACCATTTAACGCTACTCAATATCTGGGACCAGTGGTCAGAAACTGGATTCTCCAACATTTGGTGCGAAGACAATTTCCTTCAGTACAGAACACTCAAGAGAGCGAAAGATGTGAGAACCCAACTTGAGAGACTCTGTACAAGAGTCGGCATTGATGTGGAGCACCTGGAGAAGTCGGCTAACAAGCTAGTGAAAATCCAGAAAGCTTTAGTATCTGGATTCTTCCCCAATGTCGCCAGAATGTCCAAAATGGGCACGAGCTACGTTCTGCTCAAAAAGAATCAACCGGTTTACATTCACCCATCTTCGTGCTTGTTCTCTGTTAAGCCTCCACCAAGATTAGTCATGCACCATGAATTAGTCTTGACGAGTAAAGAGTACATGAGAAATTGTATGCGTATACAAGAGAAATGGCTCGATGAACTTGCACCACACTACTACCATGGAAAAGAACTTGAATCTCTCAAAGGTCGTCGTTGATTAATGTGCTCCAATGCGTCTATCTAGAATCTTTCCGGTTCTTTTCAAGTTCAGGAATTTGATGCTGGCTTCCTCGACTCCGAACTTTTTAGTGAGTTTCGCTAAGAAGAGCCCGCAAGCATTGCAGAGTGTTCGGCACCCCGAGGGTCCGCTCCTCCACTCTGGTGTCAGTTTGGAACCACAGTGGTCGCACAGGATACTGTTCCTAATACTTAGATCTTTGTTCAAAAACTTGTCGGGAAACGTTGGACAGATGTCTGTATGCTGAAACTGAACATCAATCGGATTAACGGTGAAGGAAACAGTTCCGAAATTTGAGGATTCGGCCTTTTTCACCTTGGTTTTTCTTTTGCCTGGAGACTTTCTCTTTGGTGTCTGGACTGTAGGGACTCTCGCAGCATCAAGTATCTTGGGAACTTTTTGAAAATGCTCGGCGATCTTCTCCAAATTATCTCTTGGCCAATGTTCAGGATCATTGCCTTCAAGATGATTATCCAGCTGAGCCGAATCACCCTGCAAAGTTTTGTTGCTACCAGGCAAACTTTTTAGCTGGTCCAGCGTCTTTCTGTCCTGAGTGGTGACAGGTAAATTTTCAATCGGAGGACAAAACATTTCCGTTCTTGGACCGCTCCGAGGCGATTGAAAGTTGGGGGTCACAAGACTGGTTTCACCCAAAACGGTGGGACTCGTGCTATGCCTAGCCCACTCACAACTTTGACCATCAGTAGTGAAAATTTGAGGAAAGGCAAAGTGACCTGTGAATCTCTTAGGTTTAGGACAAGACAGAATGAGCTCTGAAAAGGAGGGTATTTTTCGAAAAATGTTAGGAACGCTACTCAAATGCCAGTCGAATTAACGTACACTTCTTGAGAATATTTCATTGGATTTTTGATTGATCTGGAGTTGGAGACTTTCCTTTCTTATACAACGAAGTTTCTGCGAATCTCTGAGGACATATTTACACTTCACCCTGCCTCGGATGTGAAATTTCATCGTAGGGCAGAGTCTAGAAGGTTCACATGTGCCCAAGGAAGATGCGAGTGGCTGCAAGTGGATGCACCGACCTGCGAAAAACATTTAAGAATGCGGCATCAATGTGCTTCCAGAAGGGAACCATGCATGATCCTACATGTTTCGATCCTGAGTTGCTGCTTACATGAAGCTCGATTCTGTCCAGAATTTGGGTTCAAGCAAGAGATGGACTTTGTCGATGCACATGCAACGCCCTGCCTATACCTACAGATCGCATCCCCCACAGCTCCAGATCTAGGCTTCATGGTTACCTAGGTGGCTAAATTATTACAGTGGCCCCTTTTCGGACAAAGGATTGTATTGTTTGGTTGTAAAGAACAACTCGCGACGGCTGTGAGATCTAAGATCCTGAAATGAAGTCAACATGAATGTGATTTCGGAACATGCATTACTTGCTACACTTGGTCGATCTGGCGATTTATCCCGATTTTGCATTACAATGTGGTGGATATTGGACCTGTAGTCATTTGCAACTTTCTGTGAACTTATCTCAAGTTCATGTGAATGGATGTTGAGAAAATAGATGAGAATGAAACGAGTTTCGTGAAACGCCTTCTTGTACATGTTGTCCCGAGATTACTTGGACTTGAGTCAAGTTACACAAAACCGAAGTCTGCCCACGATAATGAAATTAGATACCGATTCGGCATAAGAATAGGAAGCGGACAGTTTCATATTCGTCTGTTTCCCGTAGAAATGTCAAGCATTTTATTTTTTGGAAGATTTACGGTCATTTTCTTTTCGGCTATCATCCTGTGGCAGAAGCGCGTTTTTAGGCCCAATTCGATACTGGGGTAACTTCATGGAGAAAAACAACCCGTTGTTGCCATTTGCGTTCAGCACGTCTTCGGTGAATGAAAAAAACTTGTTAAACACGGATCCAAGGGAAAGACATGTCATTGACGAAAATGCCGGAAGCATGTACCACACCAGAGGAGTGACCAAGATCAAAAGAGAAACAGGACTCATTCCAATGCCGTCGTTGAAAAGAAAAATGGGGGCCAGCTTCAACGAAAAAGACGACATCAAAAGAAGAGACCACGATTTTTTCTTCCCAGGAAGCTCAGAACCTCAGCTTGACACCGATCCAGATGTAACATCCACGAATGCTCTCCCCAGCAGTCCTCCAGTATTGCCTCATATGGCCATGTCGGAATACGACATTTCCACATCCAACTGCACAGTTCCAGATTCACCGGTTGATTCCCACCAGATGATGGAGAACTTAAACACTTCTCCAGTCAAACGAGTGATGCAACACCAAAGCTCAGAAGCTGATTTTGGTATTGACCAGTTCAATCGCTTCAAAACGTCAAGTTACATATTGTGCCCTTCAACCGACACAGGCATGGGCCATGAAGCACACCATAGAGCTCAGTACACGCGGGCCAGATCCATAATTATCCAGGCTTTTGAAGACATCAACCCGGCCGTCAGCTTGGAAGGCATGGATCTCACTGAGATCCCGGAGGAAATCAAGGATTTGGACAATTTGGTGATCTTCGATCTGCCCACACAAGCCCTGTACCAGCTTTATTTGACCAACAACAGGTTGAAATCGGTCAACCCAGCATTGTTCAAGTTTTCGAAGTTGAATGTCTTGAGCTTGAGACAAAACTACATCCAGATACTACCGTCTGCAATCGGCCGTCTCACTAACTTGACAGACTTGAACATCAGTGCCAATCGCTTGCGATATCTTCCGCCTCAGATTCTCACGCTTCCCAATTTGACCACATTCAGAGCTGGCCCTAACCCGTTTGCTGCCATCCCTTCAGATGCCATTTCAGTCGATGAAGACGAATCGGATCGTCGTCTCAAATACATTTCTCCTGTAGTTTACCACCGAAATTCGACAAACACAGTTCCGGCCTTGAAAGCACTCTGTTTGAATGCAGTTGCCAGGTATGATGTCACCTACAGGGAAACCCGATCGTGGAAGAAAAACACTCCCGAAGTGTTCCACCAGCTTATCGCTCGTGCAATCACCAATGGCAAGTTTGAAAACGTGTGCAACGAATGCAACATTATTCCAGTCGAGCCGCACGCAGAGGTTTACGAATGGTGGGACATTTTACAGAATAAGAACGTCCCTGTTAGGAGAGACTTCTGTTCGGGCAAATGTGCCCATGAGTACGAGAGAAGAAACCAGAAGCACTATTCTACTTGAGCCCTTTCACATAGTTTGCCGGAAACATTCCTTCCTTGCCTTCGATCTCCCCCATCCACCATTCACCGTTGGCTTCGAGGATCTTGATAATATCCCCGGTATTGATACCAAGATCACCATTCTCTGTCGAGGAAAAGGAAAACATCGCCTGGCAGTATTTGTACGCAGGGTCGAAGTTCAGGACACTTTGTTGCAGCTCCACTGGACTAGGTTCGGCGGTGACCAACTGGTCCAAGTACTGCTTGTGGAAGTTGACAATGTTCAACAGCTGGATTTCGTTGTTCGGCTGGCAGAACTGAGAAAGAAGAAGCTCCCCAAATTGTGGAGAATTGAGCATCTCTGGATCGATCGCGAATTCTTCTTGAAGAGACAAGAGGTTGACATCAAATTGGTACGCCACGGTGATCTGGACATAGAAGATCAAGCAGAGCATGGGCTGGATGGTGGAGCAAATGAGGATGAAAAAATACGGAAGCTCCATCTTGAGAAGAGTGTTGTGTTTGTCGTACTCGGTTCTGAACAGCTCCAAGCGTTTCTCGAGGCGGTGGAAAGTTTGGCTTTGTCTGACGGTCAAAGTTCCAGAAATCTTGCTAAGGGACAAAGTGTCAAGCTGGTCGTACACTCTGTCGTAATCCAACAACAAATAATCTCTGACTTTGATGCGGCGGCGAACTGCCTCAATATATTTCTGGATCAATGAGATCCTGGGGTCGATCACTTGTGGTAAAGATACTGAAGTTTCCTTAACAGAAATATGGAGATCGGCCAAGGTCGACAAATACCGGCGAATGTTTTGCCAGGAAGTGGAAACCACGCTCTCAGTGCCCTGGTCTGGTTCGATCAGGAAAGATAGGTCAATCAACGTTTTTGTGGCTTTTCCGATTCTATGAGAACTCTCCAAAACCTCCATCACTTGCACTTGGTACATTTTCACAAACTTCGCAAGGTTCTTGCAGCTTCTCTCCAATTCATCGAGTTGCTCTCTCAAGGTTTCGAATTCCTCATCCACAGTTTGGGTCCCCAATTTGAGCTTTTGGCGAAGACACCGAGGCGCTCTCTTGAGATTTTTCCAGTTCAGAGGACACTCGGAAGATCTTACAGGCAAGCTTACACTGGATGTGAGTTTGGATACCAATCTACCAATTCCACGAGCGGTTGCTTTATCACTCATGTTGATTATGTACAACAGACACAAATGCGAAATACTTATGGATGTCCGTGGTGCGACCCCGGCCACGCAGAAATGCGTTCTGGTTTTGGAGAAGAGTCGCCGCTGCTGTTTTCATTGGAATCCAGCACCAATTCGACTTTGTTGTTGATTTCCTGTAAGGCGTAGGCCTCACTCAATAGTTTTGCAGTCGTAGGAGCATCAAGATCGCCTTCTTTCATCTCAATTCTCAACTTACGAATGCGCTCTTCCAAGACATCATCTAAACTCTTTATAAGGCGAACGCCAAAATTTCTATCAGTTGGTAGATTGAGATAGATCTTTCGTTGGAGAGCTTTGACGGTCTTCAAGTTCGAAACAATTTTCTGGTAGTAACTCAACAGCTTGGGCTCAATAGTAGCGCCCAGCATCGATGGAGGATTCACCAATATTAAGGCAGCATAGTACAACATGATGTGGATATGCACCGGCACGTACTTCAAGTTATTGAGGATATCAGTATCGTTCAACACAAGATTCAACACAGTCTGGGCAGCATTGACAGCAATTCCTAGACTGAGAATTGATTCGTCTTGCGTGGTGAGTTCGTTATTAGAGATAAACTCCTGCTCATCGTCTGAATCGGTCTCGGGGTCTTCTTCTGGAGCCACACTCAATTTCTGGTCCCTTTGCTTGTCAAGAACAGAGTTGAGGTTCTCCCACTTGGGAAATACGACACTTTCATCTCCAGTGTCGATTTGCAACTGTCGCACAACAGAACAGTTGATATGCATTTTTGCAAAATTGTAGTAGATCAATGTCGACTTTGACAGCCAAACGGCTCCATTCATGACAGGAGCTAACAACACAGTCCATGAGACCATCCATTTATCTAGCTCCAAATTTGACTTGGAAGGAATACCAAACGACGTGGGTGCAATGAGGTCCCAGGCATTCCCTTTGAAAGCTACAGCCAAGGCCTGATTGTATTCCACCTGTGAAACGAGACCCAAGTCTGTGAAATAATTGGTTCTTCTCACACTGGAGGTTCTCAGGAGTGTCTGGGGCTTGAATTCCTCCTTCTCTTTTTGGTCTGGAGTGCCTTCGATAGTCTTCTTGGAACTGTCTGTGAGAAGAAGTTCTCTGCTGTGTTTGAGAGAGTAGTCTCCTGCGTCAAAGAGAGCCTGTCTATTGAAGGTCATACTCTGCTGGCCGTCGAGAATGTAGAGCAAATACCAAAGTTTTAGTCTGTCTTTTTCAGGGAGGGAGTCCTTGGTGGCATTTGTCGGTACTGGCTTGTTCAATTCAAATTCTTTCGCAAGCTGAAGCGCAAGACCCGTGAATCTTTGAGAATCAGAAAGCCAGAAGCTGCAGAGCACAAGGGCCACAATAGTGTTGAAGCCCTCTCTTTCAGTGCGAGGTTTTCCCTGGAAGAGCAATCCAGCACACAAATTATTGAGATACTGTTGAAGAGCTTTCAGCTTCGACGAGATGGTAGCATCAGGATAATGCATCGATGCAATGGTGCAGATTGCACAGATAAGGATGGGCGAGGTTTCCCAAATTGCATCTACGGAAAACTTGTTGATTTCAAACCCAAACAACTGCTGTGAGATGTTTTCTTCAAAGAACTTGAAGAGCAATCTCGCTTCTTCCAAGGTAAGGAAGCCGTTCCTGAAATCGTCCTGGACAAACCGTCGTCTTTTGTATGGCTGATCTTCTTCAAGATACGGACTGTGCAATTTTCTGAAATCTGGCGTGGCAGGAGTCGAGAAGCGAGTGTGTGGATATGACGGGTAGTTTTCAGGTTCTATGTGGTGCTGATGGACTTCTCTTTCCGCCAATAGTGCTCTTTGGTTGGCATGAAGTGCTTCCACCAAATCGTTGAATTTGGCGTCAAAAGAGTTGATTTTGTTCTCCATGTGGCCTTTCCAGTCCGCGTCGTTCTGCTCTGGAGGCTGGACTGAGGGGAGACGATGAACAGGTTCTATAGGGGCCGGAAGAATTGGAGGTGTCGGAAGAATCTCATGCTGTGGAAGTTGCGGCTGGAACAAAATCTGGTTCAGAAGCCCCGGTTGATGCGGAACCTGCGGTAGAGGTGTTATCATATGATATTGGTTTGGCATGTTCTGCGCAGAAATCAGAGGTAGCTTCAACGATGGGAGTTTTGGAACGAACTGACAGGTGGTCCCGAGGCCGATTTTCACACATCGTATACACGGGAGAGAATCTTCATATTCACATTTCACCTTGGAGCGCTTGCAGTTGCTGCAAGGCTTTGTTCGTTTGTCCCTAGCCATACGGTTCTGAAATGGTCCAGATAGATTGAAGTTGAAGATGCGGATGTGTGCAGGAAATTCGTAACAGTTGGGAAATTCGTAACAGTTATAAATATTGCAGGAAGGGCTTGGAAAGAATAGGACACTGTTTGGAAGCAGTTTGGTGATGCTGCTTGCGGGATTCGGGGAATTTTACTCCTCTTACATGCCTCGTTGGCGTAAGTATCCAGAGGCTGTGCTGTTGATGTCTTTGCCAGATATTGCGCATTCCTGGCAAAATGCGATTCACAAGCAGCTTGCAATCACATCAACAGCCCTGACTTTCAAGGTTTTTCCCGAAATACAAAAACGGGAGGAAATAAGCGTTATGAACGATAAAGTTCGGATACTACTCGGGCCGAATCTGTCTCCTGGCAGTTAATGTAGAAACTGGCCAAACAAACTGAACAAGATTCACAGCTTTTAGCCTGAAGCTCCTTTACCTTTATTCTTTTCTCTTTGCACCATCTTCTGAATTGTGGTGCCTATTTGGTGCAGGATTCCCCGGATTTTCGCTTGTGAATTCTTCTCTCAGTATCTACTCTTCCCAATGTCGATGAAAACAAAAATCAAATCGTTTTTTGGTCCTTCCAGACAATACGCAGTCACTGGAGCTTCCAATAACCCCTCCAAGTTCGGATTCAAGATCTTGCTGTGGTACGTCTCGCACGACCTTCCCGTGATCCCAGTGAACCCCAAAGAAGCGGAAATCTTGGGCCAGCCGGTGATTTCCTCAATCACGGACATCTTGGAGGCCATCTCCAAAATGAAAGACTTGCATTCGTACAAGCTTTCGCAGGTTGACGGACTCAGCATCTCATTCTTGACTCCTCCTCACATTACTGTGCAAACTTTGAAGGCCATTGCTGGGGTGCCAGACTACAAGGATATCGTAAAGGGATTGTGGTTCCAGCCTGGAAGTTACGACCAGCAAGTTCTCGACACGGCTGAGGAAATTGGCTTGTCGAGCAAGGTGGTCCACGAGGAAGAGTGCATCTTGGTCCGTGGCGAAGAAGGCATGTACAGTTCCAACTTGTAGAAGAATATATGCAATATGTTCATGAATTAATCCAACATCTTCTTAATGTAGCGGCCCCAGCTCTCGTCGTCGGCCGAAGGAGGCTGGTTGGAATGCAGACTGGGGTCGATTTCGATTTTGTAAGGAAAGGGAGACACTTCGAGCGTCATGATCGGCGGAATATGGTCCTTGTGACTGTCCACCAAGTTCATCACCCCTAAGAGATTATCTTCGAAACTCAGAAGTGAAAGCTGGATCAATTTCTCGGCAGTGTTCAAGTTGTTGTCTCCGGCCACCATCTCGGTGGAAATGGGGAGGCAGTTGACGTTCAATGTCCACGATTCCCACACGGTGGCCTCCTCTGTGTCTCCGTCCTTGGCCTGGCCAAACCACCCGGATTTCTTCTTGGATTTGGACGTCTTATTTAGAAACAGAACCACTATTTGGCCCACTTTGGACTCGTTCCCCGGGCCGAAATCTTTTTTGATGAGCTGGTCGATCTTCTGGTCTATAAGCGAGTCGAGATCCGGCAAGTTGGCCGCTATCGGATAAGCAATGTCCATGAATTCGGTAGTGGCTGGGGTTATGGGCCCAAAGAGCCGGTTGAAGAAAATAGACCATATGATACCTGTGGTTAGCATTTCCAAGGAACAGAATTGCAATACATACCCTTTAGCGATTCCCGGACAACAGACCGTTCTGCCGTCAAACTCAAAGTGAACTCCATTGCAACTTTGGCTGGGTTCTTCTTGTGGATTTAGTGAGGATCAGATTTAAAAGTTCGCGAATCTGCACTGATTGCGAGTCTGGGGTTCCAAATTGGTCCATCGATTTTTTGGTTCAATCGTGCCATTGGACGTCCGAATTCTTCCATTCGACGTCCTAATTCTTCCCCCGTAGTGGTCAGGTGTTAATTCAACTTTTCAAAAACGTGTTTTCCCTGGGCCATTTCCTCCATGATTTGGGCAACTTTGGGCATGGTTTCCCCACGAAGAACGTCGAGATCTTGCTTGGTGAATTTGGAAAGAACGTAGTCGGCAACATCGTCTTTCCGCTCTGGTCTTCCAATTCCAATGCATATTTTCACGAACTTGTTCCCCATATGTTGGTCTATTGACCTCAACCCGTTGTGTCCCCGGGCACTGGTGTTTTGTCTACGTACTTTCACCTTTCCCAACGGCAACTGGATTTCGTCGTGAAGCACCACTAGAGCAGGAGTATCATGTGACGCTTTGAATTTATGCCACATGTTGGATATGGGTTTGCCTTGAAGATTCATGTAAGCTTCGGACGACTTCGCGAGAAGAACATTAGAATGCGTTCCTCGGGGCTGACTCACTTGGCACCCTTTGTACTGACGAGATGACAGGAAATCAGAGAAGTCTGTCCAAACCTCATCTCTCATTTGCTCCAACACCCAATGCCCCACACTGTGGCGGGTTCCATCGTATTTTGGAGACGGGTTTCCTAATGAGGCAAAGAGGACATGCGGTGACGTGGAGTATGCTCTTGTCTTTAGTGTCCAGGATCGGAGCATGGCGAAGAATTCGATTGGAAATTTCGCGAATTCTGAGAGCCTTCATCAACAAAGACTCACACTCAGCCTACATCAACATCGTACAATCTTATATTCACTAGCACTCAGTGCGCGGCCTGTCCTAACTCGGTCAAATTACGATGAGAGGTCTCGTAACGAATGTGTTGGGCATTCGAAACCTTCTTCAACTCTTCCAACCTGTCACGCAACGTAGGCACATCTCTCAAGTTCTTCTCCAACTTCAATCTCTCCTCTTCAAACTTCAATCTGCGCTCAGCATCCAAGGTGCCAAAGTAGTATCCGCCCTTTCCGTCAAACTTCAACAAACGGTTGTGGAAATGCCACAACGCTGGTCTGTGTGCCACAGAAAGCAACGAGATTCCATTCTCCTGTGCATGTTTGTACATGAACTGCTCCATGGTGGGGGAGACAGCAGAAGTGCATTCGTCAAGAACGGCGAATTTGGGCTGGTGGTAGTACAAACGAGCCATGGCCAAACGCTGCTGAGCACCAATGGACAACTCTTCGTTCCAGCTCTTGACCGCGTCCCAGTCGCCGTCATCGAGTAACTCGTCGAGATCCAAGATCTTCAAGATCTCTGCCAAATCCTTGTCGGTCTTGCCGTGCTTGTTGGTCTTGAATTGTTCCAAAGTGTGTGGATAAATGATCTGCTCCCTCAAGGTCCCCTTGCAGAGGTACGCTCTCTGGGGCAAGTAGAACATGTTGTCCGTAGTTGGAATGATGATTTCGCCTTCTTTGCAAGGCCACAATCCACCCAACATTCGGAACATGGAAGACTTTCCAGAACCATTAGGGCCCGCAATAAGCAAATGCTCCCCGTGCTTGATGCTGAAACTCAACGATTCGATCAAGGTGACATCGGCTGGGGTGACTAATCTCACCTTGTTGAAAGTGATTTCCTCACCGTAACTGACATGTCCCTTGCCTTCCACAGACTCGTTCGGGTTGGCCAATCTCTTTCTCTTGATTTCGTTCAACGCATCCTGGAATTCCGTCACCCGGGAGGCGTGGCCCACCACCAGAAGCAAGTACTTTCTGGAGTAGATCAATCTGTCCAACGAGTCAGACGCACTCATCAACAATCTTCTGTTCGTGATAAATTCACTTGCCGCGTTCGCATCCGGTTCCTTTCCAAGGTACTTGTTGATGAACACCGGAGCAGAACACAACACCAACCCAGCAGCACCCCAGAAGTACTTGACAATAAACGTCTGTGCAATCTCGTGGATGGCTCGTTTCCAGTACTCGATCTTCAAGAATCTCTCGAGCTGGTAGTAGCAGAGATCTATGTAGTCCAACTCACGGTCGTGGCCACGCAAAAATGCAATCTCTTCGTTGTTGGCCACGATCTTGGAGTGGGCTGACCGGAGCTGACCCTCCAAGTTTGCCTTTTCGGAAGCAAGTTTGGCGAATGGCGGAGAGAAGAATCTGAGAATGGTGGTCGTGAAATGGGCCAACATACCCAAGGCCAACGAGCCCTCACCACTTCCCACCCCACTTTTAGAGAGTTCTCGAGCACAGAGCAACAAATCCAAGGTGGGTTTCAAGAGCTGTCCAGGAAGACTGGCCAAAGCCTGCGCCAATCTGGAGACATCAGTCGAAATTCTTTGATCGGGGTCCTTGATCTTGCTGTCTGACAACTGGATGAGAGCGTAGTAGTTGGGATCCAAGTTGTCAGGCATGTAGTCATCCATGATGCTTTCTGTCATGTTTACACGCAACGCTTGCCGCAATTTGTCCTTCGTCCAGTTGAGCAAGGCATTGACAATTGAAGCAGGCAATCCCAAAAACATCCAGAAGGCCAAGAGCTGGGCAAATCTTCGGAGTTTTTTCGACACCAACGCACCCACCAACATTCCGTCCAAGCTGGCCACTTTGATGGTCAAAATGGCTCTGCAAACCAACAAGATCAAGTGGCATCCGAGGTACATAGGGGCAGGATTCTTCACACTGGGAATGGCCGATTTGAAGAGGTTCCGGTACGCTTCTTTGGAGAGTTTGGGGGGTTTTTTCGATTCGGGAGCGAGAACGTCACCCTTGGTGTCGGCTTTCGCCTTTGGTTTCTTGGATGTGCTTGTGGCTCCGGAAAATGCGGCTGTGATGAGAATGATGTAGGAGGCATTTAGGAAAAGAGATCTGTTGCTCTTGTAGGCGTTGAACACCGTCAAGGCGAACGTGTCGTTTCTTGTCGACATTAAGTAATCAGGATTTTATGAAGATGGAGAGGAGAAGAACGACGGAACTATTTGTCTCTACTGTATAGAGTGCGAAATGTGGGGGGAACTTAGTGCCGAGGAACTGTGTGCAACGACAAACGAAGAGTTAGATTCTGGAAAGTTGAAATGATGATGAGATGTTCGGGGTGTTTGTGTCGAGGTTTGAATATGTTGAATTGGATCTTCATTGTCTAATTGAGCTATAGTTGACTTTTGATAGGTCTATTGTCTTCCAGAATAGATCAGTTACTGGGACTTTGCGTTGAGCCCACTTCGTTACGTCTATTCCCCCAATAACTCTTTGAACTTGTCCTTGTCCAAACTTATTCTCTGCTCCAACTCTTGGATGCGGGCAAAATAATACGAATTGGCCAACGCAGTGGTGTTCAGGCAGTGTTCATTTTCCTCAAGTAAATTCTCATACAAAGTGGCCACTTGCTGTGCGGAGGGTGCTTTTGTGATTTCCAACTCGCCGAGTCTTCTGGAAAGCTGTGTGCTCTTGTGGGTGAACCAGTCTTTCCCAATTTGGCCAAGATGTTCGCTCTGCACTACTGCTTCGGGATCTATAAGACCTTGTGTATGTAGGAGTTGAGTTAGAAGTAGGAGATCCTTGTTGGAGTACGAGGCGGGGTCTGTGATGGTGCTTTTCCCAGGTGGTGTCGTCATGATGAAGTAGTAGAGAAGAGTTGAGATATGTGCAGGCCATTTAGATTCGTGAATTGCAGGGTAGCGAACGTTTCAAACCGAACAAACCAAATCCAAAGGTTCTCTTTGATTTTCTTGCTCTCTCCGTTTCTTGTTTACTCGCCCTTCTTCATTTCTCGCTCTCTTCCGTTTTCTCTGGTTTTTCCGTTTTCTCTGATCACTTGATGTGCAGTGTTTACATTATCCATATACACTCCCCAAGGTTCAGATCATTACCATCATCAACTCTTCTACTAAAGAAGGGAACTTCCCTTCGTCCGGCACCATCATGACTTCGCCGAATTTCACTGCCCGATTCGCCAACATCGAAATCGCAAATCCCCCTCCGCAGCCGGTGAAACCACCCAAGAAATCGTACCCAGGTCTTTACCCACACAACCATGGAGGTAATTTCACCACTCCTTCGAGGGTTCCGGTTCTTTCCACAGCCAGAAGAGCTGAATCACGTTCCGCTTCAATTTCCAGAAACATCTCTCCGCCCGTGGCCCCAAAACGCCAAGTCAAACTGAGATCCAGGGAACCGTCAGGTGAAAACTTGCAATCGCCGTTGCTGGGGTGCAAAACGAAGCAGAAACAGAAGGAGCTCCCGAAACAGCAAGAAATCCCGAAACAGAAAGAGCTCCCAAAACAGTTCCAGAGCGGCCAGTTTTCGTTTATGAAAGAAACGACGTCATCCAAGACGAAAGCACTATGTCAGCAACTTGCACCGAGGGCCCTTTCGCATTCGGAAGTGTACAACAAAAGACACCTCCCTCCCAATTTTGCCTCCAAAAAGAGGCAATTGTCGTACAAATCGAAACCGGTCGATGTCACCAATCAGTTCGACCCGGTTTCCGTTCCCTTCGGACATAAACCCACCATGTTTTCGTCGCCGTCTCGAACCGTCTCGCAAGGCTATTCTGCGAAAAACAAAGAAGACGTCTATACCAGGCTCTATAAGAGTGCAGCCAAGCAACAAGCCATGGAACTGCGAAGTGCTCCAACTTACCCTCGAAGTTTGCAACCCGCTAAACCGAGAACTGATTTGGATATGTTTCGAATCATCCATGCGGCAGAACCAGGTTTATTCGAAGATTCAACCCTCTTGCATCTGGGCCCGAACACGCCATTTTCTCCTCAGCAACTACTAGATTCTCCCGAGGGCCAACTGCTCAGTGTTTACGAGCGCGGAGAAGTCATGCGAAAGAAGAACTTGTATTATGTTCCCCGAAAATGGGACGGCGGGAGGCCCATCAACATAAGCAGTTTCAAGAACAACTTCGGGTTCGACGATCCGGACGGAAACTACGTCATTGTGCAAGGAGATCACATCGAGTATCGCTACGAAATCCAAAAGGTGCTAGGAACGGGCTCCTTTGGCAACGTTGTACTTTGCACTGACCACAAGTACTCCAACCAGAAGGGGCAGCGGAAGGTGGCCATCAAAATCATCCGAAACGAGCTTGACTGGTCCTTGCAAGCCGTGAGTGAAATCAAAATGCTCAAACAACTCAGCAGTAACAACAACATCATGGATTATTACGACCACTTGCATTTCAGGGGCCACATGTGTATCGTGACCGAGGTATTGTCGCTTAATCTCTTCACGTTCTTGGAACTAGAGGCATTCCGAGGTGTTGCCTTACCTCTATTGAAGTCCTTTGCATTCCAGATACTCAGTGGGTTGAAATACATTCACGACAAGAAAATCATACATTGCGACATCAAGCCCGAGAACATCATGATCAAGCTTCCGGCTAGTTTTGACCCAGAATCCGGCGAATCATTTGCCGTCAAAATCATTGATTTCGGATCCTCATGTGTTGACACGGAAACTTCCTTTTCATACATCCAATCGAGATTCTACAGAGCACCCGAAGTGATACTCGGGGCAAAGTACGGCTTCCCGATAGATATTTGGTCTTTTGGCTGTGTGATAGCCGAGATGTTTACTGGAAGCCCCTTGTTGCCTGGAAAGACCGAGATCGAACAGATTGGGTTGATTTTGGAGCTTTTTGGGCCTCCTTCGAGCCTTCAAATTATTCAAGAACGCAAGAAGTTAATGAATTCGAAAAAGGCAGGGACTCGGCTCTTGAATGACCCGTTGGTCTCGGACCCATCTGTGCATAAGAATATTGCTGTGGATGAGAGACGGATCAAGAAAACTTTGCTATATTCCTTGTTCAACTTAGAAGGCAAAATCAACTTGCAGTTTCTCAATCTCCAGCTTCAAGCATCCACCAGTCAAGCGGGCCATTCGGCACCCAGCCCATTTCGAAAGAACTTTAGGCTCAGTTCCAGGTCGTTGGATGTGGCTTTGAGATTACACAACTGCAACGAGAGACCACAGGATGTCCAAGCATTTGCCAAGTTCATGAGTCGGATATTCTTATGGGACCCCAGAGAAAGAGCAGATTCTGAAGAACTCCTCCAAAGTGCGTTCTTGGCGGCTGAGTGCAGGGGATAGAGTGTACGACAATAAGATTCACTAGGCTCTTGCTCTCCTAGACTATTTTGCACCCACGATCACGTGCGCGCAAGAACCCCACAAAATGTACACTGCTCTGTCACATGGTTTTTCTTCCAGTGGATTCACATCAAATCTAGCAATGTCTGGACCACCGCCACCACCGCCCCGAAACAAAAAAACACGAATGCTTTCATCGCTCTACAACTACACTAGCAGTGTGGCGGAAAACCATTCTGGCAAGCATAGAGGGATTGCTGCTGGCACGGCTGCAACCTTGCTTGGAATGAGTCTTGATCAGGTGGAAAAAAGAGAAGATGGTGGAGTGAGAGCAAAGGACGGCAGTTTCGAGTACTCTGAGGAGGAATTGGAACAATTCAAGTCAATGGCTCTGTCTGCGGAAGACCACCAGAAGAACAAGGATAAAGGTCATTTTATGGATAGATTTATGGAGAGATTGATCTCTCACACCATTCCTGGAGATTCTCCGGACGCGGAGTATCTTCTGCGGAGGATGCGTGACCCTTCTAGGAACAAGAAAGCGCCCTTGTCGTTGCGAATCTTGTCATCAAACATGAAGAGGTTGAGTGCGAAAATGGGGGCATTCTTCAAGATCCAGTACGGAATCATTCATGTGATCACATGGAGAAAACCCACCAAGACGTTATCTGTGTTGGTTCTTTATACATTTGTGTGTTTGTGGCCACATCTTGTGTTGGCATTTCCGTTGCTCTTTTTGCTCTTTGGAATGATTATTCCAGCTTATTTGCACAGACACCCTATGGACACGCCTGAGTTACTCAAGGTGAAGAAACGTGGGCAGACGTTGCTTGATTTCTTCAATGCTACCGACGAAACAAGTGTGATTTCAGATATGCTTGACGTGGAGGACGACGGGCTGACTTTCTCGGTGGGCACCGAGTCAACGGACTCGTACCATTTAACGGAGAAGCCAGAGTCGATTTCGTCACTGGCAACCAAAAGCAAGGATGTAGCTGACGAGCTTAACAAGAAAGAAGATTCGAAGTTTGTGCAATCTCAAGTTTCGATGTTCATGAACATGAGAGACTTGCAGAATTTGACCACAGACGTACTAAATGGTTTGGATGCTGCAGAAAAGGCGTCTTCTGATACCATTGGGTTTCAGGACGAGCGACTCACGACTTTCATCTTTTACGTTGTCATCGCTGCTACCTCTGTTGTTATGTTCTTGGGTAAGTACATTCCGTGGAGAGCGATTTTTATCCAAACCGGCTGGTTGGTGATCATCCTCTGCCACCCCAAGAGCAAGAAGTTCCTTGTGAGTTTGAAGAAGAGCAAAGCCAGAGTGGAGGAGCAAATGGAAGCGGCCCACGAGGAGAAGGAAATCGAGAAAAAAGAAGAAACCGACCCTGAGGAGCTTAATTCTGAGGCAGGGTTCGACCGCCATGACATTATTGTGGATGATTCTCCTGAAGTCCGTCTTGTGGAGATTTTCGAGTTGCAATTCCGCAATGTGCTCAGACACGAATGGAAACACTACGCATACACCAAGAGGTTTTTCGACCAGAAGGATTCGGTGAGACTTTCGGGAAAGCGGCCCCACGGCGTTGACAATTTGGGGAAGGTGTTCCCTCCTCCCGAATGGAAATTCGACTTTGGCTACGCCAGCAACTGGAGGATTGACAAGACACCGGAAGAATTCATGGCCACACGCTCGGTTTCCCAGACTTACTTGAAAACAAAAGATGACGAGAACGACGGGTGGATCTACGATAAGCTCAGTGAGGATCAAGATTCCACCGTAGAATTCAGAAGAAGAAGACTTTACAGGGAATGCTACAGGTATGCACGCCCCGTGATGAAGACTTCTTTTGCGTAAGACAATTTTAATAGATATGACAGTGACAGAGTGTATTGAAATTTCCTGCATCGGCCAATATGAACGTAGCGAAATACTATTTGCGATTTCTACAACAATGGACACGATCTCCAAACAGGTGAAGGTCTTTGATGCCTTCCCCAAGGTGGCACCCGAGCATTCGGTTCGCTCGGCGCGAGGCGGGTTTTCCACGTTGCTCACGGTTATTTGTGCCCTCCTCATTATATGGGTCCAAATTGGAGGATTCCTCGGAGGATATGTGGACCACCAGTTCTCTGTGGATAAAGAAATACGTCTGGAACTCAGTCTCAATATAGACATTCTTGTGGCCATGCCCTGTCAGTTTCTCAGGACAAATGTCATGGATATCACCAGCGATCGGTTTATGGCCGGAGATGTGCTCAATTTCGAAGGAACTGGGTTCTTCACGCCGCAGTTTTTCTCCATCAACAGTGAAAACAATTACCACGATACGCCCGAGCTAGATGAAATCATGCAAGAAACGCTCCGTGCGGAGTTTGCGGTGACCGGATTGAAGCTCAATGAAGAGGCCCCAGCGTGTCATATTTTCGGTTCTATTCCTGTGAACCATGTGAAGGGAGAGTTTTTCATTGTTCCTGCGGGAACCTTGGGGCACGACCGGCTGACGGTGGCTGAGGAAGCGTATAACATGTCGCACGTCATTTCTGAGTTTTCATACGGTGACTTTTACCCATTTATCAACAATCCGTTAGATTTCACCGGAAAAGTCACCACGGAACATCGCCAAGCATACAAGTACTTTGCCAAAGTCGTTCCCACGGTGTATGAGAAACTTGGAATGATTGTGGATACCTACCAGTACGCACTCACGGAAATACACCATATTGCGCAGAAAGGCTCGCAGATCAGTCCTCCTGGAATCTACTTTACGTATTCCTTTGAACCGATCAAGCTCACGATTCGTGACAAGCGTATAGGGTTCTTCCTGTTTGTGGCCAAGCTAGCCACCATTCTTTCGGGGTTGCTCATTGCTGCAGGGTACCTTTTCCGCCTTTATGAGAGATTATTGAGAATCGTGTACGGCAAGAAGTTTGTGGAAAAGGACACGGAAAAAAAGCAGGGCGGTCTTCTCGACCGCCAGACCCCGGACTCCAAAGATTTCTGAATTGGATATGTCTGGTTGCAGTGACTTCCTAAGGGGGCCTTCTCATTACAGACCATGGGTATGATCTCATCGTTCGATGCACCTCATGATCAGATTTGGCAGTAGAGAATGTTGAACGATGTCTTCTTGTATGTAGTTCTTTCTCCGTGTTATCGCGATCTCGACAATGCACAACAGGTGAACAAACCGGTAGAAGACACAGGGACAAGACCGAATGTCCAAATGCAAATAGTGGTAACTGATTGGTGTCTGAGTACTTGGCATCCGAAGGCACTTTGAACCAAGGTACGAGCAATTTAAATTCAGCACACTGAGGCGTTTTTCAGGCTTCCTTTTCAGATTCCCAGATCACCAAGGACGAATAGCTGCAGCAGGTTAATAGCCAAACATCGCATAAAGTCTACGTCTTTAATGGCATGTTTCTGGAAATTTACAGGTGCGGACCAGAATTCGAATCAAAATTTGCACCCAAAATTCGGCCTCCGGAAATGCTCATTTGAGTTTACGAAACAATAAGTCCAAAGTGATCGCATTTTTAAAACTGGAAGAGCGAGGGGCAGTGAGAACCCATTTCGGGGCAGATATGCATATCTCTCGATGTTTCACCCAGTTTTCTTTAAAATGAATTGTTTGCTTTTTCTCCAAAATGCACAATAATCGTTGAAAAAATGTCGTGGTAACTTCTAGTTGAGCTTCGCAGCAGAGTCTCCCGTCGCAAAAAGTTCACAAAGCTCTTAGTCAATTGTGTAGGACTTCATATGTATCTACATAGGCGTGACCTTGATGCACGGCTTGAATTGAACCCAGCCCCAAAAGTGGCTCGAGATTTAAGCGAGCAAGTCTTGGTGCATGACTACAGTGCAGGCCAGTTGAACATTTTTGTTCCATCGTGTGCTTCTATGTGCTTTGCTTGGCGGTGAGGCATGACGTTTTTTGCGATATGAGCGCTGTCGAAATGTGCTGGCGCCGAAGTTCACGTGATTCATTGATAAGCAAAATCATGAACCGTCGCAAACAATGGCCGTGGCAATCAAAACACGCCAGATACAACTTCGAAACAGCCTCGAAACAGCCTCTAAATAACCTCGAAACAGCCTCTAAACAACCTTGAAGCAACCCGAAAACAGGGTTCGGGAACTTCTTCAGTCCGATTGCGCATATTGCCTGATTGGGAAAGTGTCTGCGCGCGGCTCATTATCAGAACGATTCGAATTTCACTCCACTGCAAAAACCAATGGCTGACCATGACCGAACCGTGCAAGAAGAAAATAAAACGCTCCCGTTTGGGCTGCCACCGCTGCAAGAACTTGAAGATCAAATGCTCCGAGGAGAGGCCCGCGTGCTCCAGCTGTGCTAAAGTCGGCACCGACTGTGACTACTCTCTCAAGTTGACGTGGGGAGGCCGGCCTTACAAAAACAAAGAAAAACGAAAAACGTCGCAATATACCGTCGACGTCACCGCCAACAACCTGACCACAGGCACGTTGACGTTTGTGGCCAGTGACTATGAGGCCAAGGAAACCACGCCAAATTCGGTAAAAGCCGAGCCCACCGACGGGCCACGCATCAAGAACGAGTTCCAGCCGCTCGTCGAAAACTTTGCTCGCATCGAACACGGCATAGAATCGGCCTCGCACACCTTGGGCCGATTTAGCAATCGCTTTTCTCTCCGCAACTCGGAAATCTTCACCTCGTACATCTCCTCGCAGGTGGAACCACACGCCCACGGGGACCAGTCGCCGCTCCTCGCGGACTTGGTTGATAATTACGCGGCGGACATCGCCCGCATCGAGAACTCGTTCCCGGAGGAACCCAAATCCAACTACTTCACAGACTTTATGCATCCCACACTGTGGACCCGGCGAAGCCCCGAGATGGAAAAAGCCTTTGTCACCACGCCGACGCCGTCACATTCGGACCCGGTCAATGTCGGCATGCCTCTGCAGAATTCCGAGGAGATTCTGGCCCTCGAGTCACTTCACTCGATTCCTCCGCTGTTGACGCCGCTTCCCGAGCTCTTGCTCAAGGTGCCCTACTATCGCCTGCTTTTGCATTTTTGGGTCAACGTGGCGTGCAACGACTTGGTGCCGGCTCCCTCGCACATGTACCAGGACAACCCGTTCAAGGTGCTTTTGCCGCAGATGGGCATGCATTACCCAGGCGTTCTCACCACGATATTAGCGTGCGCTGCTCGAGCTAGGGACAACTTGGAAGGTGGAACGAACCACCAGGGAATTATCGACCAGCTCTTGAGCCGGTCGTGCAACGAGCTTCTCAAGCAATTACAGGACAAGACGGAATCGACGTCGGACGGCACGTTGGCCACCATTCTCCTCCTCTCGTGCTACGAGGTGGTGAACTCCAACGACTTTGAAAAGCATCGAACGCACACCACCGGGGCCAGCCAGATCATTTCCGCACGAAACAAAGGGAACGTGGCTGCTAGCCCGTTTTCGGACAGCAGCGACTCGTCCACGTCGTCGCTTGCTGTTGCCACTCACGTGCGTGACGAAAGCGACGTTGCCTTTTTCTTGATGAGGTGGTTTGTGTACGTGGACATGCTTGGCGCGTTGGCTTCCACAAGAGGCCGCGAAAACTACTTGCGGAGCTACAGAAAGGCCGGCCGATATTCCCCGATTGAGTCGGTGGCCACCCTTGACACGGACTCTGGAATGACCGACCCAAAGAGGGACATCGACTACTTGTGGGGTTTTGACGTGCGCTTGCTTCCCCATTTCATCAACCTTGCGTTGCTCGTGCGTGAAGTCGAGGGTTACTTGGCAAGCCCTGGCGTGGACCCGAGTTGTGTCCCTCTTTACATCGTCACCGAGGCACTTGAGCTCAAGCTGAGATTCTCCCAGGCGTACGAGGCGGGCGAAGAACGAAGACAGGCTTCGATCGACAAGCTCATCGGCAGCAAAGCCAAAAGCAGCAGTAGCCCAAAAAGCTCCAAGAACATCAAGGACCTCATCCACCACGACAACATCTTGAGTGCGACGAACAAGATGTTTTTTGACATGGGCATGCTAAATCTCTACCGGAGAGTGCTCTTGTTGCCGCGACTGTCTCCGCTTGTCCAAGAATTGGTGAAGGAAATGGCGTATGTCTTGGAAGTTGGAATCGAGTCAGGCAGTCCGGCTGAGGTGTGTACTATGTTCTGTCATTTCTGCGCAGGGTGCGAGACGTTGGACCCGGTTCAAAGACAGTTTTTTTTCGACAGATTCAACCGGTTGGCTCGTGTGGGCAACATCAATGCCACGAAAAGCGTGGTGATCATGAACCGGTGTTGGGAAACAGGCGAGGACTGGATTACCGCTGCGAATGAACTTGACATTGATTTGGTTCTCATCTAAAGGGCTTGGGATTGGACTGAGAGTATTTCTCTGGATTGGGCACTTTATAGTAAATGGATAGATTATGCGATGGGTGCAAAATGCGAATTGCTGGGTGAAACGACGAAAGAGATCCTAATTATATTTTAGGTGACAGAAACACGAACCACCGCATATACTTCTCCGTATTTCACATAACCTCTTGCTAACACGACACAGGTTTCGAAGTGTGTTGGAGTATCCAGGACTGATATTAGAAATCCAGGAAATAAAGCTCACTACGCCGAGCAGGTCAACTGACTACTGAATTGAAGAATGTCCTAAGATTCAGGGAATTCCCGTGACTGACTTTGGTAAACAGTTGAGTCTCTTGGACGAAACCTATATGGAGTTTGCCCATGGTGAGGTGCTTCTCGAAACAATTTGCAGTCAAATTGCGGAGTCTTATCTGGGTTCGCACCGAATAGCGAGCCACCTAAACTAACCTTAATAAGCGAGCTACCTCCACATGCCTTGCAGGGCAAAGATACGATTCGTATATATCCAACAACTGTGTTCAGACTTCCTTCCGACAGATTGTATTGAATTTTTAATCCCGAACCTGACTAGAGTACGATAATTAGTATATGTTTCGAACTTGTTGGCTTTTATATGCACTTATTGTTCTGGCTCATGAGCCAGTCACGGTAGACGAGGTAGGTTATCAGCAGGAGGTTGCTGGTTACTTCAAGGCACTCGTGAAGGTCAATTTATAGTGGGCAGCAGGACACAGCCAGTGCATTTTTGGGACTCCCTCGATTAGATTTCATTGAAAATGTCGTAAGAATCACATCTTCGCCGTCAGGCCAATACTTCTTGTGGGGTGCATTTGTTTATCGCAGCACAGAGCAGCTGGACTATTTTAGTCGCATATCGGACGTGCAGATCAAGAATCCAACAGAATACCATCCCGCACTTAGATTGCCCAAAATCTGTCACAGCCGCCGCAAAAGACGTCGTTTCAAGCGGCACAATGTTTGCTTTAGCATACTCTGCTCACAATGAGGCTGTGGCCGAGAGAGAAACTACCCTATTTTCGACGTCTCACGGTGGCAGACGGTTTCAGTAACGATAACGGTTTCAGCTTGGGTGTCAATGTTATTATTCTCGATCGGTCTATGGGTGAGAGAGATGTCAGGAGGAGGAGCTAAAGGTATTCTCGTCATCGGAAACACCACAAAGAACATGATTACTGTGATATCGGGCGACTTGGTGAATAGTACCACTTGGCTTCAGTTGCTGGTTTGAATTTTGAGTGTAACTGTAATGACGAAGTGGGTGAATAACCGAGGACCTGGAGGTATTTAGCTCGTCTTTATACGTCGGCCATATTTACGTCAGGTAACTGGAGAAAGAATGAGAACTGGGTAACTGGAGAGAGAATGACAACTCGGTAACTTGGTGAGAAAATCATTAAGACACTCGTTCGGATCGTATTGCGCATCCAATTTTAAGATATATCAAGGGTATCTTCCTGGCAACCAGCCGGCGTTTCTAGGCGTTTGATGAATTCTTCTGGTTGCCCGTATGCGACACGGTTTACCAAACCTAAGTAAGAAAATAATTAATTATGACCACAAAAGAATCGATTAATTTATATCTAGAAAAAAATAGAAAAGAGAGAGAGAGAAAAGAAAGGAAATTGAGAAAGCTGTTGACGACAAGAAGATAGACGTGCAATATTATTACGGCTAAAACTTAGTTGACAAGTTCGCCGAACCTTTGGCACTTTTCAAAAGACTGGGAAAAAGTGATTTGAGGTCTTGACCCTCAGTGGTGTTAGACCAGGATTGATTCTAATCAGTAATTCATGTTGTGGCTAGCTACCGGTACAGACAAACCTGTCGACCCATTCCTTGGACGTATGAGAAGTCGATAACCCGTGAATCTATTCTGGACCTGAAGATCCAATAGATGAATCACGTGATACGATGTTCCCACCTTCAGAAACTGTCCTGCATACTTTCAGTACGCATCGGTACTCGAAACCTGTTTCTCAAAGAACCTTCTTCTCCAAACGTGCCTCACATCTGTAACGGATTTAATGGGTCCAAAAAGGTCGACGCGTCTTTCTCTGTATTTCATCTACTGCTATGAGCGCAACTCAACTAGATGTCTTGAAAAAGAACATTCTAAGGACGCATACTGAGCCTGGTACCTCGGAAATCCACACCAGCGTGCTATTGCAATGCATAAATTTGCTTCTGCTGGACGAAACCGCAGACGAACTCCACGTATTCTGCAACAAATCGCTAGAACCCATCACTGGTCATTGTCTAATCATGTTTTCCTTTCCGGGGCAAAAGAACAAGAAGAGCCAGATTGTTGAACAGAGAATGTCCCGAAGCTTACAGAACTGTCCCAACTGTGTCCGTTCTTTTTTCAAAACGCTATCTGAAATGCGCCTGAGGTTCATTTTGGTCCGTCGCATCAGTTATACCCAAGTCAACCACTTTTTGTCGATCGTCAACGAATGGGAATTTTCTCGAATAAAACAATCAGTGGATAGCTCGCAGGGTCCTTCCGAGCAATTGAGCAATGTTCTTTTCGAAACGTTGTCCAATCCTTCGTTGTTGAGAGCAAATTCCGATTTCCGTCAAATCATCACCAGAGTCGCTCTGCAAGCAACCGAATGTCCGGAATTCTTTCTACCGGGATTTGTGTACTATCTCGTTTCAGGTGATTCCGAAGAGCGCGCATACACCCATAAATGCATCGCTCACCTCAAGAACATGGAGAATATTCTTGACCTACAAGTTATTGACGAGTTCAACCACCATTTCTATCGCGTGCAGAACGCCCAATATTTCACCACAGCTTTCAGTATCCATTTCTGGTCAATGGTGGCCCAGTTATTCGACGTTTTCCCTGCTCTGGAAATCAAAAAGCTTCTTGTACCTACTGACATTGACCAAATGAGCACCTTCTCTCTGATTCGCTATCTCACATTGATCAGAGTTCTTTTCAATAACATCATGGCTTCTCTAGAGGACCCACTTCCTGTTTTGCTCGAAGTCCTTCAAAAGTTTCTTTCCACTTTTGGCGCTGATTTTTGGACGATTGCTGAAGGTTGTCACTTTTCGAATATTCTAGACCCGGTATTGCTAAGTCCCCATTTTCGGACCTTCTTGGATGAAGCAATCAGAAACCCGGACAGCAAGAACAATCTTGATAACTTGCTCAACTGGATTCCTGTTTTTGTGGAATCCTTAACGGGCCCTCCAAGGCAAGCAGCAGCAATTAAATTGACCAATTTCCTAGTCACTTGTGAGACTGGTGCAGAGAAACTAGGCCCTGTCTCGTCGGTCGCAATTCTTTTGAAGTGCTTCAATACAGACGCATTTCAGAACTCCACTTCCGCGTCTGTAAACTTATTGAAAATGCGAGACGCCAGAATGGTGGTCAACAAAAATGCCGATCATTTTGTTCAACTGGCGAGAAAATGGGCCTCTGACGGCGGTTTGGATGCCCTTAATTTGAACGGCGGCTTGGAATTGATCACTTTGGCCATAAAATACGACATCTTGGTGGCTGATAATAACTCCACGCTTCTAGGGCGCAAGGAAATTCCAACTCTTACAGACTCTAATACTGACCTTTGGACGGCGTTGCTCAAAGTCCCTATTTCCTACATCTCCATGACATCGAAGATTCTTGAATCTTTAGAGAACTCATGTTACATTGTCATCTTCAAAGAGAAGAAGAACGATCAACTTTCCAGAGAGCTAGATGCAGCTTTGAAGATCCACAACAGAGATGCCGAAAAGCTCTGCTCCAGCGTGACAGCCGTTCTTGACAAGATCGCATTGGCCGATCCTGAACAACTTAAGCATGTTTTGGTGGAGGATCACTGTCTGTCTGCCTTGTGGAGCTGTATGTTCTGTCCTCAAATCAATCAGGCTGCTCTTAGTATCATTTACCAAGTTTTCGATGCTGAGGGACGTTACGAGGCCATTGCTGGTCTTCTCACACAAGCTCTCAACCCGACGTTAAAAGCTATCGTCAAATCTCTCAAAGATATCACTACCATGAAAGCTTATGAGCCTTGCCCTAAAGCACTCAGAATCATGATGGATGTGGTGAAAGCTTTGACCGATCCATTGACCGGGATCTTGACCACTCAATCTGCATCTGCTTTCATGTCCAAGTCTGAAATTCAGGATGTGTGGAAAGCAAGTTGGCTGTTCTTGGTCATGATTTATCAAACAACGTTGACTTGGGCAGGTATGTACCATCTTGATGATTTGATCGAGTTCACTCGTGACACTCTTGATTTCAGTCATTTGTTGCTCGATTCTTTCAGAACTTTCTTGGATGTCATTGCCGACCAGAGTGTGAATGCTCCGTTATTCGAAGTTTTCATGCAAGCTTTCCATCATGTGATTGTGTGGCTCCGTTTGGGAGATCTCTCTCTTTTAAATTCTTGTGTCAGTTTGATCTTCAAAGGATTTGATCTTGCCAAAGAATTGGGCGTATCGGTTGACAAGGAATTTATCATCACATTCGCAAAATATGGTGCTAAAGCCAAGAAATTCAACAACAAACTCAGTGAACAACAACGTTTGGAAGTTCTTGCAAAAGCTAGCGAGTTCGATCCGAACCTCGTTCAGTATGTCATCGACGAAGCCCGCAAGCAAAGAGCAGGTAATAAGATTCCTCCTCCTCAAAACGCAACCCAAAATAATTTTCGAAGTTCGCCAACCCCTCACGCTGGAGCATCTTACGCGTATCAGTCTGCAAAGGCTAAACAGCCAAAGCAACTGACACTCAGTCGTTTTGGCGTTGTTACTCACGAGCCACCAGTGGCCCCTGCTCCCCCGAAACCTTTCAAGGCTAATAATTTGGAAGCAATTAGGAACGAGCTTAAATCAGCAAGAGTTTCATCTAAGGCTCCAATCAACCCGGCAGCACCAAGACCTGCCGGATTCAATTCCAAATCCAACACTATTGTTGGTAGGTCTTTGAATGCTATTAAGCACAAGAAGAATGATTCCGATTCTTCAGAGGAAGACGATGAAGATGACGTTGATGTTTCCGATTTGTTCCTTGACTCTAAAAAGAAGACGAAAATCATTGAATTGGATATCCATGGCAAGCCTGTGACAAAGATGGCTGCTGCGAAAAAGGTTAATGAAGAACGACGTGAGGAGGAAAGAATGAGATTACGTTTGAATGTTAACTTGAAGCCTCTTTACTCCACCATCTTGAGATGGAACTACAATTCGAACAGCGAATACCCTACTGAAGACAGAGACATTTACTTCCCTATCAAAGATTCCTATTCTGACGCAAAGGAATATGTTAAGCTCATTGAACCCTTGCTAATGCTAGAGTGTTGGCAAGGTATTCAATCTTCCAGACTGACAGGGCAAGAATTGCCATTTGAGCTCTTAGTCGGAAGTAGAACCACTTGCGATGGATTCTTCGACGTTTATGCCTCCATTAAGAAATCTGATTTGGCCACCAAAAAGGTGGGTGAAACTGATTTGTTGGTTCTTGGCCACGTTGCTGACCAGGGCATGGATTCTTCGAGAGAAATCGCCCATTACCTCAAACAACAAGGTACCCAGACCTGTTTGGCCAAGGTGAGAGACATTAAGTATGCAAACGCAGACTATTGTGATATCACCCTTCGTGTGTATCCTCAAGGTTCAATGATGGGACTTTTAACACCTAAATCTGTTATTGTTGCCATGAAGGTGATGCAGATGGTGACAGCAGAAAGAGAATATTCGTCTCTTAAGGGGTTGCCATACTATGACTTGTGCGATGAAATTCTTTCTGCAAGTCCTACAAAGCCTGTGGAGATCTCCGATGAAGAAGCCAAGGAAATGTGTAAGCTCTACAATGTGAATCCATCTCAAGCAAAGGCTATCATGGGTTCTTATAAGAGTGAAGGGATTTCCTTGATTCAGGGTCCTCCTGGTACAGGTAAAACCAAAACTATTTTGGGAATTGTTGGTCATTTCCTTTCGACCGTGCAAAAAACCAATACTATCCATGTGCCTATTACTAATTTGGATGGAACTTCAAGAAGCACTACCCCCGAAGCGAAATTGGGTCCTAAAGTGTTAATTTGTGCTCCAAGTAACGCTGCTGTGGATGAATTGGTCATTCGTATCAAAAACGGTCTTGTGAACTCGAAAGGAGAAAATATTACCCCTAATGTGGTTCGTTTGGGTCGTGGTGATGCAATGAATGCTGCAGTTCGTGACTTGAGCTTGGAAGAACTCATGGATCGTCAATTGAAAGCGCGCAGTGTTGAAGCCAGCATCGACCCAAACATCCGCGTTGAGCATAACAATTGCATTGCTGAGAGAGACCGTATTAGAGAGAAATTGAAGAACGGCGAATTGAAAGATGACAAGGTGATTGAATTGGAGACCCAGTTACGTGAAATCAACAAGAAGAGAAGTGAACTTGGAAAAAGATTGGATCAACAAAGAGAAAACGCTTCTATTGCTTACAGGACTCGAGAAATTGAGAGGCGTCAACTCCAAGCCAAGATCTTGTCCGAGGCTCAAATAATTTGCTCGACTTTGTCAGGTTCCGCTCATGATTTCTTGGCCAGCATGTCCATGAAGTTTGACCAGGTAATTATTGATGAAGCTTGTCAGTCTGTGGAATTGTCTGCCATTATCCCTTTGAGATACGGATGTAAAAAGTGTATCATGGTTGGTGATCCCAACCAATTGCCTCCTACTGTTCTTTCTCAAAAGGCTTCCCTGTTCAGATATGACGAAAGTTTGTTCGTGAGGATGCAAAGAAACAACCCTGAATCTGTCTATCTCTTGGACGTTCAGTATAGAATGCATCCAGATATTTCCAAGTTCCCAAGTGCTCAGTTCTACAAATCTAAGTTGAGTGACGGAGAGGGCATGCTGGAATTGAATTCTCGTCCGTGGCACATGGAAAATCCATTGACACCCTACAGATTTTTCGATATTGTCAGTCGACATCAACAAAATGAGAAATCGAAGTCGTTCTTCAACGCTACAGAAGCGAAGGTTGCATTGGAGTTGGTTGAGAGGTTGATGGAGATTTTACCCACCGATCAGTTCAAGGGACGCATTGGTATTATTTCTCCTTACAAGGAGCAGATCAGAATGCTCAGAGATGTTTTCCAAAGAAAGTTCGGTAGTACTATCTTGAATGAAATCGACTTTAACACAGTTGATGGCTTCCAAGGTCAGGAAAAAGAAATCATCATCATGTCGTGTGTCCGTGCAAGTGAAAGCGGGAGCGTCGGATTTTTGAGTGATTTCAGACGTATGAACGTGGCTCTTACTCGTGCAAGAACCACTCTTTGGATCCTCGGTAACAAAAGCTCTTTGCAAAGAGACAAACTATGGGGAAGGCTTTTGGCAGATGCTGAAGCAAGATCTTTTGTTACCCTTGCCCAGCCAGGTTTCTTGAGCAAAATTTCGAAGACCTTCACTCCTCGTATGAGCAAGGTGTCCGCGACTTCTTCCAACAGCGAAGGAGACCTGGTTCGTTCCTCAGGAGGCAAGACTACTCAGCCGCAACCAAAATTGTTGGATTACGGAAACGCGATGTCGTTACAAGAAGCTCGTCCCCAACTTCCAGAAGCGGTAGCTGGGCGATCAGTGGAAAAACACGAGCTTCTCAAGCTGGGCGCCAACAAGGGGCCCAAGCCAAAGAAGTTCAAATCCGATAAAGCCAATGTCTACATTCACAACGCAAATGGTGCTCCAAGAAATGAAAACGGTCCTCCATTCAAAGGAAATGGAACACCCTACAAAAACAACAAAAAGAGTGGTGCCAATCAGAGCTATGGGTACAAGAGCAATCCTTACAATGGAACTGGACAACATTTGAATGGTCCCGGACAACCACTTCAGCTGGCTAATGCCTCTCAAGACAGCGCACTTTACGGTCTGGGCCAGCCTTCTCAAGTCAGCCAAGTAAACAAGGGAATCAATGCCCAGGACGCGGGAAACAGTCCTCGCTACAGTCCGCCTAACAATGAAAGAAATGGTCCGAACAATGACAATGGACCTGAGCGTAAACCACAGGATGCAAGTGCCAACCCGAACCCAAACTTCAGCAGAGAACACTCGGCCCCTACAAGGAACGTTCCAGAGGCTAACAAGAGTGGAGTTTACAAAAAACCACCATCTTCAAGCATTTTCATTCAAAGAAGGGGAAAGATGAACAGGCCATCAGGGGCCAGAAAGCCACCATCATAGCCAAAGGGAAACTAATCGCTTCCCCCACTACTTCTTCCCCCACTACTTCCAGGACAGTAATGTACGTCCTTCATAGCATGAGTCAAGATATAACTTATTCTTTCTTGACACCCTTTTCAGAGGCAGTGTATAGACTCCTTTTTGCAAACTTCAGAATTGTCGGGGCACTCGTAGTAATGGGAGCCTGGGGTTTATAGCCGGTAGCCGTTATTCTCGTACTCAGCTTCCCAGGTTTGCTGCCTAAAACGGAAGAGAATTCAAGCGATTTCTCCAAATGTGGAAGCGAGTCGAGATAGCCTGACTCCTTGGTGAGTTGCTGAAGAGCACCAGCCACGGCTTTCATCTCACGGTGCAAGAGGACACTTAGGAAATCACCAGCACCAGATATTGGCAGTCTCTTTTCAAACACTGATTTCAACAGGTCCAACGACGATTTCAACGTGTCGGTTACAATGTCAGTCAAAGGCTGGGGTTCGGAAAGTTGTTTGAAAAGCAAGGCTTCTTTTGACTCCAACATCTTGATGGTATCCTTCCAGACCACACCTTGGTCGTGGAAATTGGCAGACATTCTCGATGTTTTCAAGACCAAGTCCTCCAATGCCTCCACCTTGTAGCTGAGTAGTTCTACCACAGGAACAATATCGATTTGCTCAGTGATGGTGTTCAGAATATCATCGACTTGAGGAACTTCTTTGAGGCGGATTTCTTGTTCGGTGAACACGGCGTGGACGAGAGAATGAAGGCCCTTTTTCACTTTCTCGATCTGCTTAGTTCCTCTTTCGTAACCTTTTGAGTATGCCGAGTCTGGTGCCACGGCTGTGGCTTCTTCAGGCAACTCGAGGGCTTGGACTCCCATTTCATTTGCAGTTAGAACATCGGGGACGATCTCGTCCTTTTGTGCTGCCTTCTCCGGTTCTAATATTGTTGATCTGTAGGCAAATGCCGCCTCCACTGGTTCACTCCTTAGGAGCATCAGCAAATCTTGCTCCGGTAATCCAGTGAAATATAGGTAGTCCGAGATAGCGTTGCGGCCCTGCTTCTCGAGGTCGCGGAAGAGGTTCACATACTTTGCCGACTTGCTCTCCAAAACAGAACTGGTCTCACTGATCTCACTTGAGATGGCCGATCTGCTATTCTTGAGTGCGACGATTCTGGCCTCGAGGTCTTCAATCTCTGCGTCGATGTCAGATCGCTTGTTTAGTAGACCCGCCAATTTCAACCCGTATTTGTTGTCTTCACTCTTTATAGACTGCACTCTTCGAAGAACTTTGGATCTCTTCTTGTCCCACTTCTCGAAATTACCAAGGAGAGACTCTGCAAACAAAAGCTCTCGACTGTACTCCTCGTTCAACAGATACGAGTTTTCCGACAACCTGTCAAACCCCACAGAAACAATGCTCCGTATCTGAGTACAGTCGTGGCCCTCGGCCAAGTAATCTTTGTGCAATCTGAGATGTTTCTTCATTTCGGCGTGCAAGCTGTCGTGCTTTGTTTGTAGGAACTCCAAGGGCGATTCTGTGGTCACGTTGCGTTGTCTGTACATGCTTTCTGCCGACAGAAAGTGGAACGAATCAGCAATCAATGAGCCGTACATATCTTGAGACTCAGACAACCTGGCCGGATTCAGAAAGAGATCACCCGTCAGTACCGTTGGTGTGAGATCCAATCTCTCGATCGCAATGGGACTGACTGTCTGGTTGCGGCTCTCCTTGTCCGGGACTTTGTGGTGACTCTGGCTGAGGAAATCATTTGGATCGAGGCCATCGTCGGATGACTCAGGAATTGCTCGTAGTGAAGGAGGAAGACTCACTTCTGCCGTGGAAGCAAGATTTATTGATTCAAAGCCCTCGTTGGAGGTGAACATGGAAGAGTTATTGAGACAGATTCGCAATCTTATCGTGATAAATACAATGATATTTGTGAGAATGGGCCATATTCGCCAAAAATTGCAAACGACATTTTCAAACTACAAATTTATTGCTTTCGTTCATGCTAAGCTCATTATTGTTATTTTTTGCTTTGTATGTGTTATTGATAATTTCATGCGTTAGGTACAAGGCGAATGCAAATAGCAATCTTAAAGAAATGAAAACAACGGTTGTCCCTAGAAGTTGTTCAACGTCAATGCAGAGGCTATGGTGGTCGAATCCACCGCATTCTTGAACTCCTCAAAACTCAATCTTCCATCTCCGTCCAAATCCGCTTCCATCATGGTTTTGTCCACAATCTGTTGGAGTTCTTCGTCCTGCAAATTCTTTCCTACCATCATCTTCATGACGATGTACAACTCACCATTCCCAACGAACCCGTCTCGGTCAATGTCATAGATTTTAAAGGCGAACTTTAGCTTTTCCGTCCGTGAAGTTTTACCACTAAATGCCGACAATCCGGTGATGAATTCCTGGAAATCTATCGTTCCACTGCCATCTTCGTCGAAAACATCCATGAGCCTGCTGGCCAACGGATTGGCAGAGATCCCAGGGATGGCCAAAAACTCGTTTTTGTCGATAGTTCCGTCTCCGTCACTGTCAAGTTTCATGAACCGTTTCCGCAACCTGTCGATTTCTTCTCGGTCGAAATTCGTGCCCTCCATGAGGGAGTCTATGATTTTGGAAGAAGCTAAACCCATTCTTTTCGTAATCGGTGGGGACTTAGGAGTTTTCAACTATTTCTGGCTTACCCTGCATTGACTCCTACATGTGCAGGTCGAATCCTATGGACTTGAGTCACTTCTTGTTGGCCCATCGCATCTTGATTGTTCTTTCTTGTTATCGTTGCGCTCTTTCTTGTTCCTTTGAAAAGTTGTTAGCCTTGTTATTCTCTTGGTTTCTTCTAATACACATGTTCATTTCCTACTCAAGTTTTGAATAATTTACATCTTTGGACTGAATGACCCAGAAATGTGGCTTCCTCCGTCGATGGGCAACACGATACCATTTATGTAGTTGGATTGCTTAGCACTCAAGAAAAGAACGGCGTTCATCAAGTCCTCCTTGACACCAAGACGTTTTCTGGGATTCTGTTCTATCATTATGTCGCCTGCGACATCTAAAATCCCTTTAGACATCTTGGTAGGGAAGAATCCTGGAGCCAACGAGTTGACGGTAATGTTCTTGGGCCCCAATTGCAAGGCCAAGTTCTTACCCATGTGAGAAACACCAGCTTTTGACGCTAAGTATCCATAGACACCAACTGGATCAGAAGCAGTCAAAGAGGCAACAGAAGACATGATAAGAATTCTCGATGGATCTTCATGTGTTCCGGCCTCTTCAAGAAGTGGGGCGAACAACTTGATGGTATGGAACACTGCCACAACATTCAATTCCAAAATCTTCTTGACAGCAGACACTGGATGGTCCTCCAACGGAGCACCCCAAGAGGAACCCGCATTGGCAACCAAGATATTGATTGTTTTGACCCTCTTGGTTACTTCCTTAAAGAAGTTTTCACACTCGTCTTCCTTGGCCAAATCAGCAGGAATTGCAATGATCTCAGCGGTCTTTCCGTTGTCCTTGGCCACCTTCTCCAAGTATGCCTTGGCTTCTTCACAGGCCTTAGCCTTTCTGGAAGTAATCACCACGGTTTTGGCTCCATTGAGCACGTAAACTTCAGCTGAGTAGAGACCCAAGCCTCTGGTTCCACCAGTCACGACAGCGGTCTTACCATTCACGTTATAATCGACCATTTCCAAAATAATTTGATGCTTTGAGAGGAAAATTGAAACTTATATCAGATATTTTCCTGCAGCCAGTGATACCCCACAATATTATCCTCGGTACATCGGCCATCTCGGCACAACAAACAATTGCACGCTAGAACCAGTTGAAACATATCGCCAGGGCACATACGAACCATGCCATCCAGTTAGTCAATTCCGTTGTGTTCTTGATTCTGTTTATCCCTTAAAACCGGTATGGTTTGCGGATGAAACTTGCATTGCACAGATGCACTTCAACTCACTTCCTTATCTGGCTTTGCTCTCATCTGAAAAACCATTTGAAGACCCTGCACTCTAGGGTTTGCCATACTGAAACAAAGACTTGTAGCATTTGTCATTGTAATGTCCTTTCCAGGAATTACCTGGAACAACTTATTAGAGCCCTTGGGTTGATCACTGATGGACCAGACTTCGATTACCTCATCGCAAACGAGGAAAAGGCTGTTATCGAAGAACGAAATCGACTTGGGGCGGAAGTCAAAGCGAACCATTGAGGTCCTCGACAATCTTCCTGTTTTGTTCACAAAGATTGCACACTCATTGTACACCAACACGAATTCTTTGTTGTTAGTCAACTTGAACATTCCCATTGGCACTGCGTGTGCAATTGCCTTTCGGATCAAATCAGTACTTCCTTGTGTGTTAGCCTTCCTGTTGTAGCCATCAAATTTCTTAGACAGTTCTGGTGGAGGTAATTCGGGAACCGTTCTTGGTGTAAGCTTATCCAAGTCCAAAATCTCAAATCCTCTCTGAGTGTGAATAGCAACTGAAGTGTTGAAGACGGAAATACCATAACAGTCTGCTTGAATGTAGAACCTCTTGATAATCGAAAAGGTACTCATGATACCGTCATTGTCTGTCTCAAGAGCAAAAACCTTGAAGTTGGTCGATCCCGCATTTTTCTTCTTTGCCACGAAAAGCGTTGCAATACCTCTATGGCGACCGACCTCATAGAACAAAATAGGGTTGTTTGAAATCTGGATTGATGTAATGGTCTCCTTCTTCTCGTAGTAGATGTCAACCAACAGATGAAGTGGATAATACCGTAAAGTCTTGCTTGCCAAAAGCAACACAACGTTATGCGAAGGTAACACCGAAATCTTGGTAACATTGGACCCGTTGACCATTTTCTTCCACATGTTTTTCAAATCAGACAAGTACACCCCGGTCGCTAAACCAATTATATGAAAGGTGGTCTTTCGGTAGGTGAACTCTTCTGAACATTGCACTTTGCTGAAAACAAGTGAGTTCCGAGGATTATTGGGTGAATATATATCACTCAGAATCTTTTTGGCTGTCAAATTCGTAGTTGATCCTTTTGCTAGCACTTGAATAGGATCATTGAGAGAACAAATAGGCAATTTGGTGATCCTATTTGCAAACTCATACGCGAAGAATGAGTTTTCAACAAGCTGCAATGTGTAGGGTGCGACAGGCTGTACTTTCCGGACCAAGTTCGATCTTGCCTGAAGCAAAGCATTGAACCACTTCTTACGTTCAATTTCACTTCCAGCAAACAAGGTGAATGCCTGATATTTTCCACGGCCAGCATAACGAATTTTGAAGGGATATGACATAGGCTCAGATTCCTCTCCATCCGGGGATCTGTTCCCTGCACTTGGACTAGTCAGAACACTTGCCTTGGCATTCAAACCACCCTCCTTCTCTCTATTTTCGAGAATCAAGTAATCGACAGGGATTGGAGTCTCAATTACTTTGTATGTGTATGCGCGTTCCTTTCTCGAGCGCTCAGTAATGAGCAAATAATTGTCCAAAACAATCATGAAAACAGTATTGGTGTTAATCTTCAAATCACCTTTCCTTGTGAGTTCGCCACGGTAGAAGAATTTTCTCTGTTCTGAGCTGAAATGAATATTCGGCTGGTGAATGTTGGATTTCCATGTAAGGTGCTTTTCGACTCTTCTCAACGAATGAATGTTATCAGCATGCACTTTCATCTCATTCACTTTGGTTCCTAGCAGCTTGATTGCATCAATAGCCTTGGAGATTTCAATAAATTCCGGATCTCCCAGATCGAATGTCTTCTGGATATCAGACAACTGAAGAGGGAGTTGTTGGTATCTTGAGTTAAACGTGCTCAACAAAAGCATATTTCCGTTAACTTGCAATTCTTTGACTCTTGGGTTTGACCTCAAGCGTTCATCCCAATTCTTCAAAGCTTCAGTTCGAAGAAGATCTTCAACCACGGGAACCGTACTCATGTATCTGAGCAATGCACTCTTCGCGGATTTTGACCAGGCATAATATAAACCGGCAATGCTAACGACATCTTTAATAATTTTACCATCGCTTATTAGCACTTTGAGTAATGGTTCAAAGAGAGATGCTCTGTGTATAGTAAGCAATTCCTCTGCCGGTTTCAAGATGTCGTCGTCAAATTTGTTCAGGGTAATAACGCTGGAGCCAACAAGGATCTTTGCACTGTTAATGAATTCTGGACCGACGACATTCACAAAACACTCCGCTCGTTGAATGAAATTCTGTTCAAACTTGATCAAGTCAAAGATAAAGGATTGTCTCTTGGAAATCGCCAGGTCATAGTGGATGTCTTCTGCTGTCAATTGCCAGTGGCTGGCCCAATCATAGCCAAGTACTAGATCGTGAATACTTGTGTTCTTCATCAAGACTTCGTGTTCAATGACCTTGTTCATTTGGCACAGAGACGAGTAACACTTCAAGGTGGTGTCACTGTGGCCACTCTCTCTGTGGTCGTTGTCATGGCAGTAACAATCTGTCAACTCGACCAATATGCCACTGACTTCTTCACCGAAGTGGAAAACTACTCCAGTTTCAGGATTCTTGGCATCCCCGCCTTCAACTTGTGGACTCTCGGCTTGAGACACAGCTCCTATGCTCTCGAGAGTGTTGATGATATGATTGACATTTCTGCCAATCAAATCTAGAGGAATGTCTCTCTTGTGGAACACCACGAGTTTGATCAATGCTTTTCTGAACTCTTGCTTTGAAATGAACAGATCGTGCAACCACCCACTCAACTTCAAACACCATCCGAAAATTGCATGTAGTGACCACACATTTGCGCATGCGAGAAAATGTTGAGTAACAAGCGAGGAAGAAGAGAAGGGCAACAGAGGTAAATCCAAAGGCACAGGTGGAAGTTCATCATTCCGTCTTTTCAAAGACATTGTAGCGTACGGAATGTCATCCTTCCTCCGCATAAAGGACATCGCTGACTGCATCATCGAATGCCTATTTGGTGATTCTCCGCCTTTGGGAAGGTCGGGAAGGATGGAATAGTCAAATTGAGAAGTTGCAGGGGTGAGTGTGTCTTCCTCGTAGTATTCGAATGGTTCGTGCTCTAGAAGACTCCATCTGGGAGTTCGCTCGTCTTTCAAATCATCAAAGTATTGTTCATCGTCAAAAGTTGCGTCTGCAAAACCAGCACGTGGAGGGGACCCATATTTCTTGGGAGAAGGAGACCTGCTGTCATTGACGAAGCTCAGATATGTGCGTCCCATGTACCGGGATACTGGAGATTTTGAGGGAGAACTCAGGCTGCTGAGAGAACTCTGGGAATTGGACCGTGCGAATGGGTTTGAGATGCCTGGAGGTGAAGTTCGGAAATAGCTGGTTTCTCCAGTATCGTCCTGGTATCCGGTGGGCAGCTGTTTGAGGTTGAAATCGTCAACCAATGCCGGGATTCTTGACGGAGTTCCCAGTGCCACATCTTTCGGGAGAAAACTGAAGCTTTCGTCGTCTTCATAGTCAGAAAACTCAAGGTCGCTTTTGATCGGATACGGAGGAGTGGGTCCAAGGTTGGAGCCAATGCTGTGGTGATGACGCATAGGTTTTACGGATGGCAGAGGACTGTTTGATTCTTCGTCCCGATTGGACTGGAACGGAGATATGCCCGACTGCAGTAGGTTTTGGAACTTCCGAGGCGGAAAACGGCTCCGGGAAGATCGTGATTCAAACAGCTGGGGAGACACTATCTGCGGAGAAAACCCCAGAGAGGAAAGACCTGATGTAGCCAGTGCCGGTCGGAAAGAATGAGGCAGGAAGTAGCTATCACGTGGGTTCAGCGATTCACCTGGTTCCTGACCATCCGAATCGTCGGGATATAGATGTAGTTTTCCGGATCCGGAATACTCGTCAAACGGGAGTTCCTTTGGCCCCATTGGACGTGGGCTCTCGTAGGACAATAGTGATATTTCTTCAACGGTCACGTCGGAAGCACCTTTTGTAAGATGCGGATTGATGCTGAGGGGAGCTCCCTTTCGATGGTGGGGAGATCTGGAGGGAGAAGTGTGGAAAATGTCCAAGGGATGATTCGAAATGTTCTGGACGGGCTCAGGTTGATGGCTGGCGAAATCGTCCATAGGAGGAGGAGGTTTCCTTCTTAGCGACTTCCTGGAGGAGGATTGTAGATGGTCCCCATTCATAGTATGTGAGTGGTTGAAAGACAAAAAAGAGTGGACGGTTGGGAAAAATAATCTGGTAGCCGGTAAGCAGTTTAGTTAGACGTTTCGTGTACTGCTGGTTGTGGCACCAAGTTACAAGAACGATTTCGCTTGTTAAACATTGTGGTCACGTGATAGGTAATAATTCTGGGGATGGTTGGGACGCAATTGGTAGATGACGAAAGTGAATCGCTGCTGAGAGAGGTCTTGGAGATGATTGGGTTTATTGTAGCTGGTTTGAGGTATTGTGAGGATTGACCAACGGAAATGTGAGAATCTTCGAGAGAAGCGTAAGGACTGTAACGATCGCCTACAACCATAGATGGAGAGCAATTGTAGAGAAGGTCAAATTACGATTGATCAGAGTTGGGTTTCATAATTCACAGGAGTTGGAACAACTTAAATGCAATATCGTCTATTTCCAAGATCAGCTCTGGAATTACTTGGATCGCGAATTCGCGACTTATTTTCACCTCTACATGTCTTATTCCCCTGGAGTCAATGGCTTTATTGCCGAGGGGTCCAAGCTCTATGCAGTGAAGGATTACGACCAGGCAGCCACCAAGTACGCTGACGCTTGTGGGGCTTTCAACGAAGAAAACGGACAAGACGATGCTGATTTGCTCTTGTTGTATGGAAAGGCTCTTTTCCAGGCTGGAGTGGCCAAGTCGGGCGTTTTGGGAGGTGTGAGCAACGTGGAAAAAAAAGAAGTGAAGGAAGAGCAAGAAGATGACGAGAAGTTCCAATTTGAAGAGGGAATCGCTCAAGAAGATGAGGATGAAGATGGAAATGAGGAAGAAGGAGAAGAGGAAGGTGAGGAAGATGGCGGAGAAGAGGAAGGAGATGACGAAGACGGCCCGGAACAAAGCGATTTTGAGGCTGCCTGGGAAATCTTGGATCTTGCCAGAAGCTTGTTTTCCAAAAGACTAGACGAACTTTCCACAGATGCAGAGGGTCCCTTTTTGAAGACTGACGACGAAGAGCCCACGTCTGACTACGTCACAACGCTCCGCAACTTGTCTGAAGCTTACGATCTTTTGGGAGAAGTTTCCTTGGAGTCGGAAAACTTTCCCCAAGCAGCGAGCGATTTGGAGAGGTGTCTTGAGTTGCGTCAGAAATTGTACAATCTGCGGCTGTCGGCGTTGATTTCCGAGTCGCACTACAAGTTGTCGCTCGCATTGGAATTCTGTGTGGAAGATTCAGAACTGAGGAAGAAGGCAGCCGAACAGATGCGGTTGGCCATTTCTTGCGTAAGGCTGAGAAACTCCAACGAGACGGATGCGGCAAAAAAGGCCGACACCGCGGAATTGCTCAAAGATTTGGAAGAAAGGCACAATGAGCTCAAAAAGGACCCGGAGCAAGAACTCCAGATGGAGCAGATGGACATCATCAAGGGAATCTTGGGCGAGGCGACATCTGGAGCCAATCCTGCAGTTAACAACTTGACGGCCATGGTCAAAAAGAAGCCTGTCAACGACTTGTCTTCGATGGTGAAAAAGAGAACGGCTACGGGTGAGCAGGCGCAGGCGAAGAGGCCAAAGAAGGATTAATTGCACATTGAATGAGAGTTGTTGTACTGGCATCGCATTTCTGCAGGAATTTGATAGATTGAATTTTTCAGAATCTACACCACTCCTCTGCACCATGGCACCACCTGTCAATCAGAAACAAACGAGAAACAGAAAGAAGAAGAAGAGAAGAACGGAGGACTTCTCCGATTCGTCGTCTTCGTCTTCCGACAGCGAACAAGAAGTTTCCGAGCCCAAAGAAGAACCGGCTCCAGAGATCAACATTGACCAAATCGATATTGACTCCGACTCGGAGGCCGCACAGCACCCCAAAGACGACCTTCTTTCGCGGGAAACGCAGAACCAGGTCAAAAGCATTAAGTTCACCACCACAGAAAACCAGGCTCTCGCCGAGGCACGTGAGACCATCAAAAAGGATAGAAACCAGTTGGAAAACGAGTACTTGGCTCTCTTGGCGTCTGGGTTTGCCAACGACCTCGATGAGCTCCGAAAAAAGCCCGACTTTACCGAAAAGTCCATTGTCATGTTGGCCAAGACACTTCAGTCTGGGAGTAACATGTTTGACGACGAGGCGTTGGATGCTTTGTTGAAGAAGTAATATAATGGGAATTTCAAGGGCATAGGATCCAGAAATTCGACGAATGTGACTACTTCGACTGTGGTTTGAGTTCTGGACGAGAGAAGTGGAAAAGAAGTGTAAACACTGTTTAACCGTGGCTAGAATATGACTTGCTCTTTTCTTTCTCAAGACTATTTTTTGTGATCAGGAGAATTATTTAAATCTTGAACCGTTACAAATCGTAAGGAATAATGGGTATCATTTTTGTTTAACATCTTGAGAATGAAACGAATTTATGGAACATAGAAACACAAACAATGAGAAACATTGTGGCTGCGAACCCAACTTCTTACGCCCTATAATTACTCGGTAATATGCTGCATAAGGATCTTGGACTCTGAAAACGAGCCACACTGAAAACTGGCTGTAGGGCTCTAACCTTTCACTTCAAGTGCACATTTTTGACCGAAGTCTTTCGCGCACATTTGAGCACCGAAGGACTTAGGTTCTCACCAATCTTTTTCTGTGGAAATGGCACCCGAAAAGATTGTTCGGCCACCTGCAACTCCACCTTCCTAACGTCTTGATCCTACTCTATGAAACTCCCCGAGCTCGGCGAGGACGAAAATCAAAAGGAAGATGCATGTTCGGTACAGGTTACTCTTTTGGCAGTTAGCGAACATCTAAGATAAGGCGTCAGCCGTGGCGTACTGCACAGGCCAGATATGGAGTGGAAATTTTTCACGATACTTATCTGAGGTCTATAACATGAACAAACCGGAAGAAAAGCAGGTGACGTGCGAAACGACGTCCACCAGCGACTCCGACGAGATCCGTGCTTTTGCGTTTATAAAAAAAATCACCGACAAGCTCGACCCGTTAGGTGTGGAGGTGAGAGGCATCGAGCGCATCAAACCCTATGAAAGGGCCACCAACAAAAAGACGCAGATTCTTTCTGTCATCGGGCTCTGGCTTTCAGCATGCGGAGGATTGTCGTCAATGTCGTCATTTTTCTTGGGCCCTTTTATTTTCGGCCTCGGCTTGAAAAATACCTTGATCATGGGAATGGTGGGCCAGTTTGTGGGCTGCTTCATCGCCGCATACTGCTCGGTCATGGGCCCCCGGTCGGGATGCAGACAAATGGTGAGCGCACGTTTTCTTTTTGGCTGGTGGTTTGTTAAGTTGGTTTGTGTGGTGAGCATTGTAGGAGTGATGGGCTGGTCGGTGGTCAATTGCGTGGTGGGAGGCCAGATTTTGGCGGCCATGAGCAACGGGTCAATCCCACTAGTGGCAGCCATCGTCATCATTGCCGTTGTCTCGTTGGTCATTGCCATTGGAGGAATCAAGTACTTGCTTCGTGTGGAGGCCTTCCTCAGCTTGCCGGTGAACTTTGCCTTTTTGATGTTGTACGTCGTGGCGTCCAAGAAGTTCAGCTACTTGTCTATTTTGGACTCGCCAGCGGAGGATGCGGCCACCATCAAGGGTAACATGTTTTCTTTCTTTTCGTTGTGCTACTCCATCACTGCCACATGGGGCTCCATTGCGTCCGACTACTACGTCTTATTTCCCGAGGACACGCCGGACGTGCAGGTGTTCACTCTCACGTTACTTGGAATTTTTATTCCGACTTCCTTCGTAGGAGTGGTGGCCTGTTTGACGGGCAATGTGGCCATGAACTACGAGCCGTGGGGTCTTGCGTACGAGAACCTCGGCATGGGAGGGTTGCTCAACGCTGCGTTTGAGCCTTGGGGAGCCGGCGGAAAATTCTTGTTGTCCTTGATTTTCTTGTCGTTGATCTCCAACAACATCATCAACACGTACTCTGCTGCGTTCGGCATGCAGTTGATCGGACGGCCATTGGCTAGAATTCCCCGGTGGTGCTGGGCCATCGTGATGACGGGAGTGTACTTGATCTGTGCCATTGTGGGCCGGTACAAGTTTGCAACCATTTTGGGCAACTTCTTGCCCATGGTGGGATACTGGATCTCGATGTACTTCATCATCTTGCTTGAGGAAAATTGGATTTTCCGCACAGACAAGTTCCTTCACTTGTACACCAAGGAGTTCAACGCGGAGACGGAAAAGGCTGCCTCCGTTGGGGAGACTCTCTACAAGAGAAGAAAAAACTTGCATTACAACTTCCTGATCTGGAACGACCAAGACAGGTTGACCCGTGGTCTTGCTGCAACTGCGTCTTTCATAGTGGGAGCCACTGGTGCGGCCGTTGGAATGTCGCAGACATATTGGGTTGGCCCTTTGGCGAAGAAGGTTGGGGGAGCATTTGGGGGAGACATTGCCATGTGGCTCTGCATGGGACTCAGTGGATTGGTGTATCCAGGGCTTCGTTACTTCGAGTTGAAGAAGTACGGACGCTAATGAGTCAAATTCTAGATGACTCATACAGACTGTTAGATAGCTAGAGCGTCAAACCGAAAGTCCATGTTGCAAACGAGAAAGTTGCATCTACTTCAGGCACCGTGAGTCACAATAGATTCGTGAAACTGCGAATGGTCTGAAACACGGAATACGGTGTGAAGATTGGCTGTGTAAGGCTAGTTTTTCAATATTTAGATCTTCTGAACGCCAAAAGGCTTTCCTTCTGACAATTCAGTCACACTAGTCGAAATTAATGTCAAGTCAATTGTCACTGCTCAGTGAAGGATTTCGCATGCAACAACCGTTTTCGTGCAGCGAGAGTGCTAATGTGCATTCGTTTCGCGACTCGGAAATCTCCGGTTTGTCACCTAGAAATGGAATCCACGACCCATTGGTGGCCCCGACAATCAAAGGAACTTGCTCTATGAGTTGTCAAACAAAATCCCCTGCGGTTGTGACTTGGGGCGTGGTTTGTGAATTGAACAAACTTGTATTCCGCTCCGAAGGTTCTCGAAGCTGGGATCCAGATTAGAATATTTTTCATAAATGTCGCACCTCTCTTACGTGAATTTTTCGCGTGGGGTCTCAAAATTTGTGGAAAAGAATTCGCAACTACTGGGAATCCATATTCTTCAAATTCTTCCATTTCATTCTATCTCACTGAACTATAAACTTCCAACTGCGCTTTGAAAAATTATTTTGTGAAAACAATATAAACTACATTTTCCAAAATAGGTTTGCCTTAATCACGCATTCAGTACAATATATCTGGAGAAGTCAAAATAAAAGACATAATTTACACTCACAGAAAGTACTCTCCAAAAAGTATTTGCTAATTAGTTATTTGAATTTCTCGAAGCCTTATGATTCGCGGCAGCAATTCGTAGAATTCGCAATAATGAATGCGACAACGCTTACAAAGCAGAAGTGCGAAGCGATTTGAACAAATGATATACGAACATTGACTCACCACGGAATTGATAGTTGTCAGTCATCGTGTTTCTCAAGTTCCGCGAAATCAAATAACTTCAATATTGGAATATGATTGTTTCAGTGAGCGAGTCTTAGATGGAGGCGCACTTGTAAATGCGGAAGCCATATTTTGACTTCTCGGGAGACGAATTCACTGCACTGATTTCGAATATAATTTTTAGATGCGATCAACTAAGGAGTTAGATTTGGACAGGACTTGTGGCTAAATCAGTTTTGGGTCGACGATTGTCACGATATTACCGTCCGAGAATAAATCAAATTGTCGACATCCTGGTTGCAGGGGTGTGACATTTATTGAATTACAGTTGACCGCATTTGCGCGATCTGGAACTATGCAGAATACCCTGAGTCATGGCTTAAACCTTGGCTGGATTTACGAAATCGATAATATATAACTGAGTCTTCCGCTGTTTCATTAATCACCAAATTCACACAATGTCAGAGAAATCCAACGGCTTGCCCAAGGCTGCCTCAGACCCGATCTGGACCATATTACCCTCTTATTACATGTATCAATCGACTTTTTACGGAGAGCTGGACCCTCCGGAATATGGCGAAGGAGAGTCGGTTTCGGACACACATGCGTCTTGTGCACTTTCGCAACAATCAAGTGGCCAATTAACAGGTGCAACTAGTTTATCCCACGGCAGTAGGCTGGCATCCACCACCCCAACTACTGCAGATGGTAGTTTTATCGTGGCTGACGAGTCCACGACGTCGTGGAGAGAAACGCTTTTGGACAACATTCAGAGTTTACGTAATTTGACCGACTCGGACAACGAATACTCGAAAGGAGTCAACATTTCGGTCCACTTCACGGAAAATGTGGGCGAAAAAGGAGTGGCTCCAAAACACATCGACCCGCTGAATTTCGAGTATAAGCAGGGCGACTTCTTGAACGGGTACATTCTCATTAGGAACGAGGGCACGAAACCCTTGCCCTTCGACATGTTCTATGTGCTTTTCGAGGGAAACTTCGTAGTGTCCAACTCTAAAGACCCTTTCGACAAGAAACCGGTGAAAGTGCGCAAGTTCTTGGAGATGTTCGACTTTGCAGCCTCCTACAGCGAGGTGACGCTGGTCAACCGTATTCTTAGCGAACATGGCAACGTAATGGGTAGTTGTCCCCTCATGATCGACCCATATGACAACACTCACTTGCACATTGAAGCAGACAAGGTATTGCATCCGGGAATAACGTACAAGAGATTCTTCAATTTCAAGATCCCAGTGAGGTTGTTGGACTCGGAGTGCAACGACCACAATCTCACGGGGCATACCGAGCTACCTCCCACGTTAGGGATGTCTCTCGCAGAAAAAAGCGTCTGGAAGTCGGCCGAACGGCCTATCTCCGATTTCTCTTTTATTGACGCTTCCACCAACTACGCTGTGTTGGCCAGAATCATCGGAAAAGCGAATAAGTACGGCGCAGTGCAACTGACCGAAAGTGGAACCAAATTGATCAACGCCAGAGGTGACGAGTTCATAATCCTCAAGGAATACTCCTCGTTCATTCGTATTCTCCAGGAATCCGTCATTCTCAGCGACAGGGAGAAAGAAGTCAACAAAGAGGCCTCCCGAGTTCTCTATGAGAATTTTGTCAGCAGAATCAAGGAGAAGCTAGCCGTGGGGAAGGAGCTTTTGAAGGCGATCGAGAGCTTGGACGACAACAAGACCATGGAGATTTCGCACAGGTTGGCTGCCATGGAAACTGTGAGAGCCCAGACCCAAAATGACACCGTCAAGGCTCGCCAGTTGTACACACGTACTAACAGCAACAGAGACGTGAAAGTTCTGGCCAAGGGAAAGACCTACGACATCATCGTGCCAATTGCGAAGAAGCAAGTTTTCGGCCACCCCAAGCCTATCGGAACCCTCATGATGTCCACTCCCAAAACGGAGTATCGCTTGAATTACATTTCACCCAAGCGATTTAGAGTCAGAATTCCCTGCGATCCCTCTTCGTGGACAGTGGAAATTCCGCTCGACTTCTCCTACACTCCCTCAAGCATGGGCCCTGCGGATGTGACGAAATTTCCGGAAATCCGGAGCTTGCAGGCCGAATTGGTTGTTTTCACGTTAAAGTCCAACAACAGGCCTATTCCGGTTGAGTTGAATCACGATTTCTTGTTCAAGAACGCCCCCAGCACACACAGCAAAACAGTGAGGACTGACAACTTCACCCATTTGATCAAGAAACCCATGCAAGAGTACGCCACAGAGCTTCGCAGTTTGGCCAAGCTGCTAGGAACAAACAATTTCGCGATCGAAAGAAGTTTGGTCGACGACTTGAGTGCCATGTGCAACGCCGATGAAAAGTACTTGAACTTGGTGCTCCGCGACTTGACCATCGTCGACTCGAAGGGGCAGAGGCTGAAGTACAAGAGAGGCGTCAAGGTCCCATGGACCAAAGGAGAGGGCCTGAGCTTCCGCAAGCAGTTTTCGGTGGTGGTGGACGTCACCAAAGCCCAGAGGAAAACGGTGAACATTCCTGCCTTGACAGACGACTACAAATCGTATGACGAGTTCACGTTGGTGCCCAGTTTCCAGACTTGCTTGGTGTCCCGTCTCTACTACTTCCGGTTTCTTGTCAGCTTGTCGAACGACGAGATCTTTGAGTTCAAGTTGCCACTCTCTATCGCAAAGACGTAGCTCCCTTCATCACATATTCATATTTAATTGCATTTCTTCTATGACTCCTAATTAATGTGAGTGCCAGCCAACTCGTCCGCAATATCGTCTACACCAGCGTCTTTATCCTCGACACTGACACCTGCCAATTCCTGTTCCAACTGGTCCAAATCAGTGTCATCGTAGTCGTTGGTCTCTTCGTCAGATTCGTCCTCGTCCTCGCTGTCGAGCTCTTCCAAATCATCCAACTCGTCAAGCTCACCGTGGCCTCTTCTTTCGAAAATAGAAGAGATGGACTCGATATGCTCGGAGTCCTCGTCGAATCTGTTGCCGTTCAACTCCAAAAGCTTCAAGTTGGGCAATTTTTTCTCGATGGCATGCACCAACCGGGCCAAAGAGTCGACCTCCAACTCGTTGTACTGCAACTTCAACGTGGCCAACTGCGGCTTCACGGCACCCTCGCAGAGATGGTCAACCAAAACCAAAGATCCCTTGGGTTTCAACAAACAATCGTTTAAGTTCAATTCTGTCAAGTGCTCCCATGCGTGCAACGTCTCGGCCAACGAAATGGCAGCACTGGTGGTGATGGTGTTGTCCTGCAAATCAAGAACCTGCAACTTTTTGTTCTTGGACAAGCCCTGGGCAATCAACTTGGAAATACCACCGGGTCTGATGCCGTTTTGGTACAATCTCACGGTGGACAAGTCCTCGTGGTTTCTCAACCCCACGGACAAGCAGTTGATGGAGCCGTTTTCCAACCTGTTTCTGCCGCAAATGAACGTCTTCAAAGAAGCCTTTCCCGACTCCTTTTTCGCCTGGGACAACTTGAACAACGATTTTCCAATACGGGCTCCGGCAAATGGGCCCATGCCGTTATTGGACAACGTCAAGTGCTCCACCGAGATGGCCTTTCCGAGGTAGTCCTCGATGGGATCGATGGTTTGCAACCCAAACGCATTGTCACTCAAATTGACCGTTTTCAAATTGGGACAAGCCAATAACGCAGGCAACAAGTGTTGCAACGACTGCGGGATCTCCGTGTTCAATCTTCCGGTGTACAAGTCGCTCAAGTCGACTTCCACGATGGTGTCTTTGTGCTTCAAGATGGCCTTGCTCAACGCTTCCGAGGCATCGATTCCAATTGTGTTTCCACTGAAATCGACCTTTGTCACCTTTTCCTTGGCAAGCAACTCTGCGACATACGGCTCGATATCTGCTTTGGAGTTGAATTTGATTTGTTTTCCGGCAAGCGAGAACGTTGTTTCCGGCGAAACGCCGAGTTCAGCAGGGGCCATTGTGGTTGAGATGTGAGTAGTCCGATTTGTGAAATATCGTCAGGAGTGCAGGTAAAGGCCAGATTTTCATGCCAGGTTTCGGAGGGTGGAGTTGAGGTGTATGTGTAGAGTATGGAGGCAGCAGGTCACCCGGGCCGGTGGTAGTGAAAAGGTTAAATTTGAAGAATTTTTTTCCCTTTTGGCAGACTTGACAGGAGGTGCACCAAAATGAGAGGAGTAGTAGACTGATGAGCTGACGAGCTTCCACCACAAAACAACAAAATCCCTCAAAGCAAAGTTATTCCGTGGTCTGTGACGCCAATAGCACAGGCAACCCTCATTCGAAGCTACCCAAGCACGTTCCCTGACCATCGACCACTGCCATTTTATCACGTGACCTCAAATTAGATGTCAAACTTTTCTCATATTCGTTCACTTGCTTTCTCTTCCACATCCACCATGGCTCCCAAGCAAGAATCCACCTTCCAGCAGCTCAGAAACACCCCTGCGTTCACCGTGGTCCTCCAGGTCGGGCTTTTTGCCGCAGGCGTGATGTTCATCCAGTCTCCATTGATGGACATGTTGGTTCCCCAGTTGTAGTCAGTTCTGTACATATTTAATATACTGATGAAGAGAAATGCGTAGAGATACTCTGCGGCCATCAAGAGACTACTGTTGCATTGTTTCTCACATAATGCACCTTGTGAAATGTGTGTCCAAGAGATTTCGAAGGAAGTCGTCGCCTGTAGGAAATTCATGATTAAGCGAAAATCTCACGTCCCATTCGAAATTTCGACACGACTAGTCTTCAAACATCACTTTGCTTTTAGCCTGGAACGAACGTGCAATACGGAAAGGTTCTCGGAGAAGAAAAATAGTTGTAAATGTCACAGATGCATCTTAAATACCTACTCCTGAAATCAGATTTTTCGTGCCATTTGAATCTAAGAGGGTACTCCAGTGGCTGCAATTTGTGGAATTCGCAGATACTTGAGATTATGGGACTGAATAAATAATTAGAGTGCGTAGATTACTGATGATGCGAAAGGAAGAGTCTCCACACGTAGTGAAACTTCAGTGGCCAGTGGCATTCAAGCAGTGAGCGCATTTTGGTAAAGATCATTGAAAAATGACGCTACGTTCAGCCTACCATCGGTGCATTGAAGAAGCGCAATTGGACAGCGAACGCAAGATTAACATACAACAGAAAGACGAGTTCCACCTTGGCAATATCTGAATAGAATCGAGAGTTTTCGTCGATTTCTATATTATTGGTGACCGAAATACAATTCTCTTCAATATCCAACTTTTAACAGACATAGCCACTGGATTGCAAATCACACCCGAATTACCCGGACGGCGAAAATATCACCTGTCTGGAACATCTCTTGCCCCAGATCCAGTCTCCCCTTTGCGCACCCGTCCCTCCCGTCGCAGCCATTTTTACCCGTCATTCCGCAGCCATTTTCACAGTCTCCAGCTGTCAGCACTAGATCAGCCCAGTGACAAAAATCACAACGAAAGGTCATTCACGAATTGGTCAATGTTCGCTCGTGTCAGAAATTGGTCCACATTCAAAGGCGCCTGACTCTTGGCCACGCGAATGTCATTCGGGTCCTCGGCACTTTTGGCCCTCGGATCGCGAAACAAACTTCTCCACAAATCGTGCACATTATATAAATACTCGCACTCACCCCGGATTCTCTGAAAAACAGAGATGGCTTCTACTACTAATTTCACCACCAACGTCGTGGAATCCGCGCCTGGCCCAAACCCCCAGGGGCTTATTCAAGCCGAGAGAGCTGCGCAGAAATTTGACCCCAATGCCATGCACGTCTTTTTGGAAACCTCAAAGGAAAAGGCCCAGTGGTTCAAGTCCACCATGCAGCAAATCGAGAGAGACCCTATTCTTTCGAACGGCCCCAAGATCTACGATTTGACCAAGGCAGAGCAGCGTCACGTGACCGCACAGAGAATCGCCCGTTACGCCCAGTACCTTGAAGTGGAAGGAAACGTATCTTTCAACAGCAAATTGGCCTTGGTCAGTGTCATGGACGCCCAGACCAGCACCCGTATTGGTGTCAACTTGGGGTTGTTCCTCGGGTGTATCCGTGGTAACGGTACTGCAGAGCAGATGAAATATTGGACCAAGCTGAAGGAAACCGGAATCTTGAAGCACATCTACGGATGTTTCGCCATGACCGAGTTGGCACACGGCTCCAACGTCGCAGGCTTGGAAACCACCGCCACCTACGACAAGGAATCCGACGAATTCGTCATCAACACTCCCCACATTGGAGCCACCAAGTGGTGGATTGGAGGAGCTGCGCACTCGGCCTCGCACACGGCCTGTTACGCCAGATTGGTTGTGGACGGCCAGGATTACGGAGTCAAGACGTTTGTGGTGCCTTTGAGAGACGCCAACCACAACTTGATGCCCGGTGTGTCGGTGGGAGACATTGGTGCCAAAATGGGCAGAGACGGAATCGACAACGGATGGATCCAGTTCTCGTCCGTCAGAATTCCGCGTTTCTTCATGCTCCAGAAGTTTGCCAAGGTGTCCCGGGAGGGAGAGGTGACGCTTCCTCCTTTGGAGCAATTGTCGTACTCAGCTCTTTTGGGCGGCCGTGTTTCCATGGTCATGGACTCGTTCCGGTGGTCGGCCCGTTTCGCCGTCATTGCGCTCAGATACGCCATTGGCAGAAGGCAGTTCAAGTCGGCCTCGCAGGGCGACGGCTCCGAGACCCAGTTGCTCAACTACCCATTGCACCAGAAAAGATTGTTGCCTTTCTTGGCCCAGGCGTACGTTTTCTCCGCCGGAGCCTGGAAGTTGGAGCACACCATCGGTGGGGTCTTGGACGCCTTGGACAAGGCTGTGGCTGCCAACGACATGGGGGAAATCATGAAGGGCATTGACTCGTTGAAGTCGTTGTTCATTGACTCTGCTGCCTTGAAGTCCACCTCCACGTGGATGACTGCCGACTGCATTGACCAGTGCAGACAGGCCTGTGGTGGCCACGGCTACTCTTCGTACAACGGATTCGGAAAGGCCTACAACGACTGGGTCGTCCAGTGCACGTGGGAAGGAGACAACTCTGTGTTGGCCATGTCTGTGGGCAAGCCTTTGATCAAGGCTGTGGTGAGTGTTTTGGAAAGCGGAAAGAAGCAGAGGGGCTCTGTTGCTTTCTTGAACGACGCCAAGGCCTACGACAACACCAACACGATCTTCTCCTCTGCGGACGAGTTGCTTGACTTGAACAACGTGTTGAAGGCCATCAACGTGTTGATGACCAGAATCGCCATCCAGGGTGCCAAGGTTGTCAAGGAAAACGACGGAAACTTCGACAGTGTCGGAGCGCAGAGTTTGTCTGTGGCCCGGTTGAAGGCTCACCACTACTTCTTGGAGGAGTACATCAAGAGATTGGACTCCAACCCAGAGAAGTCGTTGAACCCATTCTTGCTCAAGCTTGCGCAGTTGTACGTTGCCTCGATTGTTGTCGAGAAGAACAGCGGAGACTTCTTGTCGCACTTCGTTCTCGCGCCTCAGGTGGTGACCGAGATCACCAACAAGGTGATTCCGGGCTTGTGCAAGGACATCAGACCTCACGTTGTGGGATTGACCGACTCGTTCCAGTACTCGGACATGGCCATCAACTCTGCCATTGGTAACTATAATGGTAACGTCTACGAGAACTACTTCGGCGTTGTGAAGGCTCTCAACCCACCAGAAGTGCACAAGGCTCCATACAGTGCTGAGTTTGAGTCTGCGTTGGGCAGATCTTCCAGGGAGGTGCGTGAGAGATTGGAGAAGGTAGGCGATGCTGCCTCTATTTTGTCTAAATAGGTTTACAGGTAGACACGAAGGCAGAATTTATGAGCAAGGATTGTAGAGGTGAAAGAGAATAGATGATTCAAGAGATCTCAGTGTGATCAATTGGACTTCATATACTATTTTCCATGTTGAGAGATATTCAGCTTCTCTGCGAACAATATTTCGGTCTGTTGATATTATCTTAATATTTCATGTCTTTCCCGCACTCAGATTCCACGGCTAATTCAGGATACCCTCGGATATCGAAGTTCGGAATCAAAACTCCAAAAATCATCAAAAAGTGGACCGGCTCCCACACCTCACCATCTCATCGCCGATCTTTAAGATCACCTTATGTTGCAAACCCCTTTCGGCCCTTCCGGATTTCGGGTGCTTGTGAAAATACAGAGGGGAGTACCCCACAAAACGTGCGGTGCCTGTACAGTATATATATAGAAGCCGATTCTTCAATCTTCACCACTGAACAGAAATGGCCATTTCCGGAAAAACACTCGTCAGCAGCTCACCAGGGCCCGACCCGGCGGCTCTGATTGCCCAGGAACGGTCGCGTGCCAAGTTCGACCCGTTGGACATGCATCGCGTCGTTGAAGGCACCGTGGAGAAGTCCACCAAGATCTTGGACCTTTACCAGCTGTTGGAGCGGGATCCGATCTTGGCACCCACCTACCACGACTACGAGTTGTCGCGCGACGAAAACCGTGTGCAAACCACCGAGAGAATCGCCAGAATGACCCAGTATGTGGAGCTGGAATCCTACGAGGACTTCTGGAGAAGATTGAACTTGATCACGGTGTTCGACCCGTCGCTCGGAATCCGTATTTCCGTCAACTTGGGGCTTTTCATCAACTGCATCAAGGGAAACGGAACCGACGCTCAGTTCAAGTACTGGTGCTTGGACAAGGAGGCCAAGTACATGAAGCAGTTGTGGGGCTGTTTCGGCATGACCGAATTGGGCCACGGCTCCAACGTCGCGGGCGTGGAGACCACCGCGGTTTTCGACAAGGAATCCGACGAGTTCGTCATCAACACTCCCCACATAGGAGCTACCAAGTGGTGGATTGGAGGAGCTGCGCACTCGGCCACCCATTCCTCCATCTACGCCCGATTGCTTGTGGACGGCAAGGACTATGGCGTCAAGACGTTTGTGGTGCCTTTGAGAGACTCCAACCACAACCTCATGCCTGGTGTGAGCATCGGAGACATTGGCTCCAAGATGGGCCGTGAGGGTGTGGACAACGGGTGGATCCAGTTCTCCAAGGTGAGAATCCCCCGTTTCTTCATGCTCCAGAAGTTCTGCAAGGTGGCCCGCGACGGCAAGGTGCTGTTGCCTCCTTTGGAGCAATTGAGTTACATTTCGCTCTTGCAGGGCCGTGTCGGAATGGCGTCGGACTCGTATCGCATCTGTGCCCGGTTTGTCACCATCGCCACCAGGTACGCAGTGGGACGCCGTCAGTTCAAGAGCGACGGGCACACGGCGCCGGGCGAGACCCAGTTGATCAACTACCCGTTGCACCAGCGCAGAATCATGCCGTATTTGGCCTTGACGTACGCCGCAGGAGTCGGAACCGACCGTTTGGAACGCCAGCACGCAGGGGTGGTGCAGGAGTTGGACACGGCCGTGGCGAGAAACGACGAGAAGGCCATCTACGCCGCATTGGGCCAGACCAAGTCTCTTTTCGTCGACTCGGCGGCCCTCAAGCTGACTTTGACGTGGTTGGCCGAGCAGTGCATCACCGAAACCAGACAGGCGTGCGGTGGCCTGGGCTACTCGGCGTACTCGGGCTTCGGCAAGTCCTACGCCGACTGGGTGGTGCAGTGCACGTGGGAAGGAGACAACAACGTGTTGGGCATGTCTGCCGGAAGAAGCATCATGAAGAACGTGGACGATGTTCTCCGCAAGAACGCCAAGGTTCTGGGCACGTTGCTGTTCTTGTCCAATGCCCGTGAGGCGGGCGAGGACCTAGTGTTGAAGCTGGTGGAAGATTTGACCCCGGCGTCGGTGCTTCGTGCTCTTGAGGTGTTGATTGTGCGGATTTCGAAGGCCGGCTTGGAGTCCTCGAAGACCCAAGGGTGGGACCTGGTGTCATACGAGAGAGTGTTGTTGTCCAAGTTGAGATGCCACCACTACATGTTGCAGACGCTTCTCCAGACGATGGAGAAGGTGACGCGGCCCGAGCTCTTGTTCGTTTTGGCAAAGGTTGTGCGGTTGTACTTCCTCACGCTGATTTTGGAGAACTTTGCCAAGGAGTTTGTGGCGTACCTGGTGTTGGCGCCTAAAGTTAGTTTGCTAGTCACGTCCACCCTTGTGGCGCAGTCGTGCCTTGAGGTGCGTGACCAGGCTATTCCTTTGACGGATTCTTTCCAGCAGCCCGATGGGCTTTTGAACTCGGCCATTGGCGTCTACGACGGAAACTTGTATGAGAACTACTTCCGTGTGGTGAAGACGCTCAATGATCCCACAAAGACCAAGGCACCATATTCGAGTGACTTGGAGGCCATGTTGAACCGTCCGCTGGTCACCGACAGAGAGAGATCCGAGAAGACGTTTGAGGCTGCCGGTAAATTGTCCCAGTAAGTGAGAGCAAAGTGTGAAGCTGAGAGTATTTGTAGCGAGAAATGAAAGAGAATTGACTGGGTATGCGGTGAGGCAGATTCACAAATTTTGCACCGCACTAATGACGATTGCAATTCGCAGTTTTCGCAGTAATGAGAAAAATCAGGACATAAATCAAAATCAGGACATAATCACAATCAGGACATAATCAGAATCATTCAAAGCGCGAACTATTCAAACAGAGACGTAATTGGGAGTCTCAACAATTGAAATTCTTCAGTGGCCGTCCAGAGAAGAGACTTTGACTTCAAGTTTGGATATTCCTTGATCTTGCTAGTGAAATTACAGTGGCTCACCTTCGTTCATGACGATTATGTCTTGGGATACGGAATCGCACCTTCTTCCAAAAATTTGCAGCAAGATGAGGCTGAATTAATTTTAGGTAATGTCGCCTTTTCTTTGGCACCAAGAGGAAATCTGTGCGACATCACGAAGAGCCGACTTAGCAGAACAGAAAAAACCGGAAAGAAGAATACGAGACAATTTCAAGACACTTTGAAAAGTCAAAAAACGGCTCTTGACGGCAAAATTGAGCCATTTGAGAAAAATTACAAAATTCGGAAAACGTGGAGAATTGGAATCCGGCGTCTTCTTAACGTTGAGACGAACTGTGAAGCGTTGCAGATCACTTCTAAAGTTTCCACAAAACCGGGACGTCTGCAACGATAAGGCGGGACTCAAAACGCAACGAATACAACGAAACAAGAGATTTCCTTTCACTCAAAACCAATTGCCCAATTGGAACCAATTCCTTCTTCACCTGACTGTGCAGCCGTCTATCCTATATATAACAGGTCAACTAAAGCCTTCTTTGCCTGAGCCGGGTCAGAAAATCATTTACTTCCGAATTCCGGAAACATGAGCACAGCACGGCGTGGCTGAACATTGACCGTAATTGAAATGACCCAGCTCGTGTGCAGGTCGCGCCCCAGTCGCACATAAACACTCGACCTTTCTCCTATTTTTTGCTCACCACAAAATAACATGGATAGCGAAAAGATTGTCGCCGTAATCTTGGGTATGTCACCAACACAACACTCACCGAGAGCCCACTAACGTCAGCCATTTTCTTGCCTCCTTTGGCAGTCTTCATGAAGTGTGGATTGACCACTCCCTTCTGGATAAACATTGTTTGTTGTCTTTTCTTTTGGTTCCCAGCTATTCTCCACGCATTGTACGTTGTGTTGAAGACCTAAACGTCCAGACGTCACAAGTGGGAATGCAAGCATGTCTCATAGCCAATACAAGATAAATTCTGGAACTTTGTAGAAAATTCGACCCAATTTCATGTCGATTGGGATTCGATTTCACCGTGTACAACGTCCAACACTCTTGTTGCTCCAGTTCTGGAACAAGCGTCTGGTGGCAGCATCCCGTGACACCAGTTTCACGTGCGAGATAAGGACCGTCCAATCACAACGAGTGAGGCAATCACAGCGAGTGAGGCAATCACAACAAGTCAGGCAATCACAGGGAACAAAATATGGAAGGCAATCTTCTATTTGCTCGCCCAACTTTGCCTTTGTGCCGCCACGAACGTAGAACCCGCTTGCTCAAAGTTGACCTGAATTCGGCCTGCCCCATTTATTCCGCATGCGACCATCAGTAGCCAAATTCGGAACAGTTATCTGGACTGCACAACGGAGAGACGATTCTCTGCACCCTGCAGGAGGAACAATGATTCGAAGCTTCCTTGTCAGTCTCTGGGCCACAAGAAGCACGTGCGCTTGTAGACCATAGAACAGTGGCCACAAGAACCTTCGAGGCGATCCGTCCCGTGAAAACCAAACAAAAGCCATCCCCCGTTTCCTCGAGACGTAATCGCAGCGTCCCCTTATCTTAGACCTGCACACCCGTGGCATAACTTAAAGCGTTTTCACTTTTAACCTTTCCTCAACATGCCCGAAGAGACCACGACGGAGGAGCTCCCTCCCTTTTCGTTCTCGAAGAAACCCATCAAAAACGTGTTCCCCACGCCCGTCATGCCGTCCATATTGCACCAGCACTCGCCGAACAAGAACAAGCCTGAGCTGAAGCCGCTGCTCAACAACATCAACTACGACGAGCAAATCAGGGCACCAAGAATGTCCGCCGCCACACACTACACTTACAAGCCGGAACTGCCGCGGCCGTTTACGGACCAGATCAGCCAGACGTCGACGCTTTCTAGTGCCGAACTCTCGGAAACCGATCCGCCTCTCGCCAGAAGGGTGCTCACGGAAACGGCAGCCACCACGGTGCAGTCCACACGATACACGCCAGCTACGGCGGACTTGTCGGTTCCCACACGCCGAAACTCCGCGCCGCCGAAATCAGCTGGTCTGGTGGCGTCGGCGCTTTTGACGTACGCCATGCCGAACTTGGACTACGGCACGCCCGAGTCGCCGATTCTGCAGGAGCAGCAGAAGCTCTTGCGTGCGCTCGACAACCTCAACAACAACACCACCACGGCAGAACGGGAGGCGCACGACGCGCCGGACGAAAGAGGGCGTCCTGCACGCAACCGGGGGCACATGAACCATGGGCCTGGCCTACAGCAGGTGTACGAGCTCAAGAAGCCTCTATGCACGCCGGCCGTGCTCCGACCCCCCGAGGAGGCGGTGGCGCCCGAGTCCGAGCCGCTGACGCCGATCTTGCAGATGCACGAGTACCCCTTCCAGCTCCCGGTGGCCGAGGAATCGGAAGCGGCGCCGGTGGAGCCCACGCACGAGCACTGGAAACCCAACAACTCGACGGACCACTGCATGAAGTGCTTCGACATTTTCGGCACCTTCTTCAGCCCGCAGCGCAAACGCAGGCACCACTGCCGTTTCTGCGGGTTGCTTTTTTGCCTCAGCTGCATGTACAAAAACAGGGAGGTGTACTATTTCGCGGCACCCGAGGAGAAGCAGGCGCCCCGAACCAACAGCGGGTCGTCCACCGCCAGCGGTTTCTCGGTAATGCTGAACGTGTCGGCCGCGTCGAACGACGACTACGTCAGCGGCGTGATGATGGATGCGCGCGCGCGGTTGGTGATTCCGATTTTCCACAACTTGAACGGCGTCAGTGTGCTGGAGCTCCACCTGCGGTTCAAGTTCTGCAAAATGTGCAAGATGTGCGGGCAGAACTACCTGCGTCTAGTGGGCGCGCTAAATCTGCAGGTGATGCGCGCAGGCGACGACATCTCGACACCATACGTTTTCATAGAGAACCCGTACTTGACGGCGTACGCTGCAGGTTCGCTGCTCGGGCTCCATGCCAACGTGTCGCGGTCCGAGATGCCGGCGCCGGAGCGGCGCTCGTCCATAGTGAACGTGCCCTCAGACTGGACTTGGAGTTCATTCTGACGTGGGTTCATTCTGACGTGGGTTGACGTGGGTCATCTGACGTGGGTCATCTGACGTGGGTCATCGGACGTGGGTTCATGGGTTCATCTGACCTGGAGCTCGTTCTTGGTTTTATCTAGAGTTGGCGTCAATCGAGTTGGCGTCGAGTTGGTGGCGAGTTGGTGGCGAGTCCATTCAGTCCACCTGTTTCATTTCTTGTATAAGTGCCCTAGAAAATAACCTGCAACGGTTTCCTAAAGCAGGCATAATTGATTTGACAATGCTACCGCATTCAGGAGCCTCAAAATGTCTCCTGCACGACGCGTCACCCAGTCGTGTCCCACCCATGAAGATATCAGCGTTTTGTCCATTCAGCCGCCACTGCACCAGTTTCTTCCACCATGTACCAGCAACCCAACGGATCCTACGACTCGGTCAGCCGCAGAGTGTCGTCCAACAATCCGTTTCGGTCTGACGTCACGGGAAATTCTCTCCACACCAACGCCTCCAGAACCTCACAAACGCTGACAAATACCGCTTTTGAGGACTGGGTGCACAGAAACAAGCAGCTTATTGAGGTTCTGTCGGACGAGGAGGAGAAACTCCTGAGACCCGCGTTTCCTACCCAATCCAGAACTGGAAGTGACAGCAACGTTAACTACGGAAGGTATGTTTGCAACCGCAAGGTTTTTTTTTTCTCTTTTATTTCTCTTTTGTTTTTCTTTTTTGATTCCTTGCCCTTTTGTTTTCCTTGCCCTTTTGTTTTCCTTTTGTTCCCCTTTCTTTTGTCTGTCCCTGGGCTGCCAAAGCGACACCTCGCCAAAACGTTCTAGATTTACCGCGGCGTCACGTGAGGCGCTGGCTCCGCCAGCCTGGCCCCACGCTTCCCACTGCAGCATACAGCAAATATCCCCACTTTTGCTGCTGCGGCACCCCCTGCTGCAGTGGCACTCTTCCCCTATGCAAAGTTGACATGTCTCACGTCGAACTCGGGTGCAGGCGTGACTGTTAGTGGTGAACCCTTTGTTTGGTCGCGGCGCACTTTCCTCCATTTCAACCACTTTTTTCCCGTACTAACGTCCAGAAAAATGTCTTCCAACAACCCGTTCGCTGCCGCCATGGGCGAGTACAAGCATCACAGAGATCCCCCACCCCCCCCTGTCCTGAAACCATCCATAAAGCCTCCCCGCCCTTCTCGAGAGAAGAAACCACTTCCCCCTCCATCGTACGAAGAAGTGGCCGGTCCTGAGGCCGCCAGAGAATACCCAAGAGAGAAGTCCTCATCCTCCTCGTCGCGTCCGCACCGTTCACATAGCGACTCGACAAAGCACAGATCCAGCGAAAGACGTCACCGCTCAAAGAGAACAAAGTCTCCTTCCAAGAAAAAACCGGCAGAGGTCAACTCCAAGAATTTGGACACCATCGACAAGTTGGACGTGAGCGCTTTCTACGGTGGCAAGTTCCACCACGACGGTCCTTTCGACGCCTGCGCTCCCCACAGAAACAAAAACGTAAAAGCTGCCCCTGTTATGGCTTTCCCCGCCGACGGCCCCAACAACTCCATGAAGGGCCAGAACTTCGGCAAAGATGACACCATGAACTTAACGTTTGGCAACTTTTCTCAGGACCAGAACGAAATCGTGGGCAGAGTGGGCCGGACCCCCCCACCGGTGCCCAAAACAAGCCGAACCTCCAATGACCCACTATCCACGATTTACACGCCGAAATTGAATCCCTCCGTCGTGGCTTTTGACGCCAACATGAAAGCAGAGCCCATACACGGTCTGACTACGGCCGGTTTGGGCTCCTCTACATTTCTCGATGGTGCTCCAGCGCCCAAGGTGGACGATTACTTGGCTCCTCCGCAAAACGGATTAGGCAGGAAGAAGTCCTTGGTACAGCGGTTACGTAAGAACAGCCTGAGTGAAGCCACATCCAGAAGAACGTCGAACGACAACTCTGGCGAATTCGGCAGGCCCTCGTTCGGCGACGACGAGCCAGGCAACTCGTTGTTGAGACGAGTCAAGAGTTTGAAGGTGGGAAGAAAGTAGGATGCACTCGATGTGACACACTGTATTATAGAATTGGCAGAACCGTTGAGTCGGCACGCCCTTCTGTCCAAGGTAAAAGTGAGGGCTACGCCCTTGTTTCAGTATGGAATAGACTCAGAACATTTAAATCTAGGACCCGTTATGGATGCGCACATATGTCGTGCGCGACACATCACACCCAGTGATGATTTTCTCCATCGAAAATTCACGATTCCACCAAAAATGTTCAGAGCCGGCTCCAGAGGTGTTGCACGGCAATACATGTCGGTGCGTTCGGTGTCGTACATACTTCCCTCCATTCCGCTTTTGGAGAACCTAAAAGTGGCGGAAAAGGAATTCGATGGACTTTATACGCAAAAGAGCGTATCTGAGGTCTGGTTCCAGCGTGGAACGGCGCTTGTCAACGGTCTTAACCAGTTGCTAGAGGACAACAAGGTGACCAATGCTCCCTCTGATTTGCACGAGTTGATCACGTTGACTTTCAACAAACCGGAATTGTACGGAATTTACTCGTACGCTCTGTTACTACACAATTTGCAATTCTCGTTGGAGTCGTTGAAACCGAATGAGGAAGGATCCGCAGCCAACGCCAGAGTGGCCAAATCGCACGAAAGCGCATTGTTGCAAACTCCGTCGATCGCGACGGAATTCAAAAACGAACCCCACCATCCAGCCTTGAGAGAGTGGATTGAGGATTCGTTCGGGTCCATTGCGGAATTCAGAACGCTTTTGCTCAACAGTGCCATGGGCATTAAGGGCGACGGTGTCACGTGGTTGGTGGCCCAGGCTACCTATTCTGAAAGCACGTTGAGATCGGGAAGCAGCTTGGCTGATGTATCGTACAGTAAATTGGCCGTGATGAACACGTACAATGCAGGAATTGTGGACGACTCCATTCGTTCTGGCCAAGTGGCCAAATTGAAGCAGCAAAAGGTGGCCAAGATGGAAGCCGTGAGGAGAAGACAGCAGGAACGTAGTGAAATTGAAGGAACGGAGATTGAAGAGGCCGTTGAAGAGGCTCCAAAAACTGACGAGCTGGTGTTGGGAAGTGTGGAGGAAGCCGAGGAGGCTCTTTTGTACTCCGACAGAAGATTGTTGCCCTTGTTGGCCATCGATGCATCCATAAGATCATATCTTATTGACTATGGTGTTTATGGAAAGCAGCAGTACTTGGACAATGTGTGGGATTGCATTGATTGGGACATTGTTTCCAAGAGAAGCCCTAGCAGATTCAAGCCATCTGTTGTGTTTGAAAACTAGACTTGTACATAAACGACTACCATTGCATCGGTGCTCCTGGCACGGGAGCTAACTCTGACAGATCACCTTTTCTCAATATTCTTAACTACAATGGTGTTTATGAAAAGCAGCAGTACTTGGATAATGTGTGGGATTGCATTGATTGGGACATTGTTTCCAAGAGAAGCCCTAGCAGATTCAAGCCATCTGTTGTGTTTGAAAATAGACTTGTACATAAACGACACACCATTGCATCGGTAAAGTGCTTCTGACATGGAGCTAACTCTAGCTGATCACCTGTCTCAATATTCTTAAAACTCTAACTCTTGATCACCTTCTTCACAATCTTCTCAACTTGGTCCCAGTCATCAGTAGGAACTCTGGTCATCTCAATTCCTCCAAAGTAATCTCTGATAGCCATCAACACGTTGTACGAGGGCTTGTCGTGCACAAACGAAACGGACACGCCAACTCTGCCAAAACGCCCTGTTCTTCCGATTCTGTGCAAATATGTCGAAGGATCGGGCTTGTTGTTCTGGTCCACAGGCAAGTCGTAGTTGACCACCATGGACACAGAAGCAATATCAATGCCTCTGGCCAACACATTGGTGGTGATCAACACCTTGGACCGGCCCTCTCTGAAATCGTCAATCAATCTGTCTCTTTCGGAGTTCTCCAAGCCTCCATGCAACACAGAAGCCGCATGGCCCTCCTTCTTCATTTCCCTGTACAACATGTCTGCCGTGGCTTTTGTTTTCACGAAAATAATCGACGAGCCAATGGTCAACAAGCCGTACAACCCACACAACACTTCGAACTTGTGTTTCTCGTTGTCGCAGTCCATATATAGCTGCTTGATGCCCTCCACGTTCAACTCCTCTTGCTTCAATTCCAACGAGTTAGCGTTGGGCACGAACTTTTCGGCGTACGCACGGACTTGTGTGGGGAAAGTGGCCGAAAACAACACCAACTGCGTCTCACGGGGCAAGAACTTCTTGACTCTCACACACTGGTCGCCCAACCCCTGCGCATCCAACATGTTGTCGGCCTCGTCCAAGACGAACACTTTGAGTTTGGAGACGTTGATTCTCTTTCTTTTCAAGAGATCCACCAACGTTCCGGGCGTGCCCACCAAAATGTGCTCGTTGAATTTGGTGTGGACGTCGTACGTGCCAGGGACAATCAACCGCGACGTGATTTTGGTGAATTTGCCCATCGTCTGAATCACCTCGAGCGATTGTCTGGCAAGTTCTCTGGCAGGAGCCAAACAAATGGCCTGGCAACAATTGAGTCTTTCGTCGACTCTCGACAACATGGTCAACGAGAAGGCGGCAGTTTTGCCGGTTCCCGATTGTGACTGGCCAATCATGTTGGTGGCCGGGTCTTTCAACAAGAGAGGCAAGGCCTTTTCCTGGATTTTGGACGGTTTGTTGAACTTCATGGCATACAAGCCTTTGAGCAACTCCTCCTTCAAACCCAACTCCTCGAAACTCTTGACGGAGAAGAGGGGAGAATTGGGATCGGCTTGCAAATCCGCCAATTTCACCTTGACCTCATAAGTGGATTGGATCAAGTTGGTGTCTGGGAGCGGAGGCTCCTCGGTGTTTTCAGCAGCCTCGGTGTCTTTCTCAGCAACATCGGTGTCTTTTTCAGTAGCGTCGGTCACAATTTCAGGAACAGCGGTCTCTTTTTCAGGAACAGCGTCAACCTTCACTTCTATGAGTGCATCGTTGTCGTCGGCGATTTCGACTGGTTTTTTGTCCTTTTCGTCCACAGATTTTGGCGTAGCAACAGCCTCTTCTTCTTTAGTCGTGGCCAATGACAACTCGGAGAGCAACTGCGATGCGTCTGTGTCTACCCTGGACATGGTGTTTACGTTGGATCAGAAGAGGAATTTTTAATTTTGATGTGTGGTGTACGGGTTTCCATATGGGACTGGGTAATCAGGGAATAGACTAACGAAAATAGAAATGATGCAAAATGATGCAGTTATTCATGTGACGAGCGCCGTGAGGCTGCCACGGCCACATTTGGCCTTTTGTGGTTGTGTTTTCCCGTCTTGTGCGTCTTTCGTCAAAGTGCAACGCACTGGAAAGTACATGGCACTCGAGAATTGGCAGTCTCACATTCAATTAATAATTCACCCTGCAACGCCCTATTTTCAACTCACTCTACAATTCGTCTCCAAATCTCCGTATCCCTTACTATAAAAACATGTGCATATCGTGGTCGTCCTCGTAGTCCTCCGAGCTAATGGCTTCCGCCAAATCTTCGTCCCAGTAGCGAAGATGCGTCAGGCTGGCTGTGTCGGCTTCAGCCTGAAAAAACGACAAAAAGAGCATGTTCTCGACCAAGTGCAAGCTCAAGTCCAGGCTGATGCGTTTCTGCAACTCGTGGATCTCGTTGGCCTCGAAGTCGAGGCTCTTGCGATGGCACAACGGCAACATGGACTCGCCCATGCTGACCACGTCGCTGATATTGTGGAGGTCGAATGTGCGATGCAATTTTGAGGGCGTGCTGGGCTCTTCTACAAAGCTGAGGAGACTGGTGACTTCGGGCATTGGAATCGGAGTGAAGTCCATAGACTCCGAAGACATCTCTGTGGCCGGAGTGTACGGAGACACCGTGGCCAGGGGAAGCGTGTCGAGCGAGACCAAGTCTGCACAGTCTATGTTGGCCGGAGACTTTTGCTGGGGAGAGATTCGGCCTTTGTACACCACCAGTTCCTTCCCCAGATCTCTTCGAGCGAGGCCTTTTGTGGACTCGGCGTAATCGGCAGCCGAGTCAACCGACTGAGACGACGGATTGAGGCTGCGAGGCGGCCGTTCCAGACTGGCAAGCGAAGGAGTCAGATACGAGTAAATCTGGTTCAGGCAGATGCTGGCCCTTTTGCTGAGGAAATTTTCCTTGCCGTCGTAGGTGGGCAGAATCATCACACTGTGGCGTTTGGAGGCATTGGGTACATTGGTGGCCTGACCGAGGGGCCGTGGTTTGAGATGGTCATTGAGGTCCTTGAACAGTTTGCGGTTTCTTAGCGACGTGAAGAAACTTGGCTTGCGCTTTTCGGAGAGCTGGGAGACACTGGGACTGCGAAGCATGGCAAAGAAGCTGTAGCGTGAAAGAGAAGCGACTCGATTTAGTGATGCAAATGCGCACAATGCGCATTTGATGTTTGTGTATTTGATGTTGACACAAACATCACTCCTGCGACGCGAAAACAAAACCGTTGCTTTTGAGCGCTCGAGTCCCGATTAGGCACGTGCGGCTCGTGACGAATGCAGCATCTGCGTGCTTGCAGGAAGACAATCCGGGGCATTCGCTGGCGAAACGCATTGGCATCCCTTTCTATTGTGAGATGGCACCATTGTCATAACTTGAATCACATGATTGGATCTGACAAACCCTCCAGGAAAGGTTGCATCCACAGAGTTCCTTGGACAATATCCACCGTGCCTAGGTCAAATTCCATGTCCACGAAGTCCTTGGTCAGTTCCTCAGTCCAACTTCCACAAAGTCCCTTCGTCGACTTCCACACTTGTCATCTTTGCTCCGGCTATATCCAATTGGCGTACTTATTCTCAGCCGTCACCTCGTCAGCCGCAATGCCCTTAATGCGCTCCACCACGCGCTTCATTACCTCCGCGTCAGTGGCCACCTCAGCGCTCAGAACCTCGATGATCTTGCTGGTCAACGGATTTTTTCCACTGTACCGCTTGACCTCCGTCACACTTTTCGAAACCCAGTTCTCCTTGCGCAACGCATTCCCACGCGCATCGCGCCCCGCCAAGGTCCGCGAAATGTATTGGCCGATAGGCTGGCGGATAATTGCTTCCACCCCTTTGGGAAGATGCACCACAAGCGGCTGTGCATGCGCACTCTTAGCGCCTGTCGGGGTGATTGCAACATGCCCAAGGTGCCGCACCACGAGATCTACGGACCCGTAGAATGTGGGCACAATGTGCCTGACCAACTCGGTTGCGGGGTCCACGAGAAACACGTTTTTGAGCGCGGGGCCCGGGTTTTTCCACGCCTCCAACGCCCTCTCCATCGAACGGAAAATATGGAATGGATGCGAAATGCAGTTGCGGATGCGAAACATGGAGTTGTCGGGGACCTGGAAAAAAAATAGCCCGCCCACAGTCACCACTTGCCCGGCTTTGGCCGTGTCGTAGTGCGAAGTGTACATGCCTTTTTTATGCACCTTCTGGCCCTTGTGGAGCTGCTTGATGTGCTCGGGGCGCAAGAAGTCGTAGAGCTGTCTTGTGTCGTCGGAAAATCCTGGCACGTCGTAGACGGTGACTCTGGGCGTGAGAGCAAAGGGCAATGTTCCTCGCGTGAATCCGGGCATGTACAGTGCTCCAGGCCCGTTGACGTGCTTGAATTTGGCAATCGCAGCCAAGTCGTGCTTGATAAGCGCCTGTCTAGATTGGGGTTTCTGGCCTGTCGCGATGGCGCGGTCGTCGATCTTCTGCACTGCGCGGTCTCGCCTTGCGTTCGGGAGCTTGCCCCGCACCTTCTGTGCTGCATGGAGAAGCGACTGGATAAGCGTGGACTTTCCGCTGTTGACGCTTCCTACGAAATATGTTTCGTCTTTCACAGACTCCATGAGGCGCTCGGTGTTCCAATCTTTCGTTCCGGAAACGACATGCACGTTTTCCTCCGGAACGCGGTACGTGCGCCACAAGTAGTCCTGGAAGAACCTTAGACCGTACTTGGAAGCGAGGGTATTTTTGGCAAAAAACAAGTCGCTTTTGGTCACCACAAATTGGACCCCGCTGGCGGGGCGGTACCGGAAGACTTCGTCGTTCAACGACATGGGGAAATCTGCTGCACTCACGACATACACAATGTGGGCGTGAGGCGGCATTTGTTCCATGATGCTGGCTACAGATTCCACGGTGTACTGGTCCAAATTGAACTGGGCTTTGTAGTGGGCATTGCGGCACCGGACACACAGCGTTTTATGGTCTTTTTTCTGTTTTTCGTGGAGGAGCTCTGCGCGGAGACTCGGAACAGAAGCGCTGGCTCCATTGCCGAGAAGAATTTTGTCTTCTGCCAGCAAACCGACCAAGTGCTTGTCAAAAACGGCATCTTCGGGTCTCGGCGCAAACACAGAAGTTTTTGGCACTGCGTAGTAGCCCACTTCGTTCTGGCGGTTACTCTGAAGCGGCACTCCACATGAGGAACATTTTGGAAGAAGCGTGTCGGTTAGCAGCGGCAAAGAAAGGATTGGCACAGAAGATTGGAAACGTAAAACGCGGAAGCCAGCAGCGCATACACGTGGAACGAGTCCAAACGACGCATTTCGCAGTACCCGAAAAGCAGCTGTGGAGATCATGGAGAAGAAGTAGTAGTTGAAGTTGGTGATGGCCTCATGTGACACTAGCCATGTGATGTAGGCCTTGTGATGCAAGCCAAGTGATGAAAGTCATGTGACAGGTTGCATTTGACGTGGCTTATGCTAATGCACATGTTGCGCAGGACAATCGGGAATCTTCTCCCACTCCGCAGGAGACATGCACAGCCACCATGAGGTATGGGGTCTACGCACAGGGGTCTATGCACAGGGTGCATATGCAGCAGCACAAATAATTCACGATTTAGCGAAGCGCATGCTGCATGTGCTATGTATCACTGCGCCTTGCGCGTTGGTGCGCGTGTGAAACCTTATTGTTGTCGATAGCTTGCAGACAGCCCGAGGACGGCCAGGATTGGAGTCGAGTATGCAGAGTTCATTGTGCCAATGCGCGAATCTAGGTTCATGCAACCATCTTTGAAAGCACATACGGAGTTCTGAGCCCGTCATCAATTCGCTGAAGGACCTTGTGCCTTTTCCGAATCCAGTAACACTCTTGGAAGTAGGTCGCATGTCAGTATTTGTGTCTCTGCTAGTAATGCTAATTCAACCTGAATACCATGATTGTGGCAAGCATTCGAAGGCTGTTTGGAGGTTAAAAGGGAACATTTTCCCAGGAACGTTGATGGCATGAGCTACCAACGATTGTTGGGGTCCTGGCAGGTCATAGTCTGGATCGTTTGATTCAACTGGATGACCCTATTGCTAAGCCATTTTCCTTAATTGCCAGAACATCTTTGCGAAAGAAACTTTGAGAGCTGTTTTTCTTTGAATTACGGGTTGGTATATTCTGAAACCTGTTCGTTCATGATTTTCGAGCGCCATCATCTTGACCTGTGAGTATGAAATATTTTTCACTCTTGCAACTTCCAGGAGAGTTCCGATTATTGGAGTTTACTGGGGGGGCAGCAAGTTAAGAGTGAAACTTCGCCCCACCGTTCCCGATATAAGGCACTAGAACAGAAGAGAGTTTAGCCCCCACTCTGAAAAAAAAATGAGAACGCACGCACCCACCCACGCATGCGGATTAGCCAAACGCATGCAAGGTGATATCTTCTCTCCCGTGCATGGTGGTCAAACGGTGGTGCAGAATATTCAGAGCAGTATCCTTGAAGATCAACATTCCCCCATTATGGGCTAATCACCTCCCCTAGAAATCCCAATCTGTCGAGCTCATCCAGACGTACGCGGAAGCTTTTGCGGGAACAAATCTAAAAACGCGGCAGGAATTTTGTTGGTTTTTTTCGGGTGCTTCTATGAAACTGCAACTGTAACAAGCTGCTCACCCTTAAGAGAGTGACATCTCTTGGCAATACATGCGCTAAAGCGCTATGTGATGCGTTAAAGGCCGTAACAAAGAGAATAAGTTATCGGCGAGATCAGAATTGCCTATGTTGGGGGAGGGTACCGGCATATAGTTCATAAAGGAACAGTTTCAGACATTCAACACGATGTACTTAGCTTGTGCATATTTACGAAGTGGGAATTCAACAACAGAGAAAATAAATTCTGTTTCATGCCCGATTGTAACGTCCCCAAACGGACTTCTTCAAGCACCTTCTCTGCAGAATCCCTCATGGATATTCCGGACAATAATAGGGGTACCACTCGGAGATGTGCGGTTTCGGTAATTGTTCAAGCGGGCTATGAGGGGCTTGGCTGGTGCAAATAATTTTCCCGTTTAGGCATCTGCTGGAAGAAGTACACGCATAATGACTTCCTGCAACAGTGCATAAGCCGCACCTCGATTGGCCGAGATACCAGGTACACTTCCCTAAGCCTGAGAAAAATTGAGCACTGAGCAATTATCCAGTTTTAGTCCCATGATGTCACCAACCCGTCAAGAAATTCCTCTTTTCAGCTGCCGTTGACACGCACCTGTTGGGGTCTCTTTGTTCTTGGTTTCCGTCGTTGCTAACAATAGAGGTCATTGGCTGTCATGAATGTTTAAAGAGGTTGACTTTGAGCCAGACAAAGGTGACCATTGACAACAGTGTGGCTAGAAAATGTAGTGATTTATTCATTTTGGTGGTAGGGTCGGCGAACGCAGAACTACGAAAATTTCCATAGGCAATGACATCCTCAGAAAATAAGGAAGTGGCGGAAAATATGCTAACATCATGTCAGAATAATAGACATGCAGAACTGGTTTTGATTTTTACGTAGCGAAAAGCTGCAGTACGGCACCACAAAGCATTTGGAGCCCTTTGGTGGTCATCCCAGCATGAATTTCACAACTTTGTGCTCGAAATATGTTCACTCTAACCCGAGAAAAGACAACTGTTACGTGCGGGGCAACAGAAGAATGATGGGCTCACGGCAGAATATCCAGTCCGCCGCAAGTGCACCAGCCCCCAGCAGGTGCAAGCGGGTGGTGCAGGTACATCGCGTCTGCATAGTGCATGCATGGATTGTTAAAGCATAGCATCTTGCGTTCAATGTGCAGGGAAACGAAAAGTATGTTCAGTATGGGACCATATCCAGAACCAGGTGAGTTTACATCGGCAAGCGTCACGGGTCAGGTGCCCAAATTTTTAGGGGGACGAGGAAGCGCTGATCAATGAGTACCGTTGGAAGGTTCTTTCCCACCGATATCTTGCCCGAAAGATGTGGTCATAACAAAGGTTTAAACGGGTAAGTATGGTTACCCGTAAGCATACTGCAGGTGCACGGAACAGTGGGCAAAGAGTCCACACATCACAATGCAGCACATGTGAGAGGAAACTCACTTGTTATTGTCGAACTTCTGTGCATATTGTGATCTAAAATTGGTCGGCTAGCCTAACCAATGTGAGGCTTGCGGCACATGCCAGGAATCAGCGCTGCGCGCTATGTCATACAAGGGCCTCAAAATTAGAATGCACTGTGCTGCATCATGTATGCGCCATGTACCTCCTTTATTGCTATGCGCCCAGTGCCTTATTCGTTAAGTGTATGTTGATCTATCGACTCGTCGTCTTTTCGTCTCAGCTTTTTCCCACCACTTCTTTTCCTCGCACATACGCTTGCCTTTTTTATTTCCGCCACTTGTCTCCTTCATTCTCCATCTTTGGCTTTCATTCGGTACCCGCAATCCTGTACTCCAACCTGAACCTTACCGCTGGCGAACTTTTTGACCTATATTCACTTCAAATCCATAACTATGGGCAAACGTTCCCACAGCACTTCTCCGAAGGTTGCAAAACGCCACCATCGTTCCGGCCTGGCGTCGGAATATTCCCAAAAAGCAGCCGATACTTGGACAGCAATCGGAACTTGTGCCACCACCATGGGAAATATATTGGTCGCCATCCGCGCCTTTGAAAGCGCCCTCCTCCACTCTCCCGGATCCGTGGAGGCGCTTATTGGCTGGAGCCACCTGCTAAGATTGAATGACGTCAACATCAACGAAACCGTAGGATCGCAGAATCTGGTGCAACAGCTCAACAAGGCTGCCGAAACGTTCCCGGAAATCACAAGGAGCGCCGCTTTCTTCCGCGAACTCACACAGTGCTACTTGCTCTTGGGTCTAAACGACCAGGCGCACCAGGCCAGTCAGCAAGCACTCCAGCGTCTGCCTAATGACCCGGCGTTATGCCTTTTGCAGGCCCAAACGTTAATCCGCGCAGGCGCCCGAACACAGGCCGCAGGCGCGTTGACGCACAGTCTCCTGGTTTTGCCTTCGCTGCTAGCGGACTTCTCGAAAGATGACATTGAGACCGCGCGTAGTGCCCACGCCGAGTTGGCAGCCATTGCGGCGGCCGACGGCAACATTGAACTCCTGATAGCGGAATTGACCGCCACATTGCTGTTGCCGCCTCCCCCGTTGGCGCGGGCCGACGAGCACATTGCCCTTTGGTGCGCTTTCGCCACGGCCAAGGAAAGAGCCAACCGAATTCCTGAGGCGTTGGAGGCATGTGAGCGCGCGGAGATCGCCGTGGGCAGCCTGCCGCGGATTTTGATCACACACGCGTACTTGCTCTTGCTTGACGACAGGCGCGAAAACGCCAGCGAGGCGGTACAACTTTTGACCAAAGTGGTGGACGGCGAGCCGCAGGAACTCCGCAAGGAGTCGGAAAAGGACGGCGAGGACGCGCCTGGCGACTTTTTGCCGTGGTACCTTTTGGGCAAGGCATACACATTGCTCGACGCACCACGAGCTGCGTACGACTCGTACCAGATTGCGTTGCGCCGGGCCTCGAGCCTGCCGATCACGTGGCTCGCCATCGGGAAGCTCTACTTGGAGTTGAAGCAGCTCCCAGACGCGTTGGCTGCGTACTCGCAGGCATTGCGCCTCCAGTTGAACGAGAATTCGCCCGGAACCGCTGCGGCGTGGGACGGATTGAGCTGCGTCTACGAGCGCTGCGACGATCAGCTTGCAGACGCTGCAGACGCTTGTTCGCGCGCCGCATTGTGCTTCCGGTCGATCGGCGAATCCGAGAATGCAGATTATTTTGACGAGCGCTCTAAGCGCTTGCACGCGGCAGCGCTGGGATCTGGCCCGGTCCCGGACCTAGGACAGCCCCTCGGAGTCCCCAACTACTTCTTGCGCGACCTCGTGACCCTATTGCCGGGCGAACGTATTGCTTTCGTACAGGGCCACTTGCACCAGGCACAGAACCAGCGTGCCAACTCGGCGCCAGCTCGGGCACAGCCTTCCGAGAAGCCTCCCCAGTTTGCCCCACCTTTTGAGCAGAAACTCTACAGACGCAATCTGGTGATGTCCGATAGACAGCAGGGAAGTCCCCAACAGCCCCCTAACGGAGTTCCACAGCAGGCATTTTCTCCTGGTGGTCCTCCAGACAGAAACCAGATGTACACTATTCAGAAGCTGCCGGCGGAAATGGGCCAGCCATTGCCTCCTCCTGGACGTCACTGGCAAGAGCACATGCACCAGCCACACCTCTACCAAGGCGGCCCACCGGGCCTTCTGGGCCAATTCGCACCTCCAAACGGCATGATGACCCCACCTCCTGGAGGGCCTCTGCAACGTTCTCCATTGCAACATCCACAGATGATGCACAATGGCGGATACCCAGTAGCTGGTCCACCGGGATACGTTTACGGGCAGTACATGCCCATGCACGGGGGGATGCTTACCCACGTTCAGCCGTACGCTGGATCGAACTGGCAACAATGAGAGGCAGACCATTACAAGCATTGGAGTGTTGCCGGTTGCCTTGGTGGAATTTTATTTATGGAATGTTAATCAGAGCATTTAGCGAAGGACAGAATACACAAGTAATGACGGCGAATAATGAGTCAACGACGCTGAATATTGAGTCACTGAAAATTGAGTCAACGACGCACGAGTCAACGACGCTGAAAACACGAGTCAACGTTACTTTTCCCATGCTGTGGCTATTTCCTCCCAGTCCCCACCATAAACTCCCCCTTTCAAGCTCTGCATTGAGCTCTGGAGTAGTTCCACTGGACTTCCGAAGTTCTCCACCAATTCGGTAGCTCTGCCTCCCGTTATCACAATGCCTACGTCTGCCTCAATCAAAGGAAGAACATCGCCCAGGCTGTCTCCCACATAGACCACGTCCAGATGTTTGTGGCATTCCTTGATTTCTCGAAGTTTTACGCTTTTATCGAAGCCCGTTCGAATATCAATGCCGTCAAAAACACCAGTGGTGTAGCCTTCATGAACTTGAAAATCATTCGCCAAGACTTTGACTCCTGAAACGCCATGCAATGCAAGCGTTGCCTCGATTAAGGTTCGGCTCCAATTAACACTTAGGATATAAACTGGAACACCGGCAGAGGTGATATTGCGGGCAAAAGCCATAAAATGGGGTCTGATCTGCACCTCGCCAGCCAACTCCGCAAACTGCAGCAATGTGAGACCTTCAAAGATGGAACATTCCTCAATAGCCGAAATGGACGTCATTTCCACAGCCTTCATGCATTGTTGAAACTCGATTTCTTTTGCTACGGTGTTTCTTATGCCATTGTTCTTTTCATTGAACTTTGCGTACGCTTCAAGGTAAATTTTGGTGAAATTGGAGAATTCCGGTAGGCCCTTTTTGTGACGATACGCAGCTTGGGCCACTAACAACGTAGTGTCTTTCACAGTGACCGTTTCATCCCAGTCGGTGACAAGAACACGTGGCATGCACGTTCGAGTGAATCGTCGAAGTATGGTGACGACAGAGAAATGCGATTGTTATTTTATCGCAGGAGTTGAAGAGCTTAAATTCTTAAGAGTGCCGATTCTCTTCGAAACAAGTGCTAAGGAGATCGAAAAACAATGAAGGTTGAATAGTAGCTGCAAAGTATCTTCATCAACTGACAGCCTCTCATTGTCTGCAGGAAGTGCGAAGATGGTTAGACAATCCTTGAAGGTTGCTACATCTCATTTTACCACTACAATTCAACATGGGAGACAGAGATTTTGGAGAACTCGGAGACATCGAGAAGGCAAAAGAACTCACCAAGAGAGGAAACCTAGGAGACAACGCAACCCCTAGCGAATTGGGAAAAGTCGAAGGAAACGTTGGAAAGGTGGAAGGAAAAGGAGCCAAATTCGAGGGGAAGACAGAAGGAGACAAGGCCAAATTCGAGGGCAAAGTTGAAGGAGAGCTTGGCAAAACCGAGGGCCAATTAGGGAAGGCTGAAGGACAACTCGGCAAAACCGAAGGACAGCTCGGCAAGACCGAAGGACAGCTCGGCAAAACCGAAGGACAACTCGGTAAAACCGAAGGACAACTCGGTAAAACCGAAGGACAATTTGAAGACAAAACACACCAGTAGATTCCATCTGGTGTATGCCGGACAGATGGTCTAGTCCATATTACCCTTTTAGGGAGGTAAATTGAGAGTTCACATGCACCATGTAGGAATGACTAGTAGTACTTAAAGGCTGGCAATGAAAGACATGACCCGCTAAAAATGCCACCTAATATCGAAGAGCCCAAAATCCAGGAATTGACGCCCCAGGACTTGCCCACCGTCGAGCAGACGCAGAATCTCATGGAGTCTGTCCGCAAGCTCTTGAATCCTAACGGAGACAACCCGAAAGTCGACCTGTACATCACCAGCACCTTTGGCTACATCACTCAAATGATGTACAAGGTGGCCACGGCCAGCGACAAGGACAAGGCGGTTGAAGAAATTGCAGAAGACTTGAAATCCAGATTTGAAGGTTGGGCAAATGAGCAGAAAGCCATCTTGGAAGCCAAGCAAAATAACGAAGTCAGCCCTCCGAACAACGAAAAGACGGAATAGCAAAGTGAATGAATCAGTCAATAGCACTTAAATGAAAATACATCGCTCTCGCAATTTCCGATATCACGTGACCACATATCAAAAGTGGCTTCTTGACAAATTGCTTCCGACTACACCTCCATGCGTTTTGCCAAACTTCTCTGTGCTGGCACCGCTGCCTCGGCACTTGCCGTTCTCCCCTTCTCCTTCGGGACTTCCCAAAATATTGCTCAAATTGACGACGACGAATCCTTCAATAACCTCACGGATTACACTGTGGAGAAGCACTCTCTCTTGAAGTTGCACAGGACTTTGGTGGAGTACGAGTCCATCAGTGGCAACGAATTGGGCGTGGCCGAGTGGTTAGCCAATTATTTGGGCCACGCGGGGTTGACCGTGGAGCTCCAAGTTGTGGACAAGGACGGGCCCAAAAGAAGGTACAATGTGTACGCCTATTTGGGCGAAACTAGGAAAACACCGGTTGTTTTGACGTCACACATCGACACTGTGCCGCCTTATATTGCGTATTGCGTCGAGGGGTCGCAGATTCGGGGCCGTGGAACGTGTGATGCAAAAGGTTCTGTGGCTTCCCAGATTATAGCATTTCTTGACTTGGTGAAGCAGGAGAAAATCAAGGAAGGAGACGTTTCTCTTTTGTTTGTGGTAGGCGAAGAAGACACCGGTATTGGCATGACCACTGCCAGCCAAGGGTTGGGTGTATCGTGGGATTATGCCATTTTCGGCGAACCCACCGAGAACAAGTTGGGCGTGGGCCACAAAGGCATTTTTATTTTTGATGTGGAGGTGTTTGGCCGGGCTTCCCACTCTGGATACCCTGAATTGGGGGTCTCGGCGACCGAGATCTTGGTTCCTATTTTGTACCAGTTCCAGAACTTGGAGCTTCCTCACTCTGACCTTTTGGGGCCTTCTACTTTGAATGTGGGCCAAATCGGAGCCGGCGTGGCTGCCAACGTCGTTCCAGCATATGCACGTGCCACCATCGCCATCAGAATAGCCGCCGACTACCCAGAAGTGGTTCGGTTAGTACACTCTGTTCTTGACAACGTTGACCACATTGGTCCTTTCAAAGCACGTGGAACAGAACCACAGTATTTGGACTATGATGTTCCCGGATTTGAATCCATTGTCCTTGCGTACACCACGGATGTACCCAACTTGACCACGCCATTGAAGAAGAGATTCCTTTACGGACCAGGAACAATCCATGTTGCTCACGGAGAAAACGAATATGTCGAGAACCAAGCGTTGCTAGACGCTGTGGACGGCTACAAGCAGTTGGTACTCCACTCGCTTGAGCTTCAGTAATGTACACAATCTCTATATCCATCATAAGTGTGATTTTCATGACGGACTCAAACCATGTGTCTTCAATCTAGCTAGATGTGAGGACAGCAACCATGGAGAAGGCTGCTGCCGGATTGAGAAAAGACTCGCTCCAACATCCGCAATGCTACAGTTGGTGCAGAAAAAAATATGTATTTACTGATGATCTCAAAAATGTGCGCGGTGGGAGGTTTATATATGACGAGACTGTGTACAGGGTGGGTGCAAATGGAGAGGGCTAAGAAGCACTTTTTGAATTTGAGAGGCGAAGGGAGGAAGCTTAATGGAGGATAATTGGGAGACGAAAAGGTGCAGTATAGTAGAAGGAAGTAAAGTTGAAGGAATGAAGCAGAAGGAAATGTCGAAGGATGACATCAAAATCTATGGAATTTCTAGTGGGATTCAGATCAATGGAGAAAGAGGATCTTGATACTTCGAAAACAAAACAGTGACAATGTAAAAGCTTACGGTCATCTTTCTAACCACTTCCAGAACTCCAACTTCCAACGGAACGGGGAATGCTTTCTTCGATGGAAGTCATCGGTTCGCACACGACCATGTATAATAATAATGAATGTGCCAGATAATGGCACCTTGAAACATGAGTGAAAAAATTCCAGCATGGAAGCGAATTGGGCTTCAAGTCAAGAAAGATATTGAAGAGGATCCCCTCGCCACAACGACGCATTTGGAACATGACAAAATCTCCAACAAAATAGCCAAAAAGTTGAATCAAAAGAGAAGGTTGGACGAGGGCCAGGACGCAAACAAACCGAAGAAACCGCCCAAGCGAGCAAAATTACCAAAAGCAGACCGTATTCCTCCACCTGAGAAGGACCAGCTAGCATATTTGCGTCAATATACTGATGACAGAGACAACTGGAAGTTCAGTAAGCAGAAGCAGAATTGGCTACTAAAAAACATCGAGAGCATTCCAAACGAGTACGAAAAATCTCTTGTTGCGTATGTTGAAGGCATCCAAGGAGGAGCTCGGACAAGGTTAGTTGCGGAGCTCATTGTTGTGATTAACAAGTGGAACAAGGTTGCACAAGAAATCGAGGACAGAGTGAATGCAGAATTATATGGAGAAGCCAAAGAAGAGGAGAAGGAGGAAGCGAAGGAAGAGAAAAAGGAGGAAGGTCCTACAAGAGACCATGCTATTAGATGCAAGAAGTTAGTTCTGGCATTGCAAGATGAAGAGGTGGAATTGAAGGGTGTTGAGGCTGACGAGTTGGAGGAGAAAGTAGAAGAAGTACAGAAGGTTGAAGTTGTCTCAGAAGTGTCTCCAGAGGTGGAAGTTTCTCCAGAAGTGTCTCCAGAGGTGGAAATTTCTCCAGAAGTAGTAGAGGTTCCAGAAAACGCTGGTGAGGCTGAACCTGAGGATAATCTTGTCATTGATGAAGTTGAAGTGGAGGGCTTTGAATTTGACGCACCAAAGATAGAGGAGCCTAAGCACGAAAAGATGAAGACAGAAAAGTCCAAGAAGGGAAAGAAGGGAAAGAAGGAGAAGAAGGAGAAGAAGTAGACCAAGTCCATTAACACCAAATTCAATTTCGAAGTTGAAGCAATGCGACAATCTGAAGTTTCTCAGTCTGTAGATATCGATTCAACTTTCGCTCGTCTATTTTCTTAAGAAGTCAAGCAAATTTAAGAGAACGAACTGCAGCTATCCCTGAGCTGGTAGAGCAGAGTTGCAAATCGTTGATATACATCGCTGAAATATAAAATACGACACACGAAAACTGTTCCAAAAATAGAAGCCTCAACACCAATATCACCCACATTTCCACAACGGTCACACGACCATATCCAAACATGTAGGCCCAAAATCCCAAAATTTCCGATTTCACCCAAATTCAACCACGTCCAGCATTCACTTTCCTAAAATAGCCATCCAAAATCGAAATGCCTTCGCCAAAGTCCCAAGTTGCACCCAAAATCGTTTATCCACACCCGTACATCTCAATCCATTTATCTTGTCTCAAATCGACCCTACAACTCTTAACCACTGCAACAATGACAACTTTCAACATTCGATTATTGGAGGACAGAGCTCGAGATGTGGACCCGGACCTCAGATACATGGCCCTCGAGGATTTCCAGAAAAACCTCAACAACCCCAAAATCCAAGTGAGACATGTTTCCAGTTTTGTTCCTATTTTGTTCACGTTACTTTCCGACAACGCCACCGAAGTGCAGAACCAGGCAGTGCGATCGTTTGCTCCCTTAGTTCGTCACGTGGAGGACGACGAGGTTGTTCTGGTAATTGACCAATTGTTCGATGAAATGTTGAAAAGTTCCAATACATCCAAATTCACCACGTCCGTGCCCACGTTGGCATTGCGGTCCATATTCAACAACTCGCATTCGGGTTTCGGCAAGATGTTGTCTCGCAAAATTGTGGACTTGCTCTTGCCTCGGGTTTTTGCCGATTCCAACGTGACCATTGACAAAATCGAGATCTTGATTGACTTGATCAAAAACTTGAGTACATCGTTGCAAGCCGCAGAGCTTTCTGCAATGATCGAATCGCTTATTTCTATTGCATACGGCCAATCGGGGATCATCAGCAAACGGTCGGTGGCTGCCGTTGATTTGGCACTCAAAATCGTGGAAGTCGCCCCGTCCGATTCCTCTTTTTTTAATAAGGTGGTTGCAGACGTGCAGAGCCAATACTACGGCGTTCCCAGCTGCATGGCAAGCAAAAACGTGCGCTTCACCTTGTTCCAGGTGATCCAGTTCAACCTCCAATTAAAGAAACAGCGCTTATCAGAAACATCAGTGAAAATCATTTTTGCAGCTGTTCTTGAAGACTTGAAGTTAGGAGAACTCGCAGGCGTTGTGGATGTGGAAAACTTGGACATCGATGTTTTGGTGCTGGACAATCTGGTTCGCGAAGATGCGTTGATCACATTGGCCGGTCTCGTCAGTTCCTTTCACGACAACCCTGACTTTCACATTGATTACTCTTCTTCAGTTATCGAGATTTTGCGTAAGCTTATCCCTTATGACCCGTTGAACTACCCGGATTCCGAGGACGACATCGCCGACCACGACGAGTCGGATATCGAATTTTCAGACGACGAGGAAGAGAACGAGCTCTACGAGAACACCGGAGAAAACGACGGTCTAGCTGCCAAGTTGAGATTGCAGGCGATCACCTTGCTCAAACAAATGATTTTGAGTCTTCCTATACACATGATCAGCTTTGCGTACAAAGAATGTTTGGCTGACCTTTTGATTTCCTCTATCAGCGACAGAAGTGACATGGTTTCGAACGAGGCCTTGTCAACCACAATAACCCTTGTTAATTCCACGTATAAACATTGGGAAGAAATCAAACACCCTTTCGACGGGAAGATGGTCACCGACAGTGATGCTTTGCAGTCTCTGTACTCTCAATTGTTCTCCAAATATGCTCCTCTTTTGGAGAACCAGGTGTTTGACTTCCTTCTCACCGCGAAAAACATCTCCAGATTTCACATGGGCAATGCATTTATCGAGTGTCTCATCTCGGCCCTTTCTGGCGAGCTTTCTTCTGGATTCTTGTCGAAATTGCTCGAAAAACTCGCAGAGTTCAACTTGACCATCAAGACCAACCCAGACATTGTGAGGTTGTACAAAGTTGTCTTGAGCTCGTATGATGTCCACTCAATCCCCGTGAGTCTCGTCGAGTACATTTTTGCCGACCTTGCAGAATCTTTGAACGACTCGGGAACTTACCACAGCTTCATTTCCGATATCCTACAGACATGCAACATCTTGTTCCAGAAGGTGTCGGGAAATGCTCACTTCGAACTTTTGTCCAATAATTCCCTTTTCCATTCCATTGCAAACAAAATCAACGCAAGGCAGTATTCCAGTGACGTGAGACAGAATCTTCTTAGTTCGCTTACTGAGTTCATTGTCAATGTGAATGTAACTCCAGACAACCTTGAGAAGGCGATTCGCATTTTCCAGGGAAGTTTAGATTACGAGGTTACTGTCAAGTTTACCATCGAAAACTTGATCACGGTATGCAACCGGAAACCGGATCTTTTCGCCTCACAGGAATTGTGCGACCTGATTGTTGAGAAGCTCAATTCGTATTTGGTTTCCAGCGATTCAAGGTTGTATATCAATTCTTTGGTTTTGCTTGACGTGATTTTCGAGAATACTCTGTACCGAGGCAGGAAGGAAGACTTGGAGAATTTGAGCATTAATATTTTCGAGTTGCTTCAGGAATCCAATGACTTGAATCTTATTAAAAGAGCATTCCGAGTTCTTGGCCATTCTTTGGACTACCTCACTGCTGACGCAGTGTACTTTGAAAAGCTTATTACGCATGTCATTAATGTGAAATTACTGGATGTTGACGACAACTTGAAATCTCTTGAGTACTTGGTCAGGCAAATCACCAAAAGCAGTGCTATTTCGGGCGCACAGTTGTATGATCTTGGCTTGAACCATCTTGTTTTGAAAAATTTCATCAGTGCTAAGATTTTGGCAACAATCTCTTTGGACTGCCAGTTGTTGGATAAGATCGAGGCAATTGAAAACGAGCTTGCCTCCTTTTCCCAGCTAAAAGACACTCTGATTCTGGTGGACAAAGCCATCTTCGACATTCATTTCTTGGGTTGTGTTGCCTCGGGTTCAGATTTGAGCACCATTTCATTTGACGACTTACTAGCAATTGTTAATACCAGCCCCAACGACTTGCTTTGCTTGGCTGCATCGCGGGCTATGGGAATGTCTATTACCAGAGACTTGAACAAGTATTTGCCTGTTTTGTTGAAATGCTACGAAACTTCCAGCCACGAAAGTGATGAAAAGAAGGGGTATCTTATGCTTGTTGCAATCAAACAAGTTTTGAATGCCACTGAGAACAAGGAGCTGTTCTTTGGGAAAATCTGGAGTTTTGTCCTCGAGGTGATCGTTTTTAAGCGGGGAACTCTCTGCCACAAACATGTTTCTGAATTGAAGTTGGCTGGAGATATTTTGAGCCAGATATTACTTGAAGACCTATCAGGTTACTACCAGGGCGAGCTTTTGCTTTCCCTGGTGAGATGGGACAACCCTCTCTTTATCTACACTGCTTGTGTCATTATCAAACAGTTGCTCACCAATACCAAAGTGGAATTTGACATTCAGCTTATTAAAGAAGTGTTGAGGTACCTTCCTGAACCGAATCTTGAGTTGAAACAAGCGATTGTCAGTACTCTTTTGACAGGTGTTCACAACAAATCTCTTTCCTTTGCGGAAATTCTCAACGATCTGATTTTGCCTTCAATCTACGAAGAATTGACTGCGAAGGAAGAGTTCAGAAAGGTCATTCCAATGGGGCCTTACAAGTATGTTGTGGATGAAGGTTTAGAAGTGAGAAAATTGAGTTACGAATTGCTCAATGCCATCATTAACCTTGACACTAAATTTGAAGTTGATCTGGTAAAGATGTTTGAGACGTTGCTGACGAAAGGTTTGAGTGATTCGGAGAATGACATCATCAACCTCACTGTGCTTAACTTGCTCCAATTGATCCAAAATGATGAAAACATCTTGACAAAGATCGGGAATCAACAGGAATTAATTGCTTCTTTGGCCAAGATTATTAATAAGAAGTTGCGAGCTAAAGCCAGCACCCAAGAATCGGAAAGCCACGAGGACACACTCCGTACAATCATCAAACTCTCCAAGGTCATAAACAACAACCTAGTCCACAATAACACTCTTAGCAGTGAATGGAGTGCATACTATCACGAGGTGAAGAACAAACATCACTTGCTCTTCAGTGCAGTCGAAGTGTGAAAGTGCGATGCTCGTAACCGTTGATGTCACGGAATTGTTCACTAGCTTCTATGTGCAAGATTATTTCCCTCAACGGTTGCAACGGCGACGACATACCTGCACTTCAGCGAAGTGAGACCGCCGAAGAGAGGGGAATCGGATCAGCATTTGTTTTGAAAAGTGGAGATAATGATGACTATATAATAGTTGCTTTTGTCAGTCGAAGTGGCTGTTGTTTGTTTTCAAACATGAATTTCACAACAAATGATTTTTCCAAAGTTGGAGCGAACTTGACATACATCAGGAACTGGCCACTACATATCTGGGTCTTTTTTGTTGCTACTGTGTCGAATATAATGGAGAGCATCTGGCTGGTTCTAGATACTTGGCTTTTCTATGTGATAAACTGCATGTTACTAGTGTTGTCTTTTGCAGATGCCGTGCTCGACTTTTCAGACAAGGTGACCCAGAATTTCCAAATCATGAGTGGGATTTTCAAGCATCAGACGTACAATAACATCAACTGAAACAGCCACGTGAATAGAAAGGCCCAAGAAGCTCCATTCGACATTATGTGTGCAGCGCTTAATGTTGGGAGCTCGCAAAGAGGTGTGCATTGCTTCCGACGAAAACCATAGAAATAGTTTTAGAATTACAGTATCCTCAATTGTTCATGCTTAATGTGTAAAATTGTGTCTGTTCATGGGACCATAACCTCAAGTACTCCAGTGCCTCGTCAATGCGTCATCAGGTTTGGTTGCCAAGACAATAAAGCAGAATTTCAGTTCCAAATCTCACAATAGACTACAAAGAAAATTTCATTGGAATGTGAGAAGACCGGTAACGGGATGAAATTTTTGAGTCACGTGATTTAAATATTTTTTTGTGGGTAATATCCTGAAATTAGCAGCTCTGCGTTATTGACAATGGGAGTCAAGCCGAGGCAAAAGCGCAGTATGCTCCTCTGGTGTACGGATTTGGTCTCGAAAGGCAGAGGAGCCGCATGTTGCAGCTGCATGAATATCACATAGAAGCCACCTTACAAATTTCTGGGTGCTGTTGGAACACTTAATTACTGAATAGACAGAGTTGATGTCGTACTGTATTAAGCACGTGGCGAATGACCTGCAGACATGCAATGCAGCACCATGCAGTGGTTTCCACAAGCAGAAGGTTGTGGCTGGTTCCCAATCACGATTTTGTCGAACAGAGAACGAGCCGCAAAAAGACCAATGACTTTGGATGATGATGTAATATTTGAAGCGTCGAGCTGATTATGGCTCAAATTCCAATAGTTCAAGAGTTTACCAATTGATTTCTCGTAAATGGTGCTGTCAGCAGATGTTCCCGTTGAAAGCTCGGTGGTGTTTGAATATTGGTAGAAGATGAAATGAGAGTCAGATTGCAAATCACCACTATGAAAGATTGCAAGGTCAATAAAAAAGAGTGAGATATGGAAGAAAGGTCCCATTTTCGTTTCAATCGAGACGAAAAGAGAAATCACTTCTGGGTGCAAGGTAGTTCAATCACAGGAATAACTCACAGGATAGAGTACGAGCTACTGCCACATGATTAAGTTGTCGCTATTGGCTTATCCAATTCCTCAAATGCACTACATAATTTTAACTATCAAGCAGATTTTTATTAGAACCTCCATGCTTTTTATCTTTGAACTCAAATTTTGAAACATGTTTTAATATTTTTATATCTATTCCTTTTTTATCATCAGAAGGTTCATAAAAGTTATTGATATGAGCTTTTTTTAATTTTATTTTCAACGGTCATTGTCCAATTAGGAAAACTATAAAATAACACGTTGAAAAAAAATAACAAAATAAGTAATGTTTACGTCTTATTTATTCATTTGTGCTGTTCTTCACATCTATTTCATTATCAACTTTACCTTTTGTTCGTATAAAGCATCTTCTTTGGGATCACTCTTAAGATAATATATAACTGTTGCCAATTGCATTTTCTTTTGTTATACAATATTTTGAATATTCCTAAGTAGCCTGTTGTCAAATTGAAGCAGATATTCCCCCAACTCCGGAGAAGCGGCTCAAATTTCTATTTGAGTTAAGCAATCATTGTGTAATGAGGAAATTTATATAAATATAGAAAAAACCATGTGTACTTCAAAAGTAATAAGTGTGGTGTGCCCATCGATTGCTTTACACACATTTCGGTATCGGAAGGACAACTTCGGCTCTCACCCCCGTTAGTCCTGTCCCAAAAATGTTCTTGCTCAGGATGGAAAAGACAGTACAGAATATTACCGTATAATTTCACACCCCCAATTCTACAATCATTATCAACGATCATTGTATAATTAGGGAAACTATGAAATAGAAGAAACCGAACTATACAACATAAGGAATATCAGGTGTGTCCATCGATAGCTTATTTTGTTACTCCCATTTTTGTCATGGGGAACTTGCTTAGAGTGGAGTTTGGAGGAAATCCTCCAGGTCTAGCTTTATTATATGCAGGTTTATCAGAATGATGTTCTAGGTCAACGGGGTACTCCAACAGAGTGTAGCGCAAAGCTGACTCTCTGTTGGTAGTTTATCCGGGTAATGAAGGTCCACCAATAATACTGGCACCACATTTTGTTCCATAATTGACCGCCACTTCCAGATTTCCCGAATTGAGAACATTGCTTCCAACAACCCGTGTGTACTCATGGATCCAGAACAATACATTTTTTCAACAATCATTGTATAATTAGGAAAACTATAAAATAGAAAAAAAACCAAACTATACATCATAAGGAATAACAGGTGAAAATCGAACTGGAGTTGCGACACCAGATACTTATAAACCTTTACCAAAGCCAAGGAATGTGCCATCCGTTTCGCCTCCACCACGGGTAGCCTACTGTGCTGAATTGCTTCCCTCCAGTGATGGCGCTACTCATTGCTGAGAGGAGAAATATTGATTACTCAAATACTCTGACCCTCGACCGCGGGGATCGAACCGGACACTTTCGTTTGTAGTAAACATCGGTAAGTACGCAAGCAGCGCGCTTCTGCCAAATGCCATCACAGCAACCCGCCTTCTCAGGTTAAAATATGATCTCGGTTATGCAGTTTGTTGCCGTTGAACAGTCATAGGCCAGTCAGCACGTAATTTTTAATCACATAGAAAAGGGCGTGTGGTCTAGTGGTATGATTCTCGCTTTGGGCAACGATTCAGTTTACTGATTCCAAGCAGATATGCGAGAGGCCCTGGGTTCAATTCCCAGTATGCCCCTTCTTTTTTTTCAATCAATTTTGCCGAACTTAGGAGGGTGTGTTATTCCAACTAGCTCACTTCGACTCTACTCACACTCATTCACTCCTTAGACGAAACACAATGCAGACGCACAACAAATTTCAGTCTTCAGCAGTGCAGATCGCAAATATTCACTTGCGACATAAGGATACAAACCGGCTATAAATAGCATGTGTCGTGTTGCCGGCTTAATAATGAAACTTTACGCGTCTCGTAACTTTTCTCCTCTCCTCTCTTCCAAAAAATTGAGCCATGCAAGATGTTGCATTGCATAAATGTACATGAATTATTCAACTGCACATGCATGTCCTGTTATAGAAGAAATAAAAGTCAGGCGATGCAGGGCGACTATTTGCTATCTGCAAGTTCCGCTTTGACCCATCCTTCCAAGCCTCCCTTGACAATGATGTCCTGCAAGTTGGTACCAAGCTCACCGACTTTCTGTTCCAACACCGTAGTACCTTCGGAATCGGTCACGGTCACGAGGGCCTTGGTCACATCCCACTTGATGAACCACCCAGTTCTGATAGTTAATTCGTTGGAATCCACGTACTTCTCCCTCAACATGTTGATCAAGGCTGGGATTTCCAAAGTCAAAAGCGCATTGTTGATGGAGTTTCTGGAAAAAATGTTTCCGAACGATCCAGCCACCACCATTTTCATGCCTCTGGCCAAAATCGCAGTTGCAGCCTGTTCTCTGGACGAGCCCGTTCCGAAATTGAAGCCCGAAACGATGATGTCACTCGACTTGGTCTTGTTCTTGAATTCGCCGTCGTAGTTTTCCATGCAAACTTCGGCCATCTTCTCCTTTGAAATGTCATCCTGGTAAGTGTACTTCCCTGGGTAGATTCCGTCGGTGTTGATGTTGTCAGCATCGCACAAGATCAACTCGCCTTCTATGGATTTGGGGAATCCCTCCAAAACCTCCACAGCAGCAGCCTTGCCAGAAACGGCCTCGGCTGGAGTCACGCTCAAGGACTTGGTAATGGCAGTGCTTGGTCTCACTGGTTTTCCGTCTAATTCTTCTGGGCCGCCAATTCTGCCCAAAACGGCAGAGGCTGCAACAACTTCCGGCGATGCCAAGTACGCCAATGCGTCCTTGGACCCCATGCGGCCCTTGAAGTTTCTGTTGGTGGCTGAAATTCCAACTTCTCCGTCCTTCAACAAGCCCTTGCCCAAGCCAATGCAGGGGCCGCAGCCAGCGGGAAGCGGAATGGCCCCCGCGTCCAAGATGTCCTTCCATGCGCCGTCAGCTTCTGCATCCTTCTGCACATTGGACGAGGCTGCAGCAACGTAGAACTCCACGCCGTCCGCAACCTTCTTTCCCCTGATGATATCTGCAGCAGCCTTGATGTCACTCAACCGCGAGTTGGTGCACGACACCAAGTACGCCTTCTGGATCTGAATGTTTTCCTGGGCCAAGTCGTAAAGTGAGTTGGACACCTTGACCGAGTTGGGGCCGGAAATGGACGGAGAAAGCGACGCGAGGTCCACCACCAAGTGCTTGGCGTACACGGCGTCGGAATCCGAGCCCACCTTGTTCTGCTCCAATTCTGTGATCGTTTCCGTGTTCACACGAGGATGCGGCTGCGGCAACTTGGAGATTCTGTGCTTGTAGAAATCCACCAAAACATCATCTACCGGGAAAAGACCAGACAAAGCACCCCACTCGGTGGTCATATTGGCAATTGTCAATCTGTAGTCCACAGGCAACTTGGCCACACCTTCGCCGACAAACTCAATGGCGTGGTTCAAGACTTCGTCGTTGTTGAAAACTCCGCAAAGAGCCACAATCACATCCTTTCCAGTCACACCCTTGGGCATCTCGCCCACAAGCTCCACCTTGGCCACGGGTGGAATCTGCCACCACGTCTGGCCCGTGGCCCAGATGGAGGCCGCATCGGTTCTGACAATTGGCGTTCCCAACGCTCCAATTCCTCCATAAGTATTAGAGTGAGAATCAGAGGCCACACTGAGGTTCAACGGGAACGCATACCCCTCCTCGATCATGATCTGGTGTCCGATTCCGCGGCCGGCAGGGTAGAAGTCGATGCCCTGTTCTTTGGCGAACTGCTCGATGTTCTGGTACTTCTCCAAGTTCTTTTCGGTCTTGTTCTGGACATCGTGGTCCAATGTGCAGACGATTTGCCGGTTGTCCTTGACCTTTTTGGCACCCAAGCCCATGAACTTGGTCGCCACAGGCCACGAGTTGTCGTGTGACATGCAGTGGGCCGGTCTGATGGAGACATAGTCTCCGCTGAAAACTTGCTTTCCTTGCGGGAGATCCACGGCGTACTTTTGCACGATTTTCTCGGTCAAGTTCTGTCCGCGGAAGCGCATGGACGACGTGGCAAAGCCACGAGCGCCTGTCTTGGAAAAACGAAGCATGGTTGAAGAGGTGATGTGAAAATTTTCTGAACTGCATGGTTGAGATAACGAAATCTGGAGTGCGCAATGAGTCAGATATAAAGTGCCGCACGCTATTGGACACTCATGGAACAGGCATTGTGGGTATAGAGTTTTGAAAGACGTCAGGAATCAACAGATATCGAAAGGACTCCCGATTGGGCCAGTGGTCACATGACCACTTAAGTCCTTAAATTGACAGTAATTATGAGTAACTTTTGCTATCTGACGATTGCCAAAGGTTCCATGACTAGTTAACTGTTCTTGACATATCCGCTGTTGCAATGGGCCAGAATCTTTTGCAGTCTGGGGGATTGTCAAACGATTTGAACAGGTTGAAGAATTTCACACTGCCGCGAATGAATAACGTGGAAGTTTGGGCTCTGACGTGGTGAGTAGATGAACTTGTAAATTGATTCGATCACGGATTCGCGCCACTGCTGGCGCGTAGCAAGTAATCTCAAAATATGACTCGGAGACTGAAAGGGAAACGGTGAAATAATGTGCTCCGTGTTGGGGACGATATTTGTTAAATCTGACCTTATCGCCTCATGAAGCCAATATTATTAATTCCTTGTATCTGCTCTCTGAGGTTGAATTCAGCTCCAGCCTGAAATTTCTGCGGGACATCCTCAAATCCAATTTTTTCAATTCTGAAGCTCGCTTCTCATTGCAAAAGGTTATCAACAGTCTGTGTGTTCTGTGCGATTTCCTCGTGTGCCTGATAGTTGCAAAAAGTAACTTATTGGCTCAAATCAGGTCCACCTCCATTGTTGACACTATGAATTCACAACGAAGTTGGTCTCCACTGACTATTTCAGCAAGAATAAAGCTCTCATTTTTTTTCAGTTCTTTGTGTACCGCATAATACCACATCCATTTGACAACATACTTCAGGCAATTTGTCAGACACGGTTAACGACAAGTTTTTTAAGCAATTTAAGCAATCATTGAGGACAAGCACGGCTTTCCGTTTGTAGCAAGGATGCTTGTCTGATTTTTCTCAAAGAGCTGTTTGAAACATAGTTAGTCCAAGACCGATACCGTAGATATACTCTGACATACACCTGGACGGCACATAGTTGAAAAGCGTTGCGTTCGAGCAAAGCGAATCCTTCATTAGATTTCCACCTCAAAATGAAATTTGACTATTCTCTCGATCTCTGCCTTGCTACTTTGCTGCCAGCAACCTAGGTCAATATGGAATATTCCCAGAAATGTGTTCTTATAAGGGCTCCAACCTGTAACTAGCATGGAAGAATGTCTTCTTTGACTTGGTGGCTGCTGGATCCTCCCACGTCAAGAGAGAGCCAGATGCTATTGAATGCCGGTCGATTTTCTGATAAAGGGAGATCTAGGAGAATCTTGGCCATCTATAAATTGACCAAGTTTCACGTACAAACAGAAGTTGATGGAAGATTTGGACGAGCAAGAAGATATAAACATCGGCATGAAGTCGCCTTAGAGTTCCAGACGGTCGTTATCAGGATCCAAGAGTAACATTTGGGACGGAACATAGTACTTTACCATGTGTTCTATATACGGAATGGGTATTTCATCATGTAGTGTTCTTGCGGACCACCACTAGACAAATTAAACTTTACGATTGTGGAACATGCGGCTTTGGAATGTATAATGTGGCTGGAAGAAAGGCGCATAATGAGTGCAGCTCGAGGGACATTTACGGTCGAATTCTTGAAGAGTTTTAAGCTTTCAGCAAGCATGTAGAACCTTTCGCATTTTGACAGCATAGTGCCAAAAGTTAGTAATCAGAACACCAATGAAAGTCAGCAATGGCGTGGCCAAACAGTTTTGTTTCTTTGACTTTATTCTCTTCTATTCTGGTCCCTCTAAAGTTCTTAAGAATGAGAGTTCAATTTTTGAAGGAATCTCCATTACTATTATTTTCCCGATTTGCGATAATTAGGTATTTTGCAATAATTCAGTATTTTGCAATAATTCACAGATTTGCACCCAACGCACATTCAAGCAAGAAAGCATGAAGCAAAAACCAAAATTCCCAACAAATATCCAACACCACCCCCTGTTACTCACCCCTTCCCCTTACCCTTCCCTATCTGTTTCAGAAAGTCGTGCCCGCACCGCAACATCCTAATTTGCACCCACCACAAACTTTCTCACCATGGCTTCTTTAGCACTTGCCACATTTATGGCCTCTTCTTATGTGGGTGCCATTCGATTCAACGAGCCTGCACATTTGGCGGGTCTCGACCGCAACGAGCCCGCCTTGATATGGCACAGAATGCGAAGAATCGGGATTCTTTGTGGAGCCACTGTTTTGGGTCTACCCTTGGCCCTCTGTTACGCATTGAACTCTTATCCAGATTATGTAAGCGCTCTACGCCAGCTTGGTCTTTTTCCTGGCTTCACCAATTCTTTCTCCTTCCGTGAGGACATTTTCAACATTGCAATCACTTTGGCCAAGATAAGTGCACTTTACATGGGTCCAATTGCCAACTACTTGAGGGCGAAACCCGCACTCTCCGACTTCCACATGGACTTGTGGAGCTTCCGTGATCACGTGTTTGCCCCTGTCACCGAAGAGTTGATTTACCGAGGAGCAGTGATTGCGGTGCTCCAGCCAGTTGCTCCATCTTCTCTCATGTGGTCACCTCTCCTATTCGGATTGGCTCACGTGCATCACGGGTATCATTTGTACTGCCACGACAAGATGCCAGGAACGGCCGTGTTGACAAATGTGACGTTGCAATTTGCTTACACCACCGTCTTTGGCATGCTTGCCAACCATTTTTTTTTGCAGACGCACGAAAACTTGTGGTGTCCCATTGTTGTGCATGCAGTTTGCAATGCGTTGGGCTTTCCGTCGTTTGACATGGACCGGCTGGCCTGGTTCTGGGTTTACTGTGGAATGTTGGTAAGTGGAGTGGTCGTGTTTATCCGTGTACTCTAGCACAACGACTTAGAACCATGGCCCAAACCAAAAACCTAAATCAAAACGCCAAAACCAAAACACCAAAACCAAAACACCAAAACCAAAACACGAGTAAACCATGACCTAGTCGACCTAAACGACCAAAACGACCGAAAACAGGCCAAGCAAAACCAATAGCACACGACCATCGCACAAGTCGTCGTAACCTATGTTCCACAGGCATATCCGCACCTGCTCCTGTGTGCACTCCCTCACGATTGTATGTTTTTGATTTTCTGGATCAACCTTTTCAACAACACCCAGTCTCCACGCCACGCCACCGCACCAATTACAGGCACAGAAGACCCCACACCACATCCCACGCCCCACACGCGCGCACCGAAATCTCGCCGTTTTTCCCCACATTTTTCGCTCGCTATTAATGTTGCACACTTATTAAGCCATTATTCTCCACCATGTCGGCCCGAAATCTGAAATCGCCCTCCCCACTGCGCCTCAACTCGCCCGAAAGCTATGAGACGGCGGCCAAGGAAATCGAGCTGGAAAAGCAGATGGTGGCCGCCCTCAAACGGCTTTCCATGGGCCACCTCATGAACCGAGATCCAGACTTGCCGCCGGACGACGAATGTCTCTTTGTGCACGACCGGGACCGCCACGACGACTCCACCGTGTCCGAAACTTTGTCGCCTTCCAATTCGCCGTCTCCTCAGACGTCAGGATCGCAAACTCCGCCTCTGGTTTCGAGCATCACGCCTGAGTACAAAATCGAGACGGCCACGAACCAAAAAAGCCCGGATTCCGACCCTGAGGCCACGGAGAACACCCACCTGGACGATCTAGACGCAGAGTCCTTGTTCTGGGTGCCGGCCAACTTGCACCCCGAAGTCAACCCACTGCAGTTCAAAAAGCACGTGCGTAGCACCATCGACGAGCTCTTGGAACGCAAGTTGTCGCGTAGCAAGTCCACCGCGTCCAAGAGGTCATCGCTCTCGCTTTCCATCACCGACCAGTTGCAACTCCAGCAGCTCCAGCACGAAAACGAGAAAAAAGCCCAAGAGGAGGAGAAAAGTAGAAACCGCTTCAGCAACCCGTCGTTGCGCGAGCTCAGCACCGAGCTCGAGGCTCTCTCGAAATTGGCAGGCATGGATTCGAACGATGCGGTGAGTGTGGCTCGTTCGCTTTCCACTTCTTCATTGGGATACACCGACGTCGAGAAAATGGCCTTTGACGAGTTGGGCTCGCCCTCGCACACGTCTCCGTCGGCAAACCAGGCGGAACTTTTGGACTTTGGCGTGGAGGAAACGTCGCCTACCGCACACAAAACTTACGCCATGCTGAACCGCATGATGGGCCAGCCGCACCCTTACCAAGGTCCGTCGCGCAAGCCTCATAGACCACAAACTCCGAGCGACTCTCCTTTCGGTTCTCCGCTTCTGTCCCGACAACGCCAAACGCCGGAGGACTTTGCCTTGAAGAGAAGCAGAAGACTCGATTACAGAAAAGCTCACTCCACGTCATCTACGCAGCTTGGCTCGCAGTTGCAGAGCCACAAGGCCGAGAAACTTGCGGAATTGAGGCACAACTTGAGTGGTTCCTCCATGCCTTTGTTCGACTCTTCTTCGAACGACCATCTCAATCCGAACAAGACGTCGGTGCGTCTGAGCATGCAGAGCATCAATCCTCGAAGCTCTCAAATGCTCTTTAGTTACAGGAACCCATCCAAGGCTCCTCCTGTAGTATCCACCACTCCTCCACAAAGCATTTCTCCGAGTCCTCCTGGTAGCGCGCCAAGAGACGTCTCCTATGGGTCGCATGGAGCTCAACTTTCGGTGGGCCAGCATGTGCACCACACCAAATATGGCCTGCAAAACGCAACGTCCAAACATTTGGCCCATCCTCACCAGGCACTGTCTCTGCGTGGACACAGAAATCCCCTGCGGGAGCATGAGTTAAGAAAAACTTCGGGTTCACACCCACCGGAGCACCAGAGGTACCAGCCTTCTCGTTCTTCATCGGGGGGACCAACACAGCCAAAGCAACGCCAAGTCTCGCCATTTGGGCCACTACAAGGACAACAGGTTAAAGCTCAACCGTATCGCAAGCAGTACCCTCATTTGCAACAATTCCACGGTGCCCAACAGCCACTTCAACAGCAGCCACATAGTGGAAACCAGAAAACCCCCGTTGGAAGTCAGCCCAAGCAAAATGGCCAGAGGCCAATTTTTCCACAGCGAGCACATTCCGCGCCTAGTCAAGCGGAAGTCGGTGTTCCACATACTCAACCATCTCATGAGTACTCGAAGAGAGACAAGTCCAGACAACTTAACCAGAACTTGGATTTGTTGAGGGATGAAATCAACCAGTTCAAGGAGAGTTTGTCTCGCGACCCTAAGACAGATGTCGTCCAGGAATCTGTTTCTACTAAGAATGAACCAGATATCAGTTTCGACATTTCTTCCCACGATGTCAGCTACGAGGACAGTCTTGGAATTGAACAGGAGGTTCTCAAAGAGTTGAACACCGAGAAACCTCGCAGTCCAAAGACAAGCCCTAAAAAGGAGAGGGCAGTCTGTAAGGAGAACTTTGAAGTTGTGACGGAGCTGGAGTATGAGCGGAAGCCCAAACCCGCAGTCTCCAGTTCTTCCATCCAAAAGAAGTTTGGGCCAGAATTAGAAGAGGTGAAGCCAAAAGGACCGATATCTTCAAAGCCACCTATGCAGAGGCAGTTGTCTTCTACAAACGTTGTTGGTGAATCACTGGATTATGAAGCTTCTGTTCCTGTTAAGGTTGCTCCAAGTGAAGTTGCCGCATATCCAGAAGTTTGGGTTGGCGAACACAAGGAGGAGAGGTCAGTGGCTTCATTGAAACAAGAATATCAAGGTCCCAAGAAAACGAAATCTTTCGGTTCGTTGGCAAAGACTGGACCCGAGAAAAAGAAGAAGACTTGGTTATGGTCGAAGGATAGATCCGTTTCTGCTAACCCCGTGACAACCGCAACTTCCAATACCAAAGCCCCTTCAAGATCTATCTCGTCTCCTGAAATCTCTTCTGCAAGGAAGGATTTGCCTAAGGAGAAGGCTGAATTGCCCGGAAAGGAAAACGTCATCACAAAACTTTTCAAGAAGAAGAGAAGCAATTCAGTTTCCTCTGAAACATACGAGCAATCTCGGAAGTCGAGTACTGACTCTGCCCCTTCAGTAGAGTACGAAGCAGCAGATTCCAGAGGCAAGAGAAGAGTCAGCACTGCCTTCTTCAAGATGAAGGAAGAAGAGAAAGGATTATCGTTGCAACGATCCAGAGACACTGATGAAGAGCCCACGAAACAGACTGAGCTGAAATCAAGAAAGCTGATTGCCAACAAGCCCGAAGAGGAGACGGTCAAGTCTCGCATCAAGAACAAGTTGAAGAACATTGCAAAGGGTCTTGAGGACAAGACAGAAGCAGAACCGGCCAAGGACACACAAGCAGAAGAAGAGAACAGGCAGTCTTCGCTAGAAGTGCAAGAAAAGCTCAAGAAGTCAATCCGAAGAACGTCCAGGGCCAACCAGCCAATAGTATTCACCGATTCCGCCTTTGGGTTCCCACTTCCGCCGCCTTCGCACTCTACATTGGTGATGTTGGACTACCGGTTCCCCGTGCATGTTGAGCGAGCCATTTACCGGTTGTCCCACTTGAAGCTTGCCAACCCAAAACGGTCTCTTCGCGAACAAGTTCTTCTTTCGAACTTCATGTACGCTTACCTAAATTTGGTTGATCACACTTTGCACTTGGAGCAGCAGATGAGCACAGATGAGCCGGGCTTCGATCAGCCCGAAGCGGACATGGAAATGTTTAATTCCGAAGACGCGGACACGGAATTCGAAGCTGACGAGGATGAGCTTGACGATGGGGCGTTTGACACTATCCACCTAGACTTGGACCACGAGCACCAAATCACGGCCTAACACGTGGTGACTAAACATAGCACAATTGCATTTGACAAAACATAACACAATTGCATTTTGAAATTCCGTAGAACGCAAGGCAGCCCGTTGGCTACGCAAAATGGCACGATTTCGGATGATACAGGCAAGAGCAATTACGATATTTTTCTTCCACAAAGAAACGCGTGAAAAAGAGCCTCGGAAAGGTGCAGCGTCAACCGGGCAGTGGAAAGACACCGGAGATGTGAAATCTAACATTGGTGTCCAAAAGCTGGCTTCGAAACCGCCTTCTCCAGTTCCGAAAGTGACAGGTCACCTGACCAGGCGGTGCGTATACAAGCACCTGTAAAAATATCGTGTTTTGCAAATAGTCAGCACCTCAACTGCTCTTTCTTCAAATGTCTCGAAGTTTACCGTTGATTTCATGTACCGAGTTGGCCAAACACAACTCAGAGGCTGACTGCTGGGTCACCTTGTACCAGAGAAAAATCTACAATGTTACTGGATTTCTCAATCAGCATCCGGCTGGAGCTGATATCATCTTGCCTCACGCCGGAAAAGATATTACCCAGATAATGGCAGACATGGCCTCGCACGAGCACTCGGAAAGTGCCTACGAAATGCTTGACGACGAGATGTTGGTCGGGTATTTGGCCACAGATGAGGAGGAGAGAGAATTAATCAACAACAAAAACAACACGCCTGTGGAAGTCAGACTCACCGACCAAGCCAAGGATGACATCGACTTGTATGAGTTCCATAGCGAGTTGCCTACGCTCGACAAGTTGTCTGTGCAGACGGATTTTGACGACGATGCTATAAAACACAAGTTTTTGGACTTGAAGAAGCCTTTGCTTCCCCAGATGCTCACCAGCTCTTTCTCCAAGGAATTCTACTTGGACCAGGTGCACAGACCTCGTCACTACGGCCACGGGTCTGCTCCTTTGTTCGGAAATTTTTTGGAAGGTCTTTCGTTGACTCCGTGGTGGGTGGTTCCCGTCGTGTGGCTCCCTCCCAATATGTTCATTTTCTACGTGGGATTAGTGAACCAGCCGATACTTACGGCCCTCAGCTTGTGGATTCTTGGTTTGTTCGTGTGGACGCTTCTTGAGTACATCTTGCACCGGTTCTTATTCCACTTGGACCACTACTTGCCAGATCACCCCATTTTCTTGACCCTTCACTTTCTTTTGCACGGAGTCCACCACTACTTGCCCATGGACCCGAACAGATTGGTGATGCCACCCACGTTGTTTGTGATCTTGGCGTTCCCATTCTATAAGTTGGTTTTTAAAGTGTTTCCCTTCTACATGGCCTGTTCGGGCTTTGCCGGAGGAACTTTGGGGTACATCATGTACGATGTGACCCACTACGTTTTGCACCACTCGAAGTTGCCCAAGTACTTCCAGGAGGTGAAGACCTACCATTTGGAGCACCACTACAAGAACTACGAGATGGGTTTCGGCGTGACCAGTCGGTTCTGGGACGTGATTTTCAACACCGAAATCACCTCCACTTACCAGAAGAGAGCTTAATTGAGATCGACGGCAGTGCCGTGTTATTAGAAATCCAAATAGATATTATCGAAAATATAATCTAGGTCTGCTAATGCTGTCTACAGCGTGAAGGCAACCTCAAAAGACGAACTGGAAAAGCCCACTCCGTCCTTCGCCAATGCTGATTTCTTTTCTGAGGAGTAGCTTCCCTCTGGCTTGTACTTGTCCATGTTCTGTCTGTCACAGTCTTTCCATGAAAGCTGAGAAGCCCTGACTCTCTGGTTCCAGAGCTCAACGTACAAATTCTCCTTCAAAGTTGCTTCTTCTGTCTTCCCCTTGAGAACTTCTAGGGCTGGTCTCGGAACTGGCAATGCTTCTTCGTCTTCTATTGCTTGAAGATGTTCCTCCACGTCGAACTCAGGAACTTCAGTGTCCAGGTCGCTTCCGTACTGGAAAGCATCGTACTGGTAGTTGTACTGAGGATTGACAAACATTTCCCTGGCCTTTTCGTAGATGGTCTTGCAGCTGGCCACATTGAGAACCTCTCCATGATCGTGCATGAGGTTCGCTATGAGAATGTCCTGCCACGTCTTGAGAGATTGTTTCTTTCGAAGAGTGGATTGAGCCACTTCTGCAAGAACTTTGTTGAGTTTGTTGGCAAGCTGGAGTGCAAGATGTTTGGTGACTTTGGAGTTTGGCTCCAAAGAGAGTTGGAGGTTTTTCCCGGACACCTTCTTCCGGATGGTTCTTTCGAGCAACGAGTGGATTTCGTTGACCACCAACGCCTTGCTGTTGGACAATTTCTGTCTTTTGTGGGCCACCACGACCTTCAGTCTTGCTCGTTTGAACTTGAATTTCATGTCTTCTCCAATGAGGTTTGAAAGGTCGATTTCCTTGGGGTCCATCTCGCTATTTTCGTCGTGTTCTTGCCGAAACAGTTCGTCAACGGCGAAATCCTCGTACAGTTCTCGAGGATCTGGCACTTTATCTAGAGGTAATGGCCAGGCAGACCATTTTGGAGGAGGAAAGAAGGGATTGATCCGATGAAGGAGAAAAGCCAGGTATAGATGGACCAGGAGATCATGGCGATGCTCGTCTTCGATGGCTTCTATCGTACGGAAAAAGTCTCGGAAATCTGGAGGAACAGCCATGTAGTTGAATAATATGAGAAGATGCAGGTATGGGTGCAAATAAGATGAGAAGGAAGGGAAATCAGATAAAGAAAGTAGATTGGTTCCAAGAGGGTAGATAGGTTCCAAGATAAAGGTGGACAAGTACTGAGCATGTTTTTATTGAAAAATACTGAAGTGAAGGGACAGCACAGATTATACAGAGAATGTGAATCAATGCAGAATCTGCAGAGAAAATGCAGAGAATCTGCGAGAATCTCGAGTCGTGAATCTGCAAAAGCAAATGCTGAACTTTCAAAGCCCATTTTACTCTGGTAATTCTTCAGCAACTCCATCTTCTCATCTCCTCGAGGTGCTACCTTCGTCTGATTTGATGAGCCTGCATACTGCCCAGGTTTATCGCAAAATTTTCCTATCTTTCGGTTCTCCTCCTCTTCCTTCTCAGCTGGAGCAAATCAGACGACTTGGTTTAGCTGAAAAGGAAAGGCAAAAATGAAGCAGTTTCAGACGTCTTTTTTGGATCTTGCCTTGCAGTCGCAGGCGTTGAAGTTCGGCACCTTCACCTTGAAGTCCGGCCGTGAATCGCCCTATTTCTTCAACTTGGGTTTTTTCAACACGGGAAAATTGTTGTCCACGTTGGCCACCGCCTATGCGCAGGCCATCATTGACACCGGAATCAAGTTTGACATTCTTTTTGGCCCCGCCTACAAGGGAATTCCTTTGGCAGCGATCACCGTAGCCAAATTGGCCGAGCTCGACCCGGAAAACTACGCTGACATCGGCTACTCGTTCAACAGAAAGGAAAAAAAGGACCACGGCGAAGGCGGCTCCATTGTGGGGTGTGCTTTGCAGGGCAAGAAGGTGTTGATCATCGACGATGTCATGACTGCTGGCACGGCCATTAACGAAGCTTTTGGCATTATTGCGGCTGAAAAGGGAACTGTTGCCGGATGCATTATTGCCTTGGACAGACAGGAAACTACGGCCGACTCGGATTTGTCTGCAGCACAAGCTGTCAGTGCCAGATACGGCATTCCTGTGTACTCGATTGTTTCTTTGGCAGACATTGTGGCCCATTTGCAGGGCAAGTTGTCGGAGGAGAACTTGAAGTCTATTTCCGAGTACAGAGAGAAGTATGGAAGTGCTTAGGTTGATAGAAGCGAAATTCGGCAATTGTTGAGTAAATCGGTCATAGTTGAATTCAGGAACAGCTGAAGCAATTTAATGAAATTCGGTGTACAGTTGAATTGAATAGTCGAAAGAAATAAATGACAGTCGAATGAAGTCAGTTGAAGTATTTCGGTAGCAGTTGAAGCAATGTGACAGCGGAGTCAGTAGTAGCTTAAGTGATCCAGCGATAGATGAAATTCTTTGTCTTGTTGAAGTGATTCTGTGTGATAGTCGAATGATTTAAGTGACTGTCGAGGTAATTCTGCGACAGATGATGTACATTGAGTGTTTAGTTGCGTCAGCTAAAGCATGCACAAGATCTAACGATACCAGCCGACTCAAAGCACGCTAAACCCTTATTATCTGATCGTCGTTTCCTAACCCCGGATCTTCATGATCTTCTTCTTGGGTTGCTTGGGCACTTTTGGTGCGTCCAAAGCCGCAATCTCAGGCTGCGGATCATAGATCAGCTTGGTCATGGGATGCTTCAATGTCAAGTTGGAGTGCACAGGAACAATGGAGTTCATCTTGAAACCCTTCACCCGAGGCAACTCCTCCGGGTCAAAACCTTGCTCGAATTCACTGGGGTACGGAATCCCACTGTTGCGTCCAATGCTGTGCAAAGTCGTAGGATGTTCTTGCAAGTAGCCAGCAATGACATTTAAAAGCTGTTTTTTCGTGCTGAAACGGGCGTCGCTGGGCTTGCCGCTCTCTTTGATCAACACACGGACTCTTCCTGGGTTGCCAAAATCCTGAGGGTGTGTCTTGTCCAACTCAAGAAGAACCGGGATTTTCATCTGGCGACATGCGTCCGAGATCGTCTTGGCCAAGGGATTGAGCACGGCCTTTTCCTCGCTCACTCTTCTTCCTTCTTTATGCGATCTGTTCTTGTCAAAGTAGCATGGGTAGACGATCTGGAACCGGCCGAGCTCTTCTCTTTCCTGCTCGCTGAACTTTGCCGGGTCTATTATGTCGTCTCTTTTTTGATCTGGAAACTCCGGGGTGGTCATGGGCAAGTTGGGGAAAAGTGGAGGTTCCGAGTCCTGAGATCTTGTGATTGTGGGCTGGTTCAAAGGAGCAATGGGCGTTCTGAGCAAGGGGTCAAACTGGGCGATGTCCAAGTTCATGTCGATATCATCATCGTCGACTTCCTCAAGAACGGGACGTCTGGCCATTTTGTGGTGGAGTAGGTAGAGGTTTTTCAGTTGTGTTGGACGAAGTGCAGGATGATATGTGGTCACGTGTGGAGTTGGCGACATGACAGGAAAGAGGTGGGAGGTGATACTTGGTGGTTGGGGTGTTCTGGATATTCTGCGGGGTGAAGAGTTGGTGAGTGAAGAGTCGAAGAGTAGAGTTTGGTGTATTTTGTGTACCCATATCTGATACCGTGGGTGCGAAAAATGAAAGAGCGATTGGAAGCTCTTCATCAACTTGAAACAGATAATTCTTGTTGACTATTTCAGATGCCTGGCATCATTCTCTCATATGAAACGTCACTTTCGTCACTTAGACCCAAAAAACCTTCTCAACTTGCTTGGTTTTCTTGCTGGAGCGGTCGGTTTTCTTGCGGGAGCTTTTTTCTGCCCCGGTCTTGCTCCCACCGATTCCTGGTCCAATCTCTTATTAATGGCTCCACACACAACCTTGATAAGGTACTTTCCGTCGAACCCCGGCCCGTCTATCTTTTTGGGGATCCACGGAACAGTGTCCACGATATCTCGCAGAAGTCCAGCTTTGCCGAGATCGTCGTCTAGATGTCTCAAACATCTTTCGGCCTCTGCATCCGCACCAATTTGCACAAACTGGATGCCGATCTGATTCGGCACACAATTGTGCCGGTCGAGCTGTTGCACAATCCACTTGACCACACTCATGACATCATCCGAAAATGACCCGTCGGTGATTGCCAAAATATTCAACGGTTTCGTCACACCGGCCCGGTAGTCCTGGAAATATAGGGACACCACCTGTTGCAACTTCCTGCCCATGTTGGTACCTCCCGAGGGACCTCTTTCGTTGAAAGCTGCTTCAATCTGCTGGGGAGTCGCATTAAGTAAAGGTTCGTTTCGGTTGAGAAACCACACGTCCTGTCCGTCCAGGTCCCAGTCTGCGCAAATATTGGAGAACGTCATGAGTGCGTTTCTGGCATGGGGCCACGGAACAATTCCCGATCTTTTTTCTGTCCACGACATCAGGGTGCTGTCGTCCACAATGTACACGATGTCGTATCCACGAAGACACCAGAGCTCATCGTCAATGGGGGAACTGGATATCACCGTGGGTTTCGCCGTGGTGGGGGTATATGGTGGGGGTGCAGAAGCTGTTGTCATGAAAAAATGCTCGGCGTAGTTTTGTGGAATTTCTCTTGGCTATATAGCACTGGGGCTGAGTGGTGGTGACGAGGCGTGCATATCGGCCAGAACTGATAAGAATGATCAGCTGAAAAAAGAACGATTGAAAGAAGTTGAATTTACTAGAGTTTGAGGCAGTTTGTGATATTCGGCAGATTCGCCAAACTCGGATGAAGAGTCTCATAAATCACCGAGCTGACAGTGAGTGAATAGTGTGAATTCTGTGAATTCTGACAAGATGACTTTTCCTGTCTCGTAAAGTGACGTTCTTTCAGAAGTCTTCGCAATCCCCCGCCTTTTGCTCCCATTCGCACTAATAGAATTGCCTACTTATCCAAAGAGCCTTCTCAACCTACTTGGTTTTTTTGCCTTGGCCGTCTGAGAAACCCTCGTTCCAGAAACATTCTTCTGGTCGAGCCTCTTGTTAATAGCACCACACACCACCTTGATGAGGTATCCTCCATCAAACTGCGGTCCGTCCATTTTCTGGGGCAACCAAGGTACAGTGTCCACAATGTCCCTCAGGAACTTGGATTTTCCAAGATCGTCGTCCAAGCTCTCCAAGCACTTTCTGGCCTGGACGTCCGCTCCTATCTGCACAAACTGAACGCCAAATTGGTTGGGGAACGCATTGAGCCGGTCCAATTGGTTCACGATCCACTTGATGACGCTTTTCACGTCGTCACTGAACGCACCGTCTGTGATTGCAACGATATTTACTGGTTTGGTCACGCCGGGCTGGTAGTTACTGAAGTACCTACTGGCAACCTGGTGGAGAGTTCTTCCCATATTCGTGCCCCCCACGGGTGTTCTCTGGTTGAAAGCCTGCTCAATGACCTGGGGACTCGCACCAAAAATGGGGTTTCCGGAATTGAGAAAGAAAACATCCTGTCCGTCCGGATCCCACTGGGCACAAAGCTGTGAGAAGGTGACCAACGCATTTCGTGCATGGGGCCAAGGCACGATTCCCGATCGGGGTTCTTTCCACGACATGGAGCTGCTATCGTCGATGATGTAGACAATGTCGTATCCACGAAGACACCACATGGGGTCATCTGGATGGGCCTGAGGCTCAGGTGTTTGCAATTGGTCTCCATTTGGCATCCCCGGAGGTGGTCCGGGGGGAGGGGCAAAATTTGGAGGCGGTCCTGGTGGAGGAGCGAAAATTTCCTGCTTTTTGTCGGCACTCATAGTTCAGAAATAATGTGAAATACCAAGAACTTTGGGGTTTTAGGGATTTATACTCCATTGCTGTATGTCGGCAGCAATGCGACCAGGCGGATGCAGGTCGCGCATTATATCGTGATCTCCAAGCCCCAAATTGCACTTCTGGATTTGGATGGGGATGCACTGTATTTGGATGGGAGAATGCACTTCTGGATTTGGAAGGAATTGGTGCAAAGAGTTGACAGAGTGACCCATCGCGGCGGGTGTGGACCAGCACAAGGCCGATTGCCGCATTGAATTCTTTTTTTTGCCAATGCCAAAACTTTGGTTTTAATGATTGTCTTGGGGTGTCCATGCACTACATAGGGCACACTTTTAGGCTTTTACGTCGAATTACTCAAGGATAAGTAGGTAATTTCTTCGTATATCTCGTGACTCGGCTCCACATTTGGACGAAACTGAAATCTGGTGCCCAATATTGTAACTGGAGGTACCCGGCCCTGTTGAGGCACTTCCCATTTTGTCCTCCCAGAACTATCTATGCCGAAGAATTTTGAGTCCCGGAGGTTGTATATCGCCAGGTTTTGTTGAGAAGGAAGAACTCTTGCACTTGAAGAAGTTATGCAACCTATCGACCATATGTTGTCATCGATATTGTCATGTCTTCGAAGAAACGGGGTGGGGTGCACCGTGAGAAGTTCCATATTGGTCATTTCTTCTGGATTTGCCTAATTCGTAGAGCAATCTCCGACTCCCTTACAGCCGATACGATATCTCTGAGAGCATTACGTATCCATCCGTCACTCTCTTCTGATGAATGCAAGTTTCGTATATCCTGCATGTTCTATCGCACACGAGTAACGATGATCCTCAAAAAATACGAATGGACGTCTCGTCATATTGCAGATCATTTATGCAAGGCAAAAATCTCCTGAACCCTCTCACAATCAGTTCTGCCAATTCGCGGCATTCAATTAAAAGTGTTCCGTCCAAAAAAAATGATCACGCCCAGGCTCGAACTGGGGACCTTCTGCGTGTGAGGCAGACGTCGTAACCGACTAGACCACGCGACCATGTTGTATAACGTATACAAGATTCCACTTAAGTAGTAAAGTCAATTCAAACAATCCAAATTGGCTCAGAATCGGTCCGTTCGACGCTTCAACGATTCAGATACCTTATCCAAGTCAGCGAATTGCCCATGGAAGAAAACCAACTTCAATTTTCTCGTCCCAACCAGAGAAAAGCCTTGTGAACCTTCGAAGCCAGAGTTTGTGTTTCGGAGAGCGCTTGTCGATGAGAGAATCACCCAAATTCATTTCAGTCATGAGTTAGTCTTCGCTGAGGGCATCCCCCTTTATATTTCCCCCCCAGCCACAACTGTGGAATCCCACAGTCACGTGATTACTTGAAGACTTCCACACCTTCAAATTCATTCACCACTCTTCTTTCAGGATGGATCTTTCAGAAGTCACAGCTGGCACCCCGAAGGTGCTCAAGCACTGTCTAGAGCTCTTTCACACCCCGGCGCCATATCGTGAAAATTCTGACTCTTTATCTAAAACTGCTCCGGTGACTTCAGCTAAATTTGACTCACACCCAGATATCCAGTTCTTCCGCCTGGTGAAAACAAAGCATCACTACGCATACCACAAGTCCAAAAAGACCAGTGGAATCGAGGCGTCGCTCGACAAAATCCATCTGAAGCTTTCTGTTTTCGACCCATATTCAAGAGACTTGCTCTTGCAACGACTTCGGACTTACAACGCTCTCAACTGGAGCATTCCTCCATCTCCTTGTGAAGTCCTCAGTGAGGTGGTTTGTGCTTCAAACGGCTGGATTTGCGAGTCGATTGCTCGAAATAACAAGACTAAGAACCACTTGAAATGCACAAGTTGTGGAAACCAAATAATCTTGCGGTTCAACTCGGTAGACCAGCAGCCGGCGTACGCCCCATTTCAGTTCGATGTGGAGGATATTCAAGCCCTCAATGACAATTTGAAGGCTCAATACGTGCACCAAATCCAGGACTTTGGCCATGCCTCCACATGCCCATGGATCAAGTTCCACACTCCTTTAATGGGTGTCTACTACCTCACGCCGTACATCAGTACGTCCAATGAAACTCTCATAGCGGACTACTTGGACATTCTCCGAAACCTAACTGAAAACTTGGCCATTCTCCAGCAACATTCCCTCACTTTTGGACAGCTCGTACCTGCTATCGCAGTTGAGGAGTTCTCGAGGTTTTCCCGCATTTCCAACTCGTGGTTGTTGTCCCGATATTTCAAAGAGAACAAGGAAAATATTGCCTCAGTTCTTGAACGTTTGTGTTTGCCTTGGCTCTACTGGCTAGCAGCCATGGGGTGGAATTTGAACATCCAGAGGTTTTCTTCTCAGACAGTGCTTCTTTTGATTTGCACAAAATGTAACCAAAGAGTGTTTTTGCACAAAGACAGCGAAAAGACTATGAATTCCACACCTGCAGTAAGCTCGTCGAAGATTCTCACTCCTTGCGAGTTCCCAGCACACATTCAGAAACATTCGCAGTTTTCCATGGAATACTTGGATGAAATGGAGGACGACGAAGAACCGGACACCAACTTGGGCCACAAGCCATGGTGCTTTCATGTGACCAATATGGCCAACCACACCTTCTACGAGTATTTTATGAAAATGATTTTGGAGCTGGAAAAGAATATTGGACCGAACGGAGAATACATGGCAGAAAAGGACATGGCTCTCAACCTTGACACTGGGGTTCACAAGAGGAGAAACAACATAGATGTGAACGAGGGCTTGGACAGGCTCACCAAATTGCGCAAGTTGTATTTCGTTGAATAATGGGCTAAGGTATATTCTATAAGGTATAGAAAGGATTTAACTAGACGTCATCTGCGTTGAAGTAGTCGAAGGCGACCGCAAAACCGGCTGAGCAGCGTTCAAAGGAGTGCTGAAATCCAACATCTCGATGTATGTTTCCTCGGTGTCGTTTCCGTGCTTCTGCACCGCAGCAACACACCGGTCTGGGTCAAAGCTCACCTGCCAGATCCCCCCGGTGATGTCCGAGAGGAGATCTCGCACAAACTTCCCCGACTTCACGTCCCAAAGCTTGAGCATGCGCTCGCTGCCACTGACTATCCGTAGGCTGTCGTGCTGGAAACACGTGATGGCACTGTTGTGGCCCTTCAATTTGCTGAAGTTCTCCCCCGTTTTGGGATCCCACACTCGCAAGGTCGAATCGGCTGCCGCGGAAACAAGGAAGTCATCCGAGAGCGCCAAGAGCCCCACGAGCGAGTTGTGGCCCTCGAGCGAAAAAAGGAACTTGCCCTTCTCGAAGTCCCACACATTAATGGACAGGTCCATGGAACCGGAGTAGCACCTGCGCGTTTTGTAGTTCAACGCCGTGGAGTAGATGCGGTCGCTGTGTCCCTCGAGAACATGTTTGCACCGACCCTTGTCCAACAAGTCCCACACTCTGACGGTGGTGTCATACGAGCCCGAGATGATGATGTTTCCGTAGCCCGTGACCGAGCGCACCGACTGCGTGTGGCCGAGGAGAATAGCCACGAGGTACGGGTTGGCGGGGTCCTTGCTGTCGAACGTTTTCGTTTCGGTGATGTCGTCCGCGCCCTCCAGCTCGTTGTCGAGCGGAAGCTTCCACACATGCAAGTTGTGGTCACGGGATCCCGTCACGAGAAGAGGCTCCTTGGGGAAAATGATGGGTTCGCCGTTGTCGTTGACGCCGATCTGAACCGGATGCAAGATGTCCAAACACCGCACAGTGGACGTGTGGCCCCGGAAAACATGCGTACACCTTCCAGTCCGGATATTCCACACGCGCACCTCCCGGTCGGTGGAGCCGCTCACCAAGGTGTTGCAGAAGTACTTGAGCGCCCACACGCCTCCGTCATGGCCCCTGAGAACCCGCAAGAGCTCGCCGGTGCCGGTGGAGTACACGTTGATCAGTTTTCCTTCTATGCCGGTGATCACCTTGTCCTCGTCATGCTGGAGACAGGTGACGATGTTCGAGCCGTTGCCGCCCACGCTGATGCGTGCAGGCTGGTACAAGGGGTTCATCCACCTGCGCAAAATGATCGAGCGTTTCTTGTACAATACCTGGGCCACGTTGATGTCGGGAAGGTGCGGGCTGGGACCCCATTCGGACAAAAGCCGCGACGCATTGGCGAGTTCTCGGTCCATGTGGCCGCGGTCCGCGACCAACTTGTCCCTTTTGAGCATCGTGGTCCACAACATCGTGTTGTTCACGAGGCTATGCCACAGGCGACACACCTGCGAAACTGCCAACACAGACTTCGCGTCCAAGTGCGAGAGAACACCCAACAGAACCTCTACGGGCAAGCTGGACAACAAGTCACGGCGCAAACTGTTCTGGATCACGCCGCAGAACGTCAGAAGCAGCGCACGGTCTACGTGCTGCAAAAGCTGGAACACCACGTGGTTGCGGGTGGGTTCCAGCACGAGGTCGCTCAAATTTACGAGCATCTCCACCAACTCGCCCTGTGTGGCCGGCACTTTCAGGAGGTACCGTTCCAACGCCTCGTGAACGGATGGCTTGTCGCTGGACTGCACCGGGGAGGCCAGTGGCAGCGGGAGAACGAGCTGCTGTGGGTTTTGGTCTTCCAAGTCGGAAATGGGCGATGTCGTTAGCGATTCTAGATCGTTCGGCGTACAGGGGTGCACCACGTGTGACTCGGGGATGTTTCCCGGAATGGGAGGTGCCAGGATGCTGCTTGTTACGCGAGAAATGGCTCCTGGGATTCTTCCATATTGCGATAAAAGTTCACCCAGGTTTACCGAGGTCAACCGTCTTTTCGGAGGGTGTGTGAGGGGACCGGAGGAGTTGTCCGAGTCGGAAATCACCATATCGTCGCCCGATTCGTCACGGACCGTGGCTGCCTGCGATATTGGTTCTGTGTAATAATTTTCGTCGTTTTCATCGTGGTCTGCGCCAGCCCGAAACCGTTTTCGGGACTCTCGCGACACGGAAACGGCCGCATGTAACAGGAAGGGTGAACTTGGCACGTGGAGCCACGAGTCCGAGAGTTTGGCGGAAGCGTCAGTGAGTCTTGTTCCAAACGATGGTTTCGTGCCCAAAAGCGGATACTGTGGAGGGCCGTTGGACATTTTTCTGGAGACGGGAGTGGGTGGTGGATGCGGGTTGATGTTTTTATATGCGTTTGCTTTCGTTCTGGAGAAGGGAGTTGTTATGGCAGAATATGTACTGTGAGGAAAGTGGATAGCGAGGTGTACGGGTTTTCAAGACCGGTCGGGTGGATATCGGTTTTTTGGAGGGCAATCTAAACTCCTGGAACTTCAACTTTTGCGCTGAAAAGAAATCCTCGGGAGAATATTGATCCGTTATGGCCGGCTTTCTTTCGTGATGCAGGTTCGAAGTGCTATGATTTCTGGTGCGCAGTGCTATGATTTCTGATATGGATGCGACGAGTCGTACTGAGTTGAAAAATTGATGCGAAATTGTTGGCATGCTTTATATTCGAGCGCACTACATACTGTAATTTCTTTATTGGAGCGCACTACACCGTAATTTCTTCTATTCGAGCACTACACCGTAATTTCTTCTTGTCGGTTATCTTCATTATGTATACAATCTATTACTCTCTACTCGTTTCTGATCAAAATTCCTGGGGCTCCTGGAACAGCAGCCTCCACGACCTTACCAGTCAAGGTGATCTCCACTTCTTTCCCAGAACCAAGCTCAATTCCGGTCTTTCCCCCGTACGGGAAAGTAATCACCTTCACGGCCTCAAACTTGATGACCGTAGAAGAGCTCTGGATGTTGGGCAACACCTGCTGGAGAAGCTCTCCCTCGTTGAAAGTCAACTTTCTGTTGAACACGGTGCTGGGGCTTTCCTTGGCCAATCTCTGCTTCAAGAAATTAATGAATGGCATGGCTCTCTTCATGTCCTTGCCAACTTCCTTCTTGATGGCACTGTTGTCGCTCAAAGTGCCGCTCTCAAACAATTGTCTAACGAGCTCAATGTACTGGTCCTGCCATTCTGGGAACGAAGTAGCAACAAGCAACGTCAACACGGCTGGCTTGGTGGAGTCAACCTCGGCCTTACCCTTCTTGGACTTCAAGACGGTGGCCTCGGCCTCACGGACAGATCTGGCCAATTCCTTGACGTAGTCCAAAGAGTCCAACAAGCCTTGCGAAACCGGCTTGGACGCTCTAGGAAACTTAGCGTTCTGAACAGATTCCGTTCTGCCAACAACTTCCTGGTACAAGTACTCGGCGAAGTGAGGGGCCACCGGAGCCAACAACAAGGCCTGGGTCTCGATGTACTTCAAAGCCAAGTCCTTGTGCATTCCAGTGGATCCAAGAGCTTCTCTGTAGTAGTCTCTGGCGGTCTGGAAATCAAACAAACCGTATTTAAGAGCACTCTTGAAGTTGGTGAGAGAGTACTGCTCGTAGGTCTGCTCGATCAAGTAGTTCATTTCGTTGTCGAAAGCCTCGTCAAAGAAGGAGTACTCGCCAGTTCTCAAGGAAGCTTGGTTCTCCTTGATGTCCTCGCACCACTCCTTCAAGGTGGTCAAACGCAAGATAGCAGCGTTCGCATTGGACTCATCGAAGTTGGCGTCCTCTACAGAGTCTCCAGCGTCGGCCAAAGCAATTCTGGAAGCATCGGCTCCGAACTTCTCAACAATCTGGGACAACGTCAAGAAGTTACCGGTGGACTTGGCCATCTTGGCGTTGTTCAACATCAAGTGGCCGTTGGCTCTGATACCCTTGGGCCAGTTCTTTCTTGGGAAGAGGGCAACGTGCGAGTAGATGAAGAAAGTCAAGTGGTTAGGAATCAAATCCTTACCGGAAACTCTGGCGTCCAATGGGTAGAAGTACTCGAACTCTCTTCTCATGGCCTTCAACTCACCGGCGGGAATGTCCGTAGAGATGTCTTCGCGTCTGCTGAAAATGTAGTCAAAGACCTCATCCGTCATTTGCTCTGGCTTGATCTTGAACAGGCCAGCCTTCTTACCGTAGTAGTCAGAGTGGAGGAAACGGGCAATGGTGTAGTAGGCCATGTAGATGGTGGAGTCGGACAAGGACTCGATCAACTGGGAGTTGTCCCATGGCAACTTGGTGCCCAAACCATAGGTTCTAGTGAGGGCCCAGTTCTTCAACCAGTCCAACACGCTCTCGAAGCCGTGTCTGGTTTCCTTGGAGAAAGTCTCCATGTGCTCCAAGCAGTCCAAGGCTTGGTTCTTCCACGACTCTTCACCGTAATCAATGAACCACTGGTCTTCCAAGGAAACAATGCACTCGTCTCCCGATCTAGACATGACAAGAGATTCGGGTTCGTTGTACACAAAAGCCTCGCCAGAAGCAACCAAGTCGGCCTTGACCTTGGGCTTGGCACTCTCAACCTTTTCGCCAGTGTACTTGCCAATGGCCATGGTGGCATTGTAGAAACCTTCCTTGTAGGCAAGTTCCTTGGCCTGGGCCAACTGCACGGCGTCCTTTGGCGACTGGATTTTCAACTCGTTGACCAAAAACTCCGCACACTTGTTGCCGTACTTCTCGGTCTGCACAACAGGAACAATCTCAGTCTGCACCCAGTCCTTCTCGATCTTGTAGTATTCTGGCTTGTTGGCAAGGTCTCTGGAGGTGACGTAATCGTCTGGAGAGTCAGAGGGCACGCACGTGACAACTCCGGTACCCTTGTTGGCCAAGATTGACTCCATAGGAAGAACTCTCAAGTTCTTCAACACAGCCAAAGGAGGCTGGATCTTGGAGCCGACAATGGCACCACCGTTGATGTGCAACGTGGCGGTGTAGTCGCCTCTGGTAGGCGTCAATTTCTGGAAGCACATGTTTTTGAACGCACGCTTGGTGGTGATGAAATACTCTCCGTTTCCTGCGTGGAAAACACCGTAGTCGATCTTAGGAGAAACGAAACAACACGACTGGCCGTACATGGTCTCTGGTCTCAAGGTGGCAGCCACCAAGAAAACCTTGTTCTTGGAAAGGTCGAAGTTGTTTTCAGCAAACACCTTCTGGGCCTCTGGAGCGAACTCTGTGACTTCGATCTTGATGCCGACGTACTCCTGCGGGTTAACACCTTCCCCACTCAGTCTGTCGTGGTCCAAACAAGCCTGACCGTCCTTTTCAGAGTAGATGGTGTATCTTTCACCGAACTTGATTTTCCCACAGTCTCTCAAACGGTTGATTTGCCAGCGGACAAAAGCATCGTAGTATGCGTTGGCAGGAGTGGTGACCATGGATCTTCTCCAGTCGACTCTGCCACCAAAAGCACTGACGTCTTTTTGCACCAAAGGAGGGAAGTACTCGAGCCAGTGCTGAGGCTCGGCAAAAGCAGCAACCTCTTCTTTGGTAAGGCCCAATTGCAACATGATTTCGAACTGGTACTTTCCTCTGCCTTGCTTGGCAGCAGCCTTGGACTTTTTGGCAGTGAACTTGGTGATGTCTTCCTTCTTACGTTCTTCTTTTGGAGCCTCCTCTTCTTCGTCGTCAGGAACGCCGGAGAAGTCCGCTCCAAATCTCTCGATTTCTCTCTGGATCTTGTCAGCAGAGGATTTGATGGGCATACCGGTACAGTGGAAACCCAAAGGGAACAAAGCTCTCTTTCCGTTCATTCTCTCAAAACCGGTAGCAAATTCCACCTTGGACAAAGTGAAAGAGTGGCCTGCGTGCAACACACCGTTCATGTAAGGGTATGCCATGGTGGCGAAGTACTTTGGGTAGGTTTCTCTCAAAATGTCAGCATCGTCCTCTGAGTCTTCTTCCAAAGTTGGAGCATCGACTTCGAAATACTTCTTGTCGCTCCAGATTTTCTGGTACTTCTTCTCGATCTCGACAAGAGTGTCTCTCCTGTCGGTCTTTTCCAACTTGATCGTAGCACTCATGGTTAAGGAAAAAGTTGAGTCAATGAAAAATTTCGCATTTTTTACTGAATATAGTAGCGAGAATAGGTGGAGCGAAAACTGGAAGACGGTGCAATACTACGACATTCGTGACATGGCCAGGACTTGGCCACTTGACTCACAACAAATAAAGATGATATTAATCTGAAGATTTAAAGTTTCTTGTAATTTCAACTATTTTCGACTTGACTGGATGCTTCGGTTATTGACGGGTAATGTTAATTGGTCCCACCACTAGGACTTCAAGCCACCTTGAGAGTTACCTCGTAAAGTGGGATGGTTCTTGCAGTTTGTGACTACAGACCACCTTAAAATGACACAAAATCCCTTTTGTGTAACTATTCATTTTGCACCCAGTCAGATGATAATGTTAGGTGACTAAAAAGAAAAGATGACGAGAAAACCTTTGAAAATGGAGCTTTCTGCAGAATAATTCATTCTTTGTAATTGCTTGCAAATCCTCGTTTGTCCTATTTCTTCGGACGTCTTCTCATCAACATTGGGGGAACCATTGTAGGCTTCTTTGGAGCACTGGTTCCCTCTCCAAGTTTCATGAACTCCTCCTTCAGTCCAATATGAATTATGCAATCCTCAAAATCAGTTCCTTCCAAAACAATCGATGCCTTGCCAGCATCGGCAACTTTTTCAAACTCTACCAAGGCTGCTTTCTTACTAGGCTGTAGTTGAATCCGTGCGACAGGACCGACTTTTTGCATCAAGTATGCTTTGAGCTGTTCGGAGGAGACAATCTCATTGACGTTCTGAACACTGACGGTGGTTTCGTTTCGGAAATGCACGGGTGGTTTCTGGATATTATGCTTTGCCTTCACAGCATCAACTTGGATCTGTCTTCCATCCAAGTCGCTTCCAGACAATGAAAGAGCCTGATTGGCTGCATTCTCCGTAGTAAACGTCACGAATGCATATCCGTTGCTCTTGTTACCGTTGCTTCTGTTCTTTTCATTCAACGGGATTCTCACTGCCTCGACGTCAGCACCAAAGAATTGCCGGAGTGCGCTTTCACCTGTCTTTTTGAAGTTCAAGTTATGCACATATATTTGACGAGCCACCGGTGGGACTTCTCTTGGTTTCTTGAGCGAAGGGTTGGAGATTTCTGCACGGATCTTGAAGCCATCCACGACAAATCCGTCAAGTTTCGACTTGGCTTCGAAGGCTTGGTCTGAGTCTTGGAAGTCCACATAGCAGAATCGTCTTTCCTTGTTGTCATTCTGTGAGGGGAACCGAACATTCAAAGCAGGTAATCCGAACGATTCAATCAATTTCCGAACATCGTCAGGACCGTATGACGCCGGATAATTGGTGATCCATAAAGTGTTGGCGAATATTCTTGAAATGGAAACAGGTATTCCCTCTAGTGGTTTGATGTCACGGGTCAAACAAGTTAGGACCTCCTGCTCGGAACCAAGTTCCACGATGGCTTCTAAATTGTGAATTTGGACGGACAATGGAGAGCCATAGCCAGCGAAAAAGTGGGTGATCAGTTCTTCGGACACTCCAGAGGGCAAACCAGTCATTTTGATTCTGAATTGTTCTCTGCTTCTCTTAGGTTCTTCGTCCTTGACAGGAGTAGATTTTTGTTTCTTCTGTGGCAAGCGCTCTGGGACATCCAAGCCTTCATCGACAACCGCAGCTGCCCTCTTTTTCTTCTCCAAAGACTTTTCGAAAGTAGTAACAAATTCTCGAACTTCGTCTCGCGAGCCGGTGAGGCGAAGGTGGTTCATCACTTCGGTAACGACTTTCTCCGGCTCGTCCACAATGGAATGGTCTCGACGTGCCAAGAGCAATCGAAGTTTCTCGATATCTTTTATGTTCTTGTGGCGAACAAAGAAGTTGAATGCATAAATCCAAACGTCTGCCTGGTTTGAGAATGCCTCGAACAATGTCCGCACGAGCGAAACACAGAACTCGGTCAAAGGGTCGTCCTCGCTCCACGAAAGTTCTTCCAACACGCTAACTACCAATTTCGTCACCACGTGGTACTTGTCTGTACAAAGCGAGATCGCTTGCATTCCGTATTCTTGCATGTCGTTAAGCAACAGCTGGTTTTTGAACTGCTCGTCGCCAGATCTGTAGAAGCGGTATTCTTGAGTTATCATCTCCACCACTAGCTTCAGCCATTCTGCATAAGGTGCATTCAGCAAACATTTTGAAGCTTCCATCTGCTCTCTGATCTTGTTGAAGGTTTCTCCAGACTCCACAGTCTGCAATAGCTCCACATAACTTGAGCATTTCGTGGGGAATGCTTTCACAAATTGTTGTGCCCACTTTGGACAATAAATCTTGCCTAGTTTCAGGTCGGCGTATCCACAGCGAAGTAAAGTGGTCCACACCGGGATCCAGTCGTCTCCTCTTCCAGTACCCAACGACCGGTAGAACACTTGGCTGAGACACGCCATTTTCGTTGGACCATCGTAAAAACTTGCGAGCTGACGCAAATACAAGACCCAAAGAGACGGATCGTTCGGATTTTGGGTCACTCCGTGCTCGACATTGAAGAATTTTGCCATGGTGGCTTCTGTCGATGTAACAACTTTGCCGGCTTCTTTCATTAAAACCAGGTAATTTTCGAGATCTTGAGAAGACACGAACTGCGAGTAGTCGTCATATGTCTCTCTGATCTGTTTGTGCGGAGTGGCCAATCGTTCTTTATAGAGGAACTTGAGGATGTCATAATCTTCGTTGTTTGTGTAGAATTGCACCACTTTCAGCCAAACTTTTTGGCTTTCTTCGAATTCATGACCACAGCTTTTGAGAGCCTCGAGCAAAATGGGTTCAGAAGGTTCAACCAGCTCCAAGTACGCAAGATAATTCCGTGGTGTGGGGTACTCCGATACCAATGTTCTGTACATTTTATGGATTTCTTTTTCTGGTTCCAGCAGGATGAGCTGCTTCCACTCTTCAATGTCTCTTGGAGTTATCGGGGCAAACCTGTGCTTCATCTTTAGAAGCAGTAGACTGGGGCCAGATTGGGCAATTTCGGCCCAGATTTCCGCACACGCGGTGTAGCTGTATTCATTTTGGGCAAGACACTCATTGAGTCGCACCAATCCTTCTATTAGATTGTCAGCCATTCTGTGCAAGGAGTTGGAATGGTTTCCAACATCCTGCGCATTTACAGGTCCTGTCCACAAAATTTGAGATGAGCATCTCCAACTTTCTTACGCAATAATCCCAGATGAATGCTAATTTGTACTTGCAGTCTTTCGGCTGGAAGGAGGGAGAAGCTCTCCAAACAGGAGGCCTCAAAAAGCCGATTTTGGTGAAGCACAAGAAAGACACCAAAGGACTAGGTTCAGACAAAAGTGATGCCGACATGTGGTGGGAGAGACTCTTTGACGGGCAGCTCAAGAACTTGGAGGTGACCAGTGGAGCTAACGGAGTCGTATTTGAACAAAATAAGCTGGCTGTTGCTGATACTGTTCGGAAATCAACGTCACCTTTGTACCGAATGTTTGTTAAAGGAGAAGGATTGGCGGGTACAGTTGGAAAAACAGATAATGCGCATGTGAAGAGTATCGAGGTGGAGGCTACTGAGGTTTTTGAAAAGGCTATTGGAGGTTTGATACCGAGGGGGAAGAAAGAGTCAAAAAAAGAGAAGAAGGTAAAGGTTGAGAGAAAGAAGAAAGACAAGTCCACCAAAGAGGGGACTGAAAAGTCTCTGTCTAAGGACAAGAAGGTCAAGGAACCGAAACTACAGAAAGATATTTCAGATAAGGCTGAGAAGAAGAAGAAGAAGACGGATAAGCTGGAGAAGAAGGAGCAGAAAGAAAAGAAGGAAGAGAAGGAAAAGAAGGAAAAGAAGGAGAAGAAGGAGAAGAAGGAGAAGAAGGAGAAGAAGGAAAAGAAGGAGAAGGAGAAAGTGGAGAAATCTTCCAAGAAGAGAAAGGCTGCAGACGACAAAAGTTCATCCAAACGTGCCAGGAAATAGCCATTGCATCACACATATTAGCATACCATAGATAAATAGAATTAGAGACATCTCAAGCGACGATCCACCACCAAGAGTAGTATCTTGTCCCGAATGTCATTCATATTACAGGAAATCCTAATTGGAATAGGCCAGTTCTGCTCGTCTTTAATTCACCCAAACACTCTGGCTTTTGCACCAATTGAAACATCAAGAGTCTCCAAATTCTTGGAATTCCTGAAGATCACGAACAAGCAGCAAACTTTGGTAGAGCAGAATTATGGAATGCTTGTTCTTTTTAATTAATACCAACATAAGAAAGTGTTATAGGAAAAGTGTGTTTAGTACATGGAAATCGGAGCTGGCATTGCCGCCCAGTGATCAATTAGGATTTCTTCTTCTTTTGAAATTTGAAAACCCCTGTAACTGGAACAACTGCCAAATTTAGTCTGCACAGCTTTCATGATGAAAGGTTCTCACCCATGTTCACGTTCGGTGCAAGATTTCCTATTTTGTCTCCGATTTCCATCGGATCCTGAAAACAAGAGCAATGAAGTCAATTGGTTCAATGTTTGAGTTCGAATCACACACTCAGTACCTCCCTAAAGACATCACTATGGCTTTGGCTTCACCTGCAAGGTGTGCACATTATGTAGAGTTTTTGCACCTATCTCCAAGATGCAAAAGGTGGATTCAGTGAAGGAAACAGCATTCTCGCAATATTCCTCGTCAGATCACAGAATCCAAAAAAGTCCAAAAGATTCCAGCCAGAACGGTTTAGTGATCAATATTTTCAATTTCATTCTTAGGACCGCTATATCTAAAGGAACCTCACTATTCCATACCGCAGATAGTTGAATGTCCTGCACATACATATATCAACCCAAATCGTGAATGACGTCGTGGTACCACCAGACCCATGATTTCTCCAGGAAAAAGCTCTGATCTGGTTTCTTGGTTCACAGTCAGGAACGCCATTATACTAGCTATAGTATTTTCCCTCTTCCGCCTGAAAATTTTCGGCTGGAGATTGTGGGACATCGTTTTGTTCCTAGGGATTGCATCCTGGGCCTTCCAGGCGATTCTAGCGTCGTGGGCACTCCACATCAAACCGACAAGACCAACCGAAAGACTACATAACAGAAAATTCAGATTTCTTCGGAAGGAAGTATGGCTAAGCGAGCTCAAGTTGTTATCAATTGACCAATCAAACTTGGACAAGCCAGCCATTGCCGAGTCTTTTTTGATATCGGAGACTCTAGAGGAGTTTGTCGACCTCATTATTGGCGAATTCATCGACCCTTGGTTCACCAGAGTTTCGAAGAACTCGTTGTTCCAGGACTCGATTCGAGTTGAACTCAAAGGTGTGTTTCAACTGCTCAAAACACGATTGGCTCTGGTGAACCTACCTAATTTTCTTGCATTCACTCTCATTCCCATTGTCAACACCCACTTCACTCGTTTTGTGGCAGTTACCAATACTCACGATTTAAATTATTCGGTGGAAAGCAAGCTCACCACAGCTCGGAAGTTCGTTCCCCTTCACGAGGGAGTGTCTTTGGTTCTTCCTGGACAAGATCGGGAGAAAGAAAGGATGTTTTTGAGGCGAAAAGTGCAACAGATGTTGCCTTTATTACTTTCGCCGCAAGAAACCAACGACACAGTACTAGTGTTGATCCGAGAAATACTCGCATGCACGGTGCTCGCTAATGTGTTCGATGTTCTAAGCGAGGGAGATTTCTTCAATCAGATGATCGTCAAACTAATCGGCGACAACCTACAGCATAGAGACCAAGTTAAAAGACTTAGAGCTGCCTTGCAACAGCACACGAGACAAGGTGTTGATACGCTGAAATTCGTTGATTCGGCTCTTCCAGATGTTTCAGGACATCTCTCTAGTCAAGAGTTGTCACTTTGGCTCGATCACATTCGCAGTTGTGACTCCAAAGACAAGCTAGAACAGCTACAAATTATGATTCAGGAAAAACAAAGAAATGTCGATGAACAGGAAGCCACCGATCTCATAACTCTTTCAATGGCCCTCAAACGTCGACTCAAGTCATACAAGGAGGATCAAGTGACACTTGAGTCTATTCTCGAGAACCCAAAACTCTCCGTTGTTTTCCGGGAATTTCTCAAGAAAGACCACCATGAAATGGACCTTGACTTGTGGCATGCGATTGACCACATCAGGGCCCCCTTGGAGACCTCTGATTCCAGCACCGTGCCGTTATTTCTCGAGTTCTCCAACTTGGACGATGTTCGTCAAATCTACAACTCTTTCTTCAGCAATCCTAACCTTGAAATCGATCCCGAGATCAGAAAATGCGTTGAGAACTACATAAAGAGCTCCAACGACGAAGAAAAGGTTGAGGTTTACCGCTCGGCTAGACAGGCCCTCTTTTCTCTCCAGAACGAAATTCTCGACCACATGAAAGAGAAACATTTCTCTGAATTTCGCTTCTCAAGAAGGTACGGTGATCTCGATTTTACAGTTGCCATTCCCAAGCAGCAAATAAGACGAGAACCATCTCTTGGGTTTGCAACTACTACAAGACAGTCACTCTTGGCCAACGACATTGACACCTCCTCTGAAGGAATCAGTTCCACGGTGGTGAAAGCTGTGGAAACCGCTTTTGAACAAATCATGATGAGTTCCACCAATGAACATGAAGTCATGCAAATGGTTTCACAAGAAACCGATGAAAGAACCCTAACGGTGAATGAGCTAGCCAAACCAAATTTGTTCCGAGAAGAATCGACTCTCTTCACTGATGACTCCAAGCTTTCGAGCAGTCAGCTTTCAAACAGCCGAAACTCAGCACTCTTTGGGGTTTCCAGTGACGAAGAATCCGATTCTGAATCGCTCAATTCGGATTCCATGTCCATGGAGATTTCTGATTCCAAAATGACCACCCTGGAGATTTTACTTGCAGCACCGGGAAATTTGAGTTTAGCCGAGGAGATTGCAAAACTCACCCAGGATATCGAAAACCTATCTGAACAAGAGGCAATTTTGTCGTCGTTGTTGAGAAAGGCGGAGCTCACCAACAATATCAGTGAATTGAAAGTCTTGAGAAAATCAAAGGTCAGTCTTGAAAGAGAAATCAACTCGAAGGAACTTCAAAAGCAACAGTACATTGTCCAGGAAAATGAAAACAGCTTGTACGGCAAATCCAAAGTGCAAATCCAATCTTATGTTTTTGACAACGACAGCACGTCTCAATATGTCTTGTACATTCTTGAGGTGCAGAAATTCTCCAGTGAGGATCCTACTGATATCACTGCTGGTTGGGTTGTGGCCCGACGGTTCAGTCAATTCTACAAACTTCATGAATACCTCAAATTGAGGATTCCACAAGTTGCAAACATACGGTTTCCCAAAAAGACAGTGCCGGTGCTCAAATTCCAGAAAAAGCAATTAGTTGAACAACGTAAACTGGCTCTTGAAGCCTATTTGCAAGAGCTTTTGCGAATCCCAGAAGTCTGCTCAGATCCACCTTTCCGATCGTTTTTGTCTTCTGAGGAGTTTCGCCTCGGAAATATGAAGAGCTTAGTTGGATCAAAGAAGAACTTTGAGTTGTTGATTAACAGATTCTATGGGGTTTCTAGCAGGGTTCCAAAAGCTGTTGCTGACAAAAGCAATATGAATGAACAAGAAGACAAGGAAAAGTTGGAGAATTTCAAAGAAATGCAGAGAGAATTGAAGCAGTTTGATGAACTCGATCGGACAACATCTGGCAAAATCCCTTTTGTAAAGCCAATTGCAGACTTGCTTATGTCTATTTTCAACTTGAGCAAATCAAAGAGTTGGCTAAGAGGCAGTGCGCTTTTGGTAATCTTGCAACAAGTTCTTGGAACGACCATCGAGAAAAATATAACGCAGCAGGTTGAAAACAATCTCAGACTGGAGGAGAGACTCTTGGATATTCTCAGTGATTTGAAAAGTATGCTTTTTCCAAACGGAAAATTCAGAGAATCTCCCGAGGTGAGAACCCAGTCCCAGCAAACGGCAACAAGACACGAATCATACGCGATCTTGAGGATCTTCATGAACGAAACATGCTCCAAGATATTTGGTTTCAATAACACAAACCTAGCCTGCACCAATCTTCTTGAGATGTTCCAGAATGACTACTTGAACAAACACTTGTTGTTTGTGGTGTTGGACGAATTGATCAAGGAAGTGTTCCCTGAGCTTGTACACGAAAAGATTTAATATGCATGTCTAATGAATATGTACAATAATGGAAAATAAAGATATAATTACACAAGGACTTACTCTTGGTCCTTAGATTTTGACTTCACAAACTCGACCGCAAGAGCCTTCACACGAGCTGCAGATTGTTCGTCGCCGTTCTGTTCCTCGTATGTGAGCCACTTGGAGAAAAAGAACTTGGCTTGCTTTCTGTTCACCTTCTTAGCAACCACTCTTTCAAACAAAGCCACAACCTTGGTTCTGTCACCGTGCTTGATTTCTTGGTCAATGTAAACGTTCCACAAATCAATTCTCTTTGGAGCATCGGTCACCAAACCTTCAAACAATGATCTGCCTTGTTCAGCATCGCCCTTGGAGAATTCGAGCTGTCCAAATTTTCTGACAACTTCGATGTGATCTCTCTTGGGCAAGGACTGCAAAGCACGAGCCAAAAGTTCATGAGCTTGGTCGTTCAATTTACGGTCCAACAAAGAAGAACCAAACTGAACCCAAACGGAGATGTTCTTACCGAACTTCTTGGTCATGGATTGGAACAAGTCATCAGCCTTGTCAAACTTCTCGGACATTTGGTAGATACCAATCAACTTCTGGTGCATGGTCAACGAGTCCATGTACTGAATGGCACGTTTGAAAGCTTCGTCCAAAGACTCATCACCTCCGAAACTGTTTTCCAAGTTAAGAATTGCAATCCAGATATTCATCTTTTCTTGCTCTTCACGGTAGTTGATAGTCTTCAAAGCTCTCTCGGCGATCTCTCTGGACTTGTCGATTTCTCCCAATTGCAATTGGAAAGACATGTAGTTCATCCAAAGAATAGAGGAGTCGGGGTTACCAACAAGCAAACGCTCAAAGTCGGAAACAGATTGAGGAGCACGGGTGTTCAAATCACCCGTCTTGTCTTCAACTTGCTTTTTGCCCTTTCTCTTCTTCTTCTTGTGAGATTCCATGAAGTCTTCATCGTCATCAGAAGAAACATCACCTTCGGCTTGGTCCAAGATAGAAGCAGTCCAGTCGAAACCGTTGGAAGACAAACCACTCAACCCCTTTGGTTGGGCTTTTTCTTGTTCTTCTTCGTCGGAGTCAGTTCCCTTTTCTTGTTCATCAAAGGCATCCTTCATCACTTCGTCTTCAGAATCGTCAGATCCGTCAGACTCTTCGTCGCTCAGCGCAGCATCCTCCATGATTTCGTCTTCGTCTTCGCCATCATGAGTTTCTCCGGTGAAATATGATGCCTTCATACCCAAAGAAAGCTGTTTCTTGTCGAGGTCGATCTTGAGAATTTTAACCTTCACACGGTCGCCTTCTCCAAACAAAGCAGCAACGTTTTCCACAGGAATATCGGCGATTTCAGAACGATGACACAAACCGCTGACATTGGCAGTGCCGTCCAACCTCACAAAGACACCGAACTCGGCAATCTTCCTGACGGACGCATCATAGTTTTCACCAACTTCCAACTCTTCGAAAGTCTTGTAAGTGGTCAAGTTTCCGTTGACTTCACTCTCCTTCAAGGTCATCAAAATACGACCCTCGGCTTTACACTGGGAGATCTTTCCAACGACAGCCTGATACGGCTTGAAGAACTTCTTCCAGTCATTCAAAAAAGCATCAGAGATGTCGGTCACTCTGACCAACGCATAGAGCTCTCTGCCCAAGGAAACATAAAGACCAGCATTAGTGATGGCCTTAACGAATCCCTTGACGAGAGCACCACGCTGAAGTTCGTCAATCGAGTTGATTGGCTTGTTCTTTGCGGTTTCCTCGTTTCTCAAGCTGACACTGAACTTGCCCTCCTTCTTGTCAATGTCGGTAATGGTGACAAGAGCAGCCTGGTTAAGCTGGAAAACTTGCTCCAATTTGTCGTCGTAATCATTCAATGCATCAGTGATGTAGGAGTACCCGACAACACCAGGGCCCAATTCGACCAAAACATAAGCCTGGGCAACCTTGAAGATCTTGGCTGGGTATTTGTCACCCAATTTGAGCTGCTCCATGTCCTTGATCTCGTCGGATCTGGCAGACAACCCAACCTTTCCTTGCTTGAAGTTGAATCTGACTACATTGGCTTTCAATGCAGCACCCAATGGGAACGATGCTTCGAAATCTTGGAAGTCGGAAAACTTGGCAGACAAGTCATACAATGCAATTTCTCCCTTGACACTGGGGGTAACAGAAACATTGGCCATGCCGTGAGCGAAAGACTCGATGTAAACAACCTGCTCGGAACCTTCCTCAATGTCTGTGAGGTTAGAAGCCTTGTATGGCTTCTTGTTCTTGAGCTCAAGAATAGACAATTCGACCACGGTCTCCTTGGTGAAAGTGGCCACAGTTGAAAATCTTTGGCTGCTGCTATCAAAGTACCCAATGACCTTGACCTTCAAAGTCATGCCAGCAGTGAAAGAAGCAAGAGGGTTCTTCTTGTCCTTGATATCATCCCAAGAAGAAACACACTGGTTAGCCTCGAGTCTACCTTCCAAGTTGTCAGCCAAACGAATGTTGAGGTAACCTGGTTCAATGGACTCAACAACACCGGAGGTGACGACACCAGAGGAGTAGTCTGTGATGGATTTCATGGCTTTATCCACTGGGTTCTTCAACTTCTGTGAAACAAAAGCTCCAGTGGTGAGCTTGTCTGTGAGAGACAACAAGAATCTTCTGTTCTCGTCGTCTGTTTTGATCACGTTACATGCAACAGATTGGTTCTTGTAGAACTTGGCAGACAAGTCTTCCGTAGGATCCTCGGTAGCGTTCTTGGCCAAGACCAACCCGGTCAATTTTCCTCCAAAGGTAACGAAGATACCCATGCTGGTGACCGATTTGATGTATCCAGAAACAATGGAACCAACGTGGATTTCTTCGTAATGGCTTGGGAAAGACTCCACCTTGGCAGAATTGATCAAAGACTTCTTAGCAGAAGCGATCACGGCTCTTGCTCTCAAGTCCTTTTCGAGAACAATGACCTCGATGGAACCACCAATCTTCGATCCCTTGTAAATGACTCTGTTGTCTTCGTAGTTTCCGTCAGACAAATGACCAGTTGCAATAATACCACGCAAGTTGGAGCCTTCCAACTCAATGAGAACGGCTTCCTTAGTCTTCTCGACGATGCTGGCGGTGGCGATGGTTCTGCCAACTTCGATTTCTTCAAGATACTTCACTTGGTCGCTGGTTAATTCAGCAGATTGACGCAAAGTCACAGTGACTCTGCCTTCTTGTGGGCTGACGTTCAACACTCGGACAGATACCGCTTGGCCCTCCTTCAAGTAGTCTCTTGCGTTTTCCACGAAAGTTTCCGAAATTTCGTTTTTGGGCAAGTATGCCTTGATGTTTCCAAAGAAAGACACGAGAACACCAGTACCAATGAACTTCTCCACGATTGCAGAGGTCTTGAAACCGATTTCCAAGTTGTCAATGTCGCTGATAATAGCATCGTCTTCCATGTTGACAAGACTCCTTCTGACAGTAACGAACAACTTCTTGCCCATCTTCGACAAAACTCTACCCTTGATCTTTGAACCAACCTTGAACTTTCTTTCTGGGTAAACCAACTTGATATCAGACATGTGGTTAGGGCTGACCAAAGCCTCAAAGTCGCCGAAGATCTTGACGATCAAACCGCGGCCGTCTGGAAGAATTTTGACTACTTCAACAGCAGGAATGTATTCTCCAACTGGAATGTCCTCGGTGGAGACGAATTTGGAGTTGATGGCTTTAGGATTGAGAGTCAACATCAAAACGTTATCGATCTCATTGAATCCCAAAACTCTGGCTCTGTGTTTAGTGCCGATAGGGAAACTGACTCTGACATCCAAGTCGGAGTCGATATTGGACTTGTGAACTTCACCTTTGAAGGAAGATGCACCGACAGAAACATAAAAGAACGAGTGGTCGGAAGCCATTATTTCAACGTCTTCAAAGACAAATCCCACAGGGAAAGCTTCCAAGGGCTCGGTGTTCAAGGATTGCTCCAACGAAATGATTCTGCTTGCTCTCGATAAAACAAACTTTTTTGTTCCTTCTGTCAAGAGGATACCGATGACTCTGGCTCTGACAGTGGATCCGATACCGAAATGGTTCTTCAAAGTCTCCACGTTGTATTCTTCAACGTGTGGTAAACTGAAGGTTCCGTCCACCATTCCGAAAACTCTGGCAACAACACCGTTGTCGTTGATATCTGAAATGATAGCATTCACAATCGTACCTGGGTGCACAGCATCGATGGAACTTATCGTGGAAACCACGGTTTTCTTAGACACATGCTCGTTTTCTGCTGGTTTCAAAGTGATGGTTCTGGAAGATTTACCGCAAATGGATGTGAGAAGAACTTGTCCGATCTTCAACGTCTGGGTGACATTGGCCTTCTTCAATTCTTTCTTGGACATGAAGCCGGAAAAGCCCTCGAGTCCCAGGTTGAAAATCACACCGTGATCTTCTATTGACTTGACAGATGCCTGTAGAACATTTCCGACAGTGAAATCGTCATCTTCCATGGAGGCATTAACGAGCTCAGGCTCAATAGAAAGCTGGATTCTCTTCTTTTCCTCTCCGGATGGGGTAACCACGGCTCTCAACCACTGCCCAACACGGAAGATGTTGGACAACTTAGGGAATTCGGGCTTGAAATTTAGCGTGGCAGACTCTTCATCTTCGTTGTCACTGGAAGATTCCATGGCGTTTTCGTACTTTGCAATCATGGCCGAAATCTCCTCACTGATGGCGGTCACGGGAATGTGGCCAGTCAAGTTGTCACCAATAGACAAAACCATGTCCATGGTGTCGATTCTGACAATCTGACCCAATACGGAAGAGCCAGGGATCAAATTTTTAAAGTGGAAATGCTCAATCACGACGGATTTTTCCTCCTTTTCGCCACTGGCAGTACCCTTTTTGGTCTTGACATGCTTCTTTCTCTTCTTCACTGGCTCCGCGGAGTCCGAACTGGTTCTTTTATTGTTGGCCTGCTCAAACAAGACATCTTCAGTTGCCTGGTTTTGGATGGTCTTGACTTCCAATGGAGTCAAAAGAGAACCACCTCCTCTCGGAAAGGCCACCTCACTGCTACTAAGCACAGACTTTGTGGCAGCTGGGTCGTCCATTGTAATTTGTATGAGTTCTCAAGATTAGAAAAAATTCAATGTAATCTCATCGCACCTTTTTCTGCCAGTTGAAAATGAAAAGCTGTACACAGGTCAGATCAGTTAAGACCCCACCAGTCTGTTAATACGAATTGTGTAGAATACTTATCGTTTCTTTCTGCCCTTCTTCTGCTGGATAACGATTGTTCCTTCTCGCACGTCTTCCGGTTCGTTCTTGAATTTTTCTTGTGACTCCAAAAAGAACATGAGATCTTTGACCTGGTCAGATAAATCCTCATTTTGCGCCGCAAGCTGCTTGTTTTGCTCTGTAAGTTTATCGATTTTTCCCGAAAGATGTTCGATTTTGTTGGATAGGCCTTCATTGAGCACATTCGCCTCAGAAAGTTCATTCGACGCAATGCGAAGCGATGTATCCTTCATGTCGATCTTCCGCTTCAACGCAGGGATCACATTAGAGGAGAGCTTTCCGAATTTATCGTTCAATTCCGAAAGTTTGCTTTCCAACTCCGAAACCTTCTTGTTGCTAGGTTCCACAATGGAAGAGCCTCTCCTTCTGCCACTATTTTTCTCATTAAGTAGAAGCTCATAGTACTCTCTTTGACTCACAAGTTGACTGAGAAGTAGCTCCGAGTACTCCATGCTCTCAGATTCGTCCTTCTGGTTTCCTTGTCCTTCGCTGGTGCCCGCTCCTTTTTCGGGAAGCTCCACGATCTTTCCATCTGCCTCGTTGGCTATTAGTCTGTGAACGTAGTTGTCTCCAGCATAATCCCAGACTCGTGACGTCGTGAGTTCCATGGCAAAACAATGCCCTGATTCTACGAAGTGTTTGAGTGAGTGCTGTTGTGGTGCGTACCTGTCACATCCAACATTACCACAAATCAAGCACACCCACAAGTTGGTGGTGGCCAGGCAGTTTGCGCATTTCTCGGAAGGCTCGGATTTCTCTGAGCGCTGGCATCCCTCTTCCTCCTGAAGTTGCTGTTGTAGTTGTTGTTGGTGCATTCTCGAGTTGATTTGCAGAAGACGACGAACGGACTTCCTGATTTTGTGGTTGTCCTCATTGTTGGTATATCTGCAAATTGGACAGGTGTCGTCTCTCCACTTGGAAAGACACAGACAGTGGAACGTGTGCTGGCATGGAATGGTGAGCAAGCCTGTGATTTCGTAATCCAATCTCTCCAAACAAACGGGGCACGTGGGCAATTCGATCGGCATGGATTCCTCTGCTTGGAACTTGGGCGAGAGTGAAATTTGCGGACTCGACGGGGTCGAGGTGAAGGGGTCCTGGAGCAAGAACGGAATCAAGAGGTCCTGATTGGGAAGATCCGGGGCCACGGAATCTAGAACCACCGATTTCACAAACACAACGTGGCACGTCTCTGGTTCCATGGAGTTGAACGGCTTTCCGTCGTAATGGTACTGGAACTCAGCTGCCCTAACTACATCGTTGAACTTGATGAGCACCAAAAATCGATTTGGCTTTTCGCTCTTGAGGATTCGGATGTGTGTGATCGACTCCATGTAGTGGTCTCCCACAAATCCAAGGAGATCTGTGGCGGTGAAGTAAGAAGGGAGTGCGATTATAGACACCATAGTGTCATCTCCAGGATTGGCAATGGTGCCTTTGATGGGGTCATTTTCGTCGTCCTCGTCGAAATCTCGGAACAACCGAATCACCCCCTCACCTAGCAGTTTTGCCCTGAGCGGTTCGAGGATTTCAGGTCCAGATTGCATCTGTGGGGGATTGTCAATAACGGTGATTGTAATGGGAGAGTTTCTGTAATCGCAAGCCGTGGATTCGGAGGTTGATGATTGGATTTCTATAACAATACGATAGGAGTCTGTACCTATCATGCTATATCAGTGACAAAGAGAAGTTGGACTTGATTGGAGATCTATGCAGTCGCATCAGAAGAACCCAAGATTCAAAATGTTTTCCGGCATGCAGACCTGTCATCACAAGCCGTACTTGGATTTGTCAAAATGTCTAAGACTCTCAATGATCTCACCAGAAGACCCAATGATTCCCTCTTCTCTGCCAACTAGAAGTTCACGGGCTTCCGGATGCGGGATCCACACCACCGTGCCCCGCGCATTGACTCCGGAAATGACTCCAGGAATTCCGTCCTCGAAGATCAAACACTCTTCGATGTCTATGATCTCAAGCCCATCTGCCAATCTCCGAGCGTTGATGCTCTCTAGGCAAACGAGCCAGATGTCCGGGTTTGGCTTTCCTCTGCCGGGAGGAATTCTGGTGTCGTCACCGGTGACAATGTGTTCTTCAAAGAGATCAAATCCGGGAAGATGGGCGGTTTTTCTCGTATAGTTAACCTTGTTGGAGCTGGTTCCCAACGCAATGGGAACGTTCTGCTCCTTCAAGTACTGGAGCAACTCCAATGCTCCGGGCAAGTACCCGGAACGGTGCCATTTTTTCTCTTGCACCTTGAATGTCTCTTCCATGAAATCTTCTGGGGTAACCGGCAACTGGTAGTGTTTGACGACGATTTTCGTAGCTTCCGGCCCCGGACGGCCCTGCAAGTCGAGTTTCACGTCCCACGTCAACGGGCCTTTGCCGTATCTGGCAAGAACTTCCGAAGAAGCCTCGGTGTAAATGTCCTCAGTGTTGAGAAGTGTTCCGTCCATGTCTGTCATTAGTATTGTATTTGATTGTGGATTTCTGGTTTACTTACCGAAAAGACATGCCTTCACCGTCTTTCTGACACCGTTCGCAACTGTCATGGTGTTGGAGATTGAGAAAAGATCGCGACAAATGAAGCACTGGGGTAATTTCGCATTATGCGGCTCCTACATGCTTTCTCAATTTTTCATGGACCTAGTAGACCATCTAAATAAACTGGTTACAACGGAGCATTCTTGAACAAATACGAAATGCTCTCACCGTTGTGAAGTCTTCTCACGGCCTCGGCCAACACGGCAGAAATGTCAATAGTATCTAGCTTAGGACAGAGCCCAAGCTTCTCCTCAAAGGGAACAGTGTTGGTGCACACCACCGTTTTGAGCTTGGAGTTGTTGATGTTCGCGATGGCATTGCCGGACAAGATTCCATGCGTGACAATGGCGATCACCTCCTTGGCCTGGTTTTCCAATAAAACCTCGGCTGCCTTGGCCAACGTGCCGCACGTGTCCGCCATATCGTCCACAATGATGCAGATTTTGTCGGTCACATCTCCAACCAACACCATTCTCGACACCTCGTTGGCTCTGGCTCTTTCCTTGTGGATCAAGGCAAAGTTCAAATCTAGTCTGTCGGCCAATCCGGCGGCTCTCTTGGCTCCTCCGGCGTCGGGAGAAATAATAATTGCGTCTCTGTAGCTGACCTTCTCCTGGATGTATCTCACCACACTGGGCTCCGCGTACAAGTTGTCCACGGGGACGTCAAAGAAACCTTGGATTTGCGAGGCGTGCAAGTCCATGGTGATGACGTGGTTGCATCCAGCCGTCGTCAACATGTCGGCCATGAGCTTGGCGGTGATCGGCGCTCTGCTCTTGTCCTTTCTGTCCTGTCTGGCGTAGGGAAAGTTGGGCAAAATCACCGTGATTCTTCTGGCACTGGCAGTTTTGCAGGCGTTAATCATGATCAAAAGCTCCAACACCCGGTCGTTGACCACACCGGAGCCAATCTGGCAGATGATGAAAATGTCCTCGTCTCTCACACTCTCGCCAATGCTGAACGTCACCTCGCCAGTGGAGTCTCTCTTCAACTCACTGGGGGTAAGTTTGAGGCCAAGACGCCTGGCCACAAGCTCCGCAAGTCCTCTGTGGACATCGGAAGCCAATAACTTGATGGAATTCGTAGACATTTTGACTGGCACCACGGAAGAGGAATAAGCAGAGGAAAATGGATCTCCAGATTTTTATTTTTTCGAATGCGCACACCTTCGATGCTCCGAGTCACTACTGCCTGTGAAATTAGGAACACACCACGAGGTTAGTGATGCAAAATTGGGCTTTCCACTGCGTTCCAGGGCACAGCCATGGGGTTATTAGGCTCGGGCCACCGCTGCCTGGCCGAAATTGCTCCCATTCATCCCGGGCACGTGACTTCCCTCGGCTGTTCCGAACCTAGAAGAGGCCCTGGAAATCATCAAAGTCCTCGTTATCGTTCTCTTCTTCGTTCAGACCCGCGGCTTCTTCCGGGCGCTCCTCGGGTCCCTTGTTGTCTTCGTCGATTTCCATGCCTTGCTCTTCGACCTGGCCCAATTCTTGCTCTTCGACCTGGCCCAATTCTTGCCCATCGTCTGCCGCATCTTCGTCGTCGTCGTCTTCATCGTCGTCGTCGTCGTCCTCTTCGATCTTGTCTCCGTGATTAGGCTTGCTCTTCATCTGGAGCTTCTGGTGCTGTTCCCTGATCTTGGCCAATTCTCTCTTCTTCAGGTCTAGCTGGCCCTTCAAGTTGTTGTAAGCCAGCTGGAACTTCATTCTCATCATCTTGTAGCTTGCGGTGGCCAAGAGAACCTTCTGCTTGTCGGCCGCACGTTCAAGGTCGGCGATTTCCTCCTCGAGCTTCTTGGCTCTGGTCTTGTCTTCCTTGACCGATTCGTCCTCGTCGTCCTCGTCCTCTTCCTCCTCTTCTTCGTCCTCGTCGTCTTCCTCGTCGTCTTCGGCTTCGGGTTCGATGGCTCCTCCGTCGCCTTCGCCGTCTTCGTTGTCGAATTCAGACTTCATCAAAACGGTGGCCGCGGTGTTGTTGGACGTGGAGTCAAGAGCCTCCGCAAGCTCCTGCTCCAAGACGTTGTCGATATCGGCCTCGAGATCAAGGTCCATCTGATCCTCCTCTTCTTCCACTTCCGTTTCGGCTTCCGTTCTTTCGGAATCTTGCCTGGCTGGAGTCGTGGGCATGGAAGGTGTAGCGTGACGGTGGGCCCCAGAATAGCGATGCGCGGCAGCTTTAGGGTCAACGTACTCATAGTGGCTTTCTTGGGCATCGTTGTCCCTTCTTATAAGCTCGTCCACTCGGGTTTCAATGTCCGCCATCACACGGTGGTTGACCTTCTTGGGCCGAAGACGTCGGTAGACATCTTCGTATGCATATGCGAGGCCGTGCTTGTACACTGTCCGGGTGCTTCTGATTTCCTTGTTGGTGGAGAGTTTGTAGAGAGGGTGCGTGTATGTCAGGTCCTCGGGAACTTCAAAGTCCACTTCCATGTTCAACTGTTTTGGGTTGATCGGGTGCAACACAAGCAAGATCTGACTGATGTCGATGGTCTTGAAGATGTTTTTCTTGTCGATTGTCTTGTACAATTCGGTAAGCGTGGGCAAGTCTACGAGTCTGGCCGAGTAAAGTGTCAGGTTGACGTTGATCACTGCCTTGTCTCTGGTAATCCATTTGATGTTCACATTGGATAAATCTCCAGTGTCCACGGCATTGTGCACGAAATCCAAGTTGGCGTCGTTGGCGAAACGAACAACCAACCCTTGCTCGATCAACGGGTCGTCTTCCAAGTCGGGAGCTTCGGAGTCGTAGCCTTCTCCCGGGATTCTGGTGGGTTTGATTCTGACTTTCGGAACTCGCTTTGGAATCGCATCGGGAGCTTTGGGGGGCGCCGGCAGTGAAGCCGACGAGCGCAGGGGCAGAGCAGCTTTGCCCAAACTGATTTTGAGCTTTTTGAGTTTCTCTTTCTTTGGTTTGGTGATTCCTTCCGATGGTTCATCTTTGATGCGTGGGGGTTTTATTTTGAATTTGGGCAAAGGCCGAGGCGACTCCTCCTTATTGTCGGATCCCTTAGAAGGATTTATCTTGAGTTTTAGCTTTAGAGACATTGGGGTTCCAGATGAATATGGTGATTCTTGTTAGTGAGGAGTGTGCAGGCCATGAGAACTGGAAAAGTGAGAATTGGAACATTTAGCTAAATTTGGCTGAAAAATGATATAATCTGTGAAAACCACGAAGGAGTTCTTTTCAACATCTTCAATATTTTTAAAATTTCAAGAGCATGCAAACTGGGTATCACATCGTTGTTACAACATATGCTTGTGGAGTTAACAGGTGTTGAAAATCTCTACGGCCAGACTTCGCGCAAGTCAAAATAGGCTTCAGATCGTGTGGACAAAGCAGCCATTACATAACTCTGGAAGATATTCTCAAAATACCTTCCGTTTGGTACTGTTGCCGTCAACTGGAAATTCGGTGCCATTTACCGCTCCTCATGTTTCTTTCTTCTTTTCGAGTGTTTCTCGTAACTCTTCGGGTCGCAATTGTTCAAACCACTCATATCTAATACCACAAAACAGGCATTGCCAACATAACTTCAAACCTCAATTCCAACGCCGATTCAAATCATATTTCTATAGCCTTGCCATTTCACCTCGCCAAATCCCCTACCGTCAACCTGCTACCCCGGTTATCGTGCGAATTTCATACAGAATTCGTTATCGCTGAAAATCTTCACCGTTGAACTCTCGCTTGCAATGGGGAGAAATCTGTTTGCAACGTCTCGAAGCAGACGCTCGTCGTCCATCGGGCGCAGATCTCGCCACAACAGTGTTCTGTCCATGGAATCTTCGTTCATGGAAGAGAACAACCACGAGATGTTTTCTGGAGCTGCATCCGAAATCATTCCGTCGTCGATCAGCTCTTTGCATTATGCTCATCATTTTCGAGCTCAGAGACCGCTGCAAGACGGAATTCTGAGAGAAACGTCTCCACTATTGGTGGGCAACCAGCTGGAGTATGCTGGCACAGAGTTGGCATTGCACACTGTTGCTTCTAACGCTACGGCTGCTTCTACTGACACAGCTAGTGTGAATTTCCGATTTTTTTCCCCAGACGAAATTGAATCTGCTCCCGGTGGTTCGACTTTAGAAAACCCAGAGGACCCAGTGGATTACAACACCAACTGGGACTATTCGGTGGACAAATATGAAGGGGACGAGTCAGACTCGGGCCAGAACTACTCTCGCTCTCACGGATCCAGCAGGTCTTTGGAACAAACTTCCAGAAATGAAAGAATGCCGAGATCGCCCAAGCAACGTACAGACTGGGCCCCAGACTCAGACGAAGACAGTGGGTACGGGTCTTACATTGAAGACAGATACAGACGCAGAAGCACAGATTCGGGAGACAAGAATGGCTCGCTTTTGGGACTGGCTTCAGACCGTCTGGAAGCAGAAGAAATCGCTTTTTTGGACGACTACACACCTACCACCAGGTACCAGCGTTACTACTTGGCGGAGGAGGACATTGTCATTGGAATCGCTGGATATTCCGACTGTTTGTGGAAGATTGTGGTGTACTATCTTGTGTGTTTCCTCACTTTGGGAATGGGCTACTTGGTGCTCCGTTGGGTACCTCGGTACCGTATCAACCTCATGGGAAACCAGTGCCCGTTGGGAAAAGCCGACTGGTGCGTTATTGAGAACGAATTTGGCGAGTTGGCCATCATCAGCATCTCCAAAATGCGGTTTGGAGAACGTTTGTCGCACTTCTTGACCATCAACCAGGCGAAAGCCGAAGAGGACGAGATACAGGAAGCCAAGGAGTGTAATCCAGTCATTCCTAACATCCACTCTTTCGAGTACAGGTACATCAAATTTTTCTACAATCCGGTGGAGGACATGTTCAAAACTAACTCCAACTGGCATGATATCCGTTGGCTAAACGTCAAAAGCTTGCGCGAGGGAACGTCGCTGGCGTTGCAAGAGCAACGGTCCATGATTTTTGGTGCCAACAACATCGAAATCAAGGAGAAAAGTGTCACCCAGCTCTTGATGGACGAGGTACTTCATCCGTTCTACGTGTTCCAGGTCTTCTCCATCTTTTTGTGGCTTGCAGACGACTACTACTACTATGCGTCTTGCATCTTCCTTATTTCCCTTGTTTCCATCGTCAACTCGCTCTTAGAGACAAAAGCAACCATCACGAGACTTCAGGAAATGAGCAGGTTTACTTGTGACGTCAGAGTGTGGAGAAACGGGTTCTGGACACAGACAGACTCCAACGATTTGGTTCCTGGCGATGTTTTTGAGGTCGATGCATCCTTGAGTGTTGTTCCGTGTGATGCCTTGTTGATCAATGGTGAATGTGTGGTGAACGAGTCCATGTTGACCGGAGAGAGTGTTCCCGTGTCGAAAATCGTTGCCACAGGTGAAACGGTCAACTACCTCAGTGAAAACTTCACCAACGCAGTAATGGCCAAGTCTTTCTTGTACAACGGTACCAAGCTTCTAAAAATGAAATCCACCAACGACGAGCCTGTTCTCGCGATGGTCTTAAAGACCGGTTTCAGCACAACAAAGGGTTCTTTGGTCAGATCCATGTTGTTCCCTAAACCAACAGGATTCAAGTTTTACGAAGACTCGTTCAAGTACATTGGATTCATGACGCTTATTGCATTCGTCGGCTTTATTTATTCTACCTACAACTTCATTCAGTTGGGCCTTTCCAAAAGGATTATGATTTTGAGGGCGTTGGATATCATCACCATCGTGGTCCCTCCTGCCTTGCCTGCAACTTTGACCATTGGCACCACTTTTGCTGTGAATCGGTTGAAGAGCAAACAGATCTTTTGTATTGCCCCAACCCGTATCAACATCGGAGGCAAATTGGATGTTGCCTGCTTTGACAAGACCGGCACCTTGACCGAGGACGGTTTGGACATTTTGGGAGTTCATCCCACGAAAAATGCAGAAGGAAGAAAGGAAATTGTGTTCGAGGACATGATTGAGGATGTCAGTTCATTGGCCGATGTATCCGTTAGCCCGCATGACACTCAAAGTGGAGAGCTCTTGCTTGGCTGCATGGCATCTTGTCATTCTTTGAGACTCATTGATGACGAGTTGGTTGGAGATCCATTGGATGTGAAAATGTTTGAGTTCACCAAATGGAACTTTGTGGAGGAGTTTGGTGGCAGTTCTGTGCCGTTGGTGTATGAAACCGTCGGAAAAGAGGTTTGTGGTTTCAAAATTCTCAGAGAGTTCGAATTCATGGCCGCGTTGAGGAGAATGTCGGTGTTGGTTGACAAAGACCAAACAAGATACGTTTTCACCAAGGGTGCACCCGAAGTCATGCTTGATATTTGCGACCCTACTACCTTGCCAGCTAACTTTGAGGAACTTCTCCATCACTACACTCACGGAGGTTATAGAGTCATTGCTTGCGCGTACAAGACATTGAGCAAGAAGGTGGACCACAGAACACTCGAGAGAGAAACAATCGAAAATGACTTGAAGTTCTCTGGATTTATCATTTTTGAAAACAAATTGAAACCTTCCACCAAGGGAACATTGAAGGAACTCCGTGCAGCAGCAATCAGAACAGTCATGTGCACAGGAGACAATGTATTGACAGCTGTGAGTGTGGGACGAGAGTGTGAATTGATCGATCCTTCTGTTTCTCTGGTCTACATCCCGCGTTTTGCCAGAGACGACGAATCGGCCAGTTCAAGAAGCACAGGACTAGTCTGGGAAGACATTCATGATCCGTTGAACAGATTGGATCCCGCGACTCTCCAGAGAATCAGACGCGACATCCGAGACGACGAGTACATTTTGGCCATCACTGGTGACATTTTCAGGTACATTTTGGTGGAGCTCCAGAACGAGCACTTGATTCAAACCGTCTTGATGAAATGTGACATTTTTGCGAGAATGTCTCCGGACGAAAAGCACGAGTTGGTTGAACAACTTCAGAAGATCGATTACACCGTTGGGTTCTGTGGAGACGGAGCCAACGATTGTGGAGCGTTGAAAGCCGCAGATGTGGGCATCTCCTTGAGTGAGGCGGAGGCATCTGTGGCTGCACCATTCACCTCTCGAATCTTTGAGATTTCTTGTGTTTTAGATGTCATCAAGGAGGGCCGGTCGTCGTTGGTGACGAGTTTTGCCTGTTTCAAGTACATGTCATTGTACTCGGCCATCCAGTTCATCACGGTGAGCATCTTGTACAAGCGAGGCACCAACTTGGGAGATTTCCAGTTCTTGTACATTGATTTGTTCTTGATCTTGCCCTTGGCGATCTTCATGTCATGGCCCAAGCCCTTTAACAAGTTGGCAATGAAACGGCCTACAGCCAACTTGGTCAGTCCGAAGGTGTTGATTCCGTTGGTATGTCACATTTCCGTGATTTTGGCTTTCCAGTTGTTTGTGTGGTTTTACGTGCAAAGACAGCCGTGGTACATGAAGCCAGTGCCATCTGACGATGACGATGACGTCAAGTCTTCGGACAATACCATCTTGTTTTTGTTTACCAACTTCCAGTACATCTTGAATGCGGTGGTGTTGAGCACGGGGCCACCATACAGAGAGCCCATGGTCAAGAACAAGCCACTTTTGGTGAACTTGGTTGTTGCTGTGGCTTTGTCGATGGTTATTTTCCTCATCAAGGGAGACTCGTGGTGGGGTGATTTCATGCAGTTGACGGACATGTCTGCGGGTGCATACTGGATGATTGTGGTTGTTGCATTTTTGAACCTAGCAGTGATGTTGGTGGGAGAAGAAATTTGGTTCAAAAAGATCGCTCAGGCTTTCAAGCATGTGGTGCACCGGGACCGGATTGGAAAGAGCAAGAAGAAGTTTAAGAACTTGAAGAAGGAGTTCGTTCAAGTGGTGTAGAGGTCGGAGAACTGGGAAATTGAGATGTGAGGAGACAAGGAATGGGTTACACTCACAACAACTTGAAAGGAACAACGAGACGCATACAGAGGTTGGGATTCCGAAAATGGCTTTCTTTTCATTTTAATTGAAATTCTCGCCTTTTTGAATTGACGTTTCAGCCATTTTGAATTGCTCCATATCACTTTCTACAGCAATCCACAATTCCACAATTGCCCTGAATAATTCCGCACCTAAAAGGAAATATCGAACGATTTACTGCTTTCCAGTTTCAACCTGATGTATCTGCACACCCAAAGTTAACATTATCGTGCAACACCACTCGGCCAAGGCTACCACCCCACAAAACAGTGGGGGACCCCGGAGTTGGCTAAGCGAATCCTGCATATCGGAGTAAGTTCCGTCGGTGGTTTGCCAAGTTTACGGAGAAAACAGAGACAGATGAAGGAAGGATGGCGTTATTGTGAGCAGAACTGAGGCACATCTGGGGTACAGCTTCTTGCTATTCCATCTGACAAACTCGGAAAACTTGGTGCTTGTTCCGTGGAATCTAATCTATAAATATGTTCTGCAGGACGACCCCACGCGAATAACTTCCGAGTCTTTTGTGGCCCCAGAGTTCTGCCGAAACTTCCGCATGGTGGCCGGAGTTAGGGCCAGACTCCGAGACTCCGAAACCCCGTGACAAGAATCTGGGTTCGTTTTAGCCCAGAAAAATCAGACAACCCCTCTATGTCACCCGCAGAGGTTTAGGTTTGTTTCCACTCCAAGTGGATGTCCTGCACTACAAATACCGTTTCTTTCAACCCCACAAAACCCTTCCAGTTATAAAAGGCATGGCAATCCCGAAATAATGCGGATACCGTACTGACCACAATGTCTAATTCCTCTGCCCATTCTTTCAAAGAAATGACCTCCAATGAAGAACAACCTCTCTCTAATGTGCAGCATGCTGGAGACGGTAACGAGTTTCTCATCATCGGTAACCAAAAATTTTACAAGCATGAGTTGATGGCTGCTTTCGGAGGTACCTTGAATCCCGGTCCATCCCCCTACCCTATACATCAATTTGGTAACCCTTCTCCTCTTGGATTGTGTGCTTTTGCCTTGACCACCTTTCTCTTGTCTTTGGTGAATGCTAGGGCCATGGGCATCTCTATTCCCAATTTGGCTGTTGGCCCAGCTTGTTTCTACGGTGGCTTTGTTCAGTTTGCTGCTGGAATCTGGGAAGGTGTTGTGGGAAACACTTTTGCTTTCTGTGCCTTGACATCATACGGGGCGTTCTGGTTTGCTTTTGCAACCATTTTTCTTCCGGCTTTTGGCATCGGAGCTGCCTATGAGGGAACAGATCAGTTGGGTTCAGCTGTTGCGTTCTTTTTGCTTGGCTGGGGCCTTTTCACTTTCATGTTGACGTTGTGCACACTCAAGTCTACCGTTGCTTTCACGTCCATGTTCATCATGTTGACCATTACGTTTTTCTTGCTTTTTGCCGGAGACTTCACTGGAAATATAAAGGTCTCCAGAGCCGGAGGTGTATTTGGTGTTGTCACCGCTTTCCTTGCTTTCTACAATGCCTTCGCTGGTGTTGCCACTCCGCAAAACAGTTACATTACCGCTCACGCCATTCCTTTGAATAGATTATAATTGTTGAGATCTAAGGAAGAGCCTGCCTGGATGCAGCGAGTTAAATTCTGTGAGCTGTGATTTTAATGCCATGTCTGAGATTCGAACGTGTAGATGCGAATATTTTTTTTTTGTGAAAACCGTCCCGTCGTACATGGGTTTACAAAAAGATGCTTGTGAACACGCACCCCGCAAATTTCACGAGATATTCAGGGTCCAGTTTGTGTTTTTGGGGACGTTTACCAAATTCAATTGCCTGACAACTCATGCACAGAAATCATCAAAGAAGGAAGCAGGGAGTAAAAAGGATTATACTGTCGCTTGGTGGTCTGAGTTTGGCTCAATCAAAAACACTTAAAATAACATAAAAACGGTTACGATTAGGGTAGGTTTACAATGATATTGAAAATATGAGTATTCAGATTTTGTTTCAGAAACTGGAGAAACTATTGAATATGAATCGCTGGCTATCCGTTGGCATATAACACAATGGTTAGTGTATATTAACATCCGAAATTCCACCAAAACCGAAAATGCAAATACAGAAAGAACAACAAACGATTAACTGGAAATTTCTTCCAACAACATAACTTTACTGCTTTCTGTGCCAGCCTAATTTTGTCACAGTAATACGTGCCTGCAGAGATCCGGCTTACTCAACACACTCAGAATAGAAAGATTGTGCGTTGAACTAACTTTTCCGCATACTCTCACAACCCCATTATTACCCCGAAAAATGCAGTCTCAGATCACTGATCACTCGAGATGTGAACGCTTACCGCAGTGCCCATCGGTGTAGGCTCCAATTACTCTTTGTAATTTATTCTCACATACTTTTGAGAGGTCGAGCGATTCAAGATGAATTCACTGGTGTAAGAGTCAAGGGATCGGTCTCCACATATTATAATACTTCCTCCAAGACTTAGAACATTCAAATTCGTCATGTATAAAACCAGAGATACGGTCATGTGGGTGTTGAAGTCATGGCCTTCATACAATTGGGTGCTCCTGCACAGGATATGCTGATGGCTGTAATCAATTTCCTGGATAACAAGCAGTCATAACTGCCAAATGGACAAATGGACAAATGGTTTTCAGTCCCCTCAAATCCAAGTCTCAGTGGTATCCAAAACATTGTGACAATTCATTTTCTCCAAATCTCCGTATTTTGCTTGTTTTTCTTATCTTTGGGGTCTCCATTCCCAATCATCTGCATCTAACTTTTTCAACGTCTACACAAAGCTGTTCCTACTACGACAGCCACCTGGACGACAAAAACAACACAGTTGACTCACATTTCTCACATTTCTCAATCTCCTGTTCAACCCTATCTTTTGCACCCATTATCAATCAACCCACGTGCGACTGTATTCCACCTGCACACACCATCCCAATTTATCTTCTTCCTTTCTTTGACTTCCTCTGCTACTCAACATGTCTTCTACCAACAAGAGAATTGCATTGCCTGCCAGGGTTGAACCCAAGGTGTTCTTCGCCAATGAGCGTACATTCTTGTCGTGGTTGAATTTTACTGTCATTTTGGGTTCTTTGGGTGTTGGTTTGTTGAATTTCGGAGACCAAGTTGGCAGAGTCAGTGCTGGTTTGTTCACCTTCATTGCCATGTTGACCATGGTGTACGCTTTGGTCACCTACCACTGGAGAGCTAAGGCCATCAGAATGAGAGGCACTGGTCCTTACGACGACAGATTTGGACCCACGATGTTGTGTGTGTTCCTCTTGATTGCCGTGGTGGTGAACTTTGTCTTGAGAATCAGATCCTAGGAAGTCGGTGCATTTACAATATAATCAACTATAATAACTTCGCTTCAAGTGTCTGTATCGACGTAGAAAGTAGAGTGCTTCCAATTCTGGGGTTAGTATGGCCCGCGAAATCTGTTTGATACATACCACTTGTGACGAATTGGCCTCTTGCAAGTGCTTTTTCCATGTCTTCGTGTGCCACCACTGGTGTCTTGTGAAATGCCGTTTTGAGCTGCCTGGAAAACTTGCCGTACCCTCCAGACTCCACTGGGTACTCCTTTCCCATGTAGAGAAGTTGTTTGAAGAGCAGTCGTACCCTTGGATCCATGGGTGTAGAAAGATTATGAAAAAGTCACGCGTGGAGGATGTGCCTTTCTGAAACAGTGGAGTGAATGAGATTTTGACATCTGCATTGCATGTTATCTCATTTTATCTCGATTGGTGAGATTAGGTAATGTCGCTTTCTTTCGAACGACAAAGTAGACAAACTGAACTCAAATTCCATCCCACATCCCCCTTCCAATACCATATCCATCCTAATCCAAATCCGCTTCCAATCACAGTCTGAATTTCTCATCCTTGTTCCGAACTCTGTTCCCATTGTTGGAATCTGCAGTGATAAGTAGTGCATACGGCTAAGTCACTCAATGCTACTTTGTTAAATGAGCAACCGTCGCCAACACAACATGTCGTCAGCTTCTTCAGATACCACAGACACTTACTGCAACACGCCCAAAGTGGAATGCCTCTTTGTGGCCAAGTTCGACGTCAAAGAAGGCTACAAAATGATCTGGTCCAAATCGGCCAACAATATTAACACAGAAGGGCTCGAGTACAAGGCTCTCCCCTCGGGAATCCACGAATTCGAAGCCACCACCATATACTTGTCACATAAAGTGCAAGGAAAACTACTCTACGGACTTTCTCGCTTCCGTCAGCTAAATTTGAATGAAACAAGCAACACAGACAGAGACTTGGTACGCATGTATTCCATAGGGATACTTCTGCAGCCGCTAAAGAGAGCGCACTGGAAACCCAACGAATTTGCAAATGTGGGGTGGGAACATTTGGACACCATTGACGAAACATTGAATTTGTTCTTGAAAGATGAGAAACTCGCTCACATCGAAGCGCTCTACGACAAGCTCACGGGAAACCAGCTGGAATTTCGTAAATCAACGCCAAACCCTATGCTAAACCACCCTCTCAGCAGGTTGCCTACTGTTCTTTCGATGGTTGGCCCTCTCATTTTCCCCATGTATAAGGCTGGGTTGCTTAGGAAGCGTATTATGATTTTCAACCACCCTTCACGCGGCGGAGACCTCATCCAGGAACCGAACAATAGAGACCATGCAATGAGTGGAGCGTTGGCTTATCTCATTTCGCTTATTAGTGTGGTGCCCAAGGATGTGCAGTTTAAGCCGAATGACGAGAGTGTTCTCTTCTCTCAGCCGTTATACACCGTGGGCCTTCACGACTTGGACCAAGGGCTTGGCGACAATTTCATAGCCACCACCTGCGATGAAATTCTCAAGTACCAGAAAAATTTGTACGATGTTGGAGTGATTATGCCTGCGTCCGACACCGAAGTTTGCCAGGTTGTGGACGATGCCTTAGAACCGTGCAAGGCCACGTTCAACGACTACGCCAAGTTTCTCAAGGTGTACCGCAAACTTCCCCGTACCGAACAGGTGACTTCAGACGATCTGTCTTCAATTCGAACCTACAGTTCCCTTTTCTCGGCTTTCAGGACCGGCGAGGACAAAACCTCCAGGCTAGCGTGTGAACCAGCATGGTGGCTCGTGGATGCCACTTCCCCAATGTCCTGGAGAGAGTACATCTGGCTGGCATTTGCCTGGTTTGCCAGTGCTGGAACGACGCAAAGAAATGCCCCCAACCACTGCCTCGAAGATGCGGACAGTGAAGCCGAGGAGCACCGCAACACCATGCGTCAGCAGCTTATGCAGTTGACCATGCTTGTAGGCCACTTTCACAAGCTCACGAAAAAATGGTTCTACCTTATTGACGAAATAGTGGCCGAGGTGGCTGACGACAAGACACAGAACCAGAGACCAAACGGGCAGGATGCCTTTGGAACGCCCACTACGAAGATCCTGCTTGAACTAACGCACCAGGACATTGTGGATATGGAGTTGGATCCGTATTCTAGCCAAGACTTGGACTTTGTGAAGAGCTTTGTGCTTCTCTACTGGGGCTCAGTTGTGGAGGAGGTTGAGATTGGAATGGGATTTAACGGTATTTGTTGTTGAGACAGGAATGGGGTTTAACGGTTTGTTGAGAAAGGCTCAACGGTTGGGCTCAATGGTTGTTGTTGTGACCTGGATGAAACAGAATTGCCATTTCCAGGACCGATCTGAAGCTACAACGGAATGGTGGAAACGGCAGAGGCACCCACAGTCTAGCCAGCCTCCGTTCCAAGAACAGACTACACTGGTCAATTTTCTATATCACCTGACACTTCCCCAATGCGGTTCAGTATTCGCATCTCAGTATCTTTCGATGTCCTGTGCAGTAAAGTGGAGGTGGAATGAGTCCGGCTCGGACAAAAGTGAAGCCACTTAGAGAAACCATTTAGAGAGGAACAGGGGGCTTGTCTTATTGGCTCCCGAACAATTTCTGCCCATAACACAAACAGAGCCACACTATGTTATCAGCTCCGGGTAACGTCGTGCGCGGCCCAATACACCCAGCGATAAACACAGTGCTAAATTTATCATCACTTGACACTAGTTAAGACTCGCGAAACAGGTCTGGCTTCACCCAATCAGGCCTCCTAATAGCCGGCACATCTTCATCGTCATCTGGTCCTCGGCTTTCTCCGGAATTCCAAATTAGGCCCTTTGTTCCCCTCACACGGTTGAGTGTCAAATCAGACCGAGTGTCAAATCGTGGCAAGTCCCCATTGTTTGGCTTTGCATATTTATCAAGGTCAAACTTGCCTCCACACAGCATCCTATGAAAGCTCAAAACAACCGTCCCAGAAATGGGAACGGCACAATTCCAGGATCCACTTCTGGCTCGGCCACACCCAACTTAGGAAACGGCCACCGTCGTTTCAATTCCAAGCAAAATCTCAAGGAAAACGTGTCACCAACACCAACGTCGGAGACCTTTGTCAACAATAAGCTTGTTGATTTGCTTGCCAGATCATGCGGAAAAACTGTGGTGGCTTCCGTTTCCTCGGGAGCACGCTACCAGGGCTTGTTGCAGGCTGCAGACATGTCCGGGAACAGTGCACTTTCTGTTGTCTTGCACAAACCTAGCCTCGTTTCCAAGGCTTTAATCAACGAAAAAAGCAATAGCGACGATACCTTGCCCGAAACATTGGTGATTCAAGCTAAGGACTTGGTGGACATTGAGGTCACCTACTCGAAGTTCGAAAAAGAGAAAACAGAGAAGCCCGAGCAGCTGACATTCAGAACTGACTCGGATATTGCATCCACCTTCCAGGTCAGGGAAAGAGAGTTGCAACGGTGGGTTCCTGAAGAATCAACCCCAGCATTGTCCTTGGAGGACGACTCTAGTGGCACCTGGGACCAGTTTAAGGTGAACGAGGAGAAATTCGGGGTGGAATCGAGCTATGACGAACACTTGTACACCACCAGAATCGACAAAACCTCCAAGGACTACCAGGAGCGCTTGCAACGAGCAGAGAAAGTGGCAAGAGAGATCGAGGGCGAATCCTCTACCGACCGTCATGTTTTGGAGGAAAGAGGAATTGTGGATGACAGTGGATTGGACGAAGAAGACAAGTACTCGGGAGTTCTCAACGGATCCGACACCAGAGGCACAGAACTCATGGCTGCGCTCAGAAATGCGTCTATTTCCAACGACTCCTCGACAAATGCAACTCATGGAAAATATGCCACTCCAAGACAGAGGGCTGCCCAATATCACAATGACCCAGCAATTGTCTCGAGTTCAGCCACTCACAAGATTCCGTCGCCTCCCCCAGCCACTCAAAAGATTCCATCGCCTCCGCCAGTCACGGAGCCCGAAGTTTCCAAGCAGCTTCCCTCGAAACCCACGTCGATTCCTCCAAAACCACAAATGCCAGCTCCTCACAACGAGTCGTTCCGCTTGAACGCACAAAGTGAAATCAATGCATTGCGTGAGTTCAGCGCAAGCTTCAAGGTGCCTCATAAGATGCCCAACGATCTCTTGCCTATCTTGGCCAAGGACAAGACCAAGCAGAACGAGATTTTGAAGAAGCAAGAAACCAAAAATTCGCCGGAACAAAAGAAGGACCCCAAGGCTTCATTCAAGTTGAACCCCAAGGCTGCGGTCTTCACCCCATTACAGAAACTGGCCCAGATGGTGTCACCCACGCCCCCCAAGGCCACTTTTAGCAAGGCGCTGAACAACGCCTCTCCAAGAATGCACAACCAGAGACCATTTAGCGGAACATCCTCGGCTGGCTCCGTATCCTCTGTCAAAAGGCATCATCAAATCTCTCCGAACGATTTCTTTGGTGGGGGCGACAGGGTTCCCACAAGAGACAGCCAAAAAGCCAAGAAGGAGAAATTGCGGGGCTCGTTCAACATGTTTGTCACATTGCAAAGACAACATGAGGGCAAAACCACACCTCTTATTCTTGAAAAGGCATTTTACACCCCTCCTACGTGGACGTCTACCGTCGACGAGAGCTACGATAAGCTTCTCGCCCTGCAATCGTCTTCTGGAGGCAGAACACCCAACACATTGCAAGCTCCAAATATGCCTCCAATGATGGGTGTTCCTGGTGCTAGTTCACAAATGCCTTCTGGCATGTTTCCAGGCACTCCCAAGTTCGCAATGTCTCCACATATGCAGAGCCAGCAGCAAGCGAACATGGCTGCACATTTCCAGCAACAACAGCTTCATGCGGCGATGCTCTATCAGCAGTTTCAAGGAGGAGTTCCTCCACAGCATCTTATGTATGCACCACCGGGCGTCGATCCGCAGTACTTGCCTCCTGGGGGATTCATGCTCCCTGGCCAGTTTGCAGGCAGTCCTGTGGGTGGAAACATGGTCATGGGAGGAAGTCCGTATGCTGGTATGAACATGCAACAAGGGAACTACAATAATCACCAGCAGCACAATGGCAGACGATACAATAATAACAGCCACTCACAAAACAGAAGGGGAGGAAGCAACCAGCAGGGATAGCGGGAGGAAGCAACAGCAGGGATAGCAATGGGCCTACGACGAAGATGCCTTATATAGTTCAGGCTTATAGTTATGGAGGTGCTGCGCGCTCACGTGACAAAACAGTCGCAGGAATGAATCGACCAAATTATCAACTAGATCGCCAGCATGAGTGATGCAGCATTATCGAGAATATCCAACCTCATTAAGGTGGAAGACGACTTGCTGAAAATCGATTCGCTTCGACAGCAATTCCAGAAAGAAAAGACGTCCATTGACGTGAAATTGAACCTGACAACACAACAACAAATCGATTCCATTGTCTCCAACTTGTCCCGGCTCAAGACGTCAGCCCAAAAGCTTACTTCAATCAAGTCCAATTTGGATAAAATCGATTCCATTTACGGCGAATCCATCACCAATGTCAAAGAGTATGAAACCATCAGGAATGTCACCAACGTCCACCAGCAGATGATGCAAGTGCAGAACTTGTACACGGACATAGCCAACTACAGACAATTTTTGGACCACATCAACAACATGATCGAGACCGAGCTCCGCACTGTGAGCGAGGATATCGAGTATCCGTTGTACAACATTTTCCGAATTCACTACAACGTCACCCAGGCCAGAAACTTCCAGGAGTACTTGGAGGCAGAGTCCAAATTCATGTCGGACGACACCCAGTCGATCGTGCAAAAGATCATTTCTCCAGCAAAAAAGATGGTGAGAAACTTCGACGACTTGATGAAGGAAATCATCATCAGCATAACCGAGGCAGTGAAAGAAGGAAATACGGCCATGGTGTTGAAATTGATCCAAATCATCAACTACGAGTCAGACCAGGACACCAAGGTGTTGCTTATCAGAGAATTGCAACTCGTGAGTCCCACCGAAGCGAAGACTATCGACTACGCCCATTTCAGAGCTCGACCCAGAAATTACAAGAAGTTCTTTTATGCCAAGCTTGAGGAATGCCTCGTTGACACCTTCACCAAGTGTGTTGAGCATTTTCAACGTGATAAGATGTTGGTGTATGACAATCTCGACTGGTTGGAAGACGAATTGGTTTTTGTGGTGCACACTTTGGCACCGTTATTCCCGGAGCTGTGGGAAATTAGTGAATTCATCCAGGATGTTTACTACAACAAGCTTCACCAATTCACCATGAGTTTGATCAACACCAACCCACCGGCAGAGGACTTGATGAGAATATTGGCCTTCGACACTCATTACAGCAAGTTTCTTGGCTCTTTGCAGGAATCGTCCAAATCCAAGAAAGAGAGGTCTATTTTGGGCGAAGAATTGAAGACCAGTGTGTTGGAGGACTACTTGAAGGTGATTGTGATCAAGATGGAGGAATGGAACGACAACTTGATGGCGCAAGAAACAAGGGCGTTTTGCGAGCGTAACCAGCCTCCGGACGTCTACTCCTATTACCAGACGATCGAAGATGTCGACCAGTATGATCATATTGTCAATTTGGAAGTAACCACTGAGGTTTTCGTGCTTCCAGACTTTAAAACAACGTTAAGCATGCTTAAGGACCAGGCAGACGTTGCTGCTGAATCCGGATACGGTAAGGTTCTTGCCGGAGTGATTGAGAATTGGTCTCGCTGCTACAACAAACGTGCTGAGAACTACATGCTTTTGGTGGAAGACGAAATCTCCAAGTACATGTCCGTGTACAACAACGAGAAGTACTTGATTAAGGAATCGAAAACCAGAAGATTTCTCCGGCTCAAGTCGTCTCAGCCTGAACCCGAATACGATGTGGAAAACATGACTCCAGAAGAACTCTCCCAGGTTTCCAAACCTGGTCTTATTGAGTACTTGGCCGCCCTTGGAAACACTTATGAAATCAACACCGATCGTTTGCAGGACAAGTTCTTGCCCAATTACAAGAGCAAAGTCCATGCGACTTACCAGGAGAGAATTGAACAGGAATTCCACGATACACTTTTGCCCAGTACAGAATTGAACGCCCTGGTGATTCGTGCACTCGCCGACATCATTGTCAATGACTTGTTGCCTGCGTTGTCGACGCTATTTACCAAATCGTGGTACGACAATGCCGAAAGTCAGGCCGCTGGCGAACTCAACATGGCGCAAAAAATTGCCGAAACTCTCGTGGAATACATGGAGGAAATGAAGGGCTACGCATCTTATGACTTGTACATGCTCACATTCACCGTGGCTCTTGACACATTTATTGCCAGCTATCTTCGCATAGGGTACCAAAATATATTACACGGGAACGGCAAGAAGATCGATCCAACGACGACCAAGAAATTCAAGTCGTTCAGTGAGGGTGTCAGCAGAGACGTCAGCATTCTCTACGGAGAACTCGACCCGTTGTTTTCAAGGAAAGATGCCGTATACCTCATGAAGAGTTTGTCCGCGATTGAGTTCTTGGGAGGGCTTGCCACGTGCGAGAACCCTCTTGAGAACATCCCCTACATCTGGGAACATGAGGTCCTTGACATCTTCTACTATTGTTCCGTTGAATATGTCCGTGGGATTGTCTTGTGCCGGAAAGATGTTGATGCCAAAGTTGTTCCAGCACTCATTGAGAAGCTTGTGCAGATCCAGAACGATTACCATAATGCGGTGGAGCCTCCAGCAATGACAGTGGCAACATTGAACAATTTCAAGTTCACTTGATCACGAGATGCAGGATAAACATGTGCACATGGCAACAAATGGACCGATCACCTCTTCGTGCACGTGGAGAAGGTGCCTGTTGGGACCAATGGAGACGATTTTTGCGGCGTCTGCCACGTCGTATCCGTCCACACGAACCAACTTTGCGCCTTCCACAGACCACAAGTATTTGACTGAGCTCTCCGTGATCTCGAGCTCGTAAATACCTCCAACAAGCTTAGACGACACGTGTATTCGGGAAGGCATCTCCTCAACTTTGTTAGGTTGGAATCGGGCCAAAAAGTTCAGTAACACCGACGGTGTTGGCGTTTCGGGCCAAACTTCAATATATCCACCATTGCCCACGGTGTTGCGATACAAGTTTGCCAGTGACTTGGAGTTTGCCAAGCGAACACGTCCATGCAATCTGTACAAGTTGTTCACGATGCCCGAGGAGGATATTCGTTCAAAGGTGCAAACGGGTCGATTTGTGACTGCAGAATTGACGCTAACAATGGTCCCACTGGTTTGGAGATTGTACACAAGATGCTGGGGAGATAGCGGCTCCCGACACCCGTAGATTGTGCCAGGCAACGCAAAGCCTAGTCCCAAGATAGTGGCAACCAAAACTGTTAGCATGTTATTAAGAAGACTTTTCGCTAATTTTGACATGTGCATGCATGCACGCCGTTTTCGCTTATCATTCCTCGTCTGAAGAAGAGTAGCCGGTGAGCACTGCAGACATCGATGGTGGAGCTGACGAAGAGGCTGACGGAGGCGATGCAGGCTTGGCCTCAAATACTTTTTTTGCAGGCTTCTCCAGCCTTCGCCTCACTGTAATTACCCCAGATAGAACCACTGGATGGGACTCCGGAGTCAGTTTCTTGAACATTTTGCTAGCAGTTTCTCCATCTTGCACTTCTTCGATATGTAGCTGTCTCTTTCCCGAGATCTCCAGAGCGATGTGGTTCTTCAAATCGCTCGCCACTTGATCTGCACCTCCAGATTCTTGAAGCTTTTTTGCTCTCGCTTGAAGATAAGTTAGGTGATCGTGGATTTCTTGTTCCTTCTGCTGTTCAATGAGCTTATCTTCGAACTCGCTGATATCTTTCCCTCGTTGCTGGTCCTGCCAGAAGGGATTGTGCTTTCGTTTCTTTTTCTGTTCTTGAAACTTTTTGTTTTCCGAGTCTTCCTTCTCCAATCTTTCCAAAATCTCGTCTTCCGTTTCTATGGGCTTGATTTTCGTTTCTGTCTGTGATTCGTAGTTGCGTACTCCACCTTCAACCGGGGCAAACCCAGCAGTCTTTGGATCGGTCCTGAAAACAATGGAATTGTTGCACCGAGGGCATTTGATATGGAATTTGATGATCTTGAAACTCATGTACTTCTCAGATGTCGTCTCCTTACGAGCATTGAACTTCCTTCTGGCGGAAATGTACTCGTTGCACTGTAAACATTTCATAGAAAAGGGAAGCATCAAACGGACTTTTTCAGCACCAGGATTGGAACTCTTCACCTTCTTGGGAACCTTCGCAGGATCCCAATCCGGCGGATAGTATTTGTTGATGGCCTTCCTCTCAGACATGTTGGTGAAGAGATGGCTAGTCAGGTGACTGAAAGATAAGTCACATGTCATGTGATTCCAGATCATGTGCAAATTGATATGGAACTCGGCTACGGAAGGTCCGGGTTTACTAGCCCCGTAAACTGTATAGGCCCTAACAACATGTCATGCAAATTTTGGAAGTTGCTTTAGATGCGCAAGGATATGCCACGTTGCAACAAGTCCTGTGACTTTTCCCATTTTTCGACCTTCCTAGACTCATTCCCCGGTTGCCCTTGCCCATTCCTACACGTAACAATGTGGTGCAACAATTTAGATACGCATACCCCAACTTCAGTTTCCAAACACGCCTAAATAGGAAAGAAGTTAGTAGAATGAAGCGCGCGTCTCGTAGGGGAGTGTTCCAGGGCCTCTAATTCCACATGCATTTCATACAATACTCAAGTTCGTAACGAGTGCGCAGAGTGACGTTTCGAAATTTCAGTATTAACACGTGAAAATGGTCAGCTGACTCACCCGCATATTACATTCCCCTTACGAGCCCCTGCCTTTCTATTGTGCTGTCTCCTGTGCATTCCTCTTCCAGTGTTCACATGCCGAAACAGATTGAAGAAACTTCAGGAATTCCTGTGATCTATTTACAAAACCCCGAGTTTTCCAGTCTCGGTGTAGTGAACTGCGAGCCTAAAGTAAAATTTTCCTGTGGCAGGTTTAGGCCGACAATTCAGGAGACTGTGGAAACCCGCAAATGGTCGTGCGGGACCCAGTGGGTGAAGCTAATTTGTTCGATTTCTGCCGACTTGCCCTGAAACTGATGGCACGGTGTGTTGGAATGGAAGATGTGACCACCGAGAATCTGAGTCATTGCATTTTGCGCTTGAGCAAGGGAATGCTACGGCACTATATTGAAGAGCTCGTTCTGTGTGCACTACGTGTGCATCTGCGACAGAAAACTTTTTAGGTCGTGAGTCGCACAAGTGAGGGAATTTCTGTCACCCGAAAGAGTAAAGCGAGTGGCCCAAAATCGCCACTATATAACCCACAGAGCCCGTTGTTTTGTGGTTGTAGTTTTTTCTTCACCGCTTTTGCCTCTCAAGTTTACTTGTTTTTCCCTTTATCGGTCATCTTCTTCCGCTGAGAGTCGTTGCTACGGTTGCGGCCGCTGCTACCCATTATTTCCATTCCTTAGGTGCAAACGCCAGATTAATTTTTCCACTCTTTACTTGTCAGGTTTAGTTACGATGGCTTACTAGCCTACGTTGTTTGAGTATAATTGAGAAATGCCGTTTCTATCAAAGAAAAAGTCCACTTCGTCTGCTTCTTCCATGTCGTCTGCCTCTACGGCAGCCTCTGCCTCCAGCAAAAAGAGCAATCCGCAGTCTTTTGCCAAATTTGACGAGAAGAAGGATTACGTGCGTCGTTGTAACGAAAAGCATCCACCACAGAAGAAGGCTACTCCATGTTCGGTGTCTTTCTGTTTGGGAAAGAAGTTGTAAAGAACATAAAAAAGAATTATGGGTGGCCATGAGTCTTATGTACTATATTGTATACTGTGTCATTTCGGTTGGTTTAAGAAATAATAACTGGTCTGGAGGTTCTCCAGTATGAGGAAAATTTGTATTCCATGACTCAACCAGAGGCATGCAAGGCGCGCCTGTAGGATCAGATGGATGTATGATGCAACTTTTCTGGTGCAGATACTGCACCTCCATAGAGTAGAAGGGAAAAGCTCCAAAGTAAACGAGAACCCGCAAAGCACCTCCAGAGTAAATGAGAAAATGAAAAGCTCAGGGATTAAAATGTCGGTTTCCTTCCGTTTCGATTGCTGTCCCGTTACATTGTGCGCCTAGAGTTACCCAAGGAAACACTCATGCTCTTCAGTATTCTGGCATGATTGCTCAAATTATCCAGAGGAAAAATCCTCCGTCTAAAACCTCGCGAATGGTGTACAGGTTGGTTTTCTTGCATAAGAATGGTAGAATGCACCTAATAATAGTTGCCCCCATGCGACTGTTTGAAGAAAGCTCGCACTGGTCTGTCTGCAGTACATATCAACAAAAACATTGTGACAGATCTTTCACCACAACATGTCGACTCCTCCACCCAATTCCACGTTTGAAAAGCAGAGGGACTACCTTCTTCAGGAAATCACTTCTGCCATCGATTCCGTTGTTTCCAATCTTGACGTTCTCAATCGCTCTCTAAATGACTCAATACAGGTTGGCAAGGAATTCGACAATGTGGGTCGTCTTTGGAGCAGTTTCTACAATGGCGATTTAAAGGACCGTGGACAAGTCCCCGTGGAGCCAGAAGCGGAGGAAAATGTCGAGAGCAACGTTTGACTGACCCACTAACCTGAACTTTAGAACCCACTAACTTTATGATCCACTAACCTAATCTTTCTGATCTACTCATATAATCCTATGATCTACTAACCTGCACTTTCACTATGCCACTATGTACAAGCATCCGTCGGTTCCCCAGCGGGCTTTGACTCCGGAGAGCTGGAAGAATCCGTCGGAGTCAGGAACAACCGTCTTGTCTCCAACTTTGACCATGGTGGTGGTGGCTTTACCAATATTGTATCCACGAACATGAACGTCTCCAGGGCCCCCGGTGTAATTGACAAGCTTCATTTCATTGGCCTGGACAACACACCCGCGTCCAACGCAATCAGGGCTCTTTCTGAAATCATACACCTCAGTGGTGACAATAGGCCCAGCCACATTGTAGTACCCTAGTTCTTCAACAACGTGGGTGCAAAGCAGAGCTCGGAGAAAGTTCCAGTCCTTTCCAGGAGTGGAGATTGGTCGGTGGATATAAACCAATCGCAAACCCGGGTAGATCTTGTTGAAGGTCAACAGACTGAACCGGAGCCGGGACAAAGAAAAGCGTCTGTGACGAAAGAGAAGCTTCTCCAATAGCGAGCGAGTGGGTAATGTAATTGCCTCGCTCTCCGTTATTTTTTTTAAGTGCTTCTGCAGAACACTCACCACTGTGGGCCCCAATGCCATATAGTCCATAGAGTCAAATACAAGAAGCAAATCGGCACGGGCCACAAACGCAACAAGCACCTTGACGAGTCCGTTCGTGATGCTTTCTGCACTCTCGTTGTTCTGCACAACCACGATTTTGTCCTCTGACGTCAACTCACTTCCTGGAGGAAGGTGCTTGAGGCAGCTGGCCACAGCGGAGATTAAGTTCAATTGGGTGAAATCCGTGTGTGCCACCACCTTGTGGTTGAGTCTCGTCGAGAGTCGCACGGCGATTCCCTTGTCTTTGGCAAAATCATAGACATTGGTGAAGTCATACTGTTCCCTGTCTTCGCCCACAATCTCGGCAAAATTGCCCACAACGGCGTCTCCTCGCCAGATGCAGTCGCTTCCTAGGCGGAGAACATCGTCTGCAAGCGTGCAGACGTTTTCGTCGTAAATATGGACTGTGACTTGGTTGACAAAACAGGCTACCATAGCAGCCAAAATCTCAGGCGACACAACCAAAAGCAGCAATGGAACTCCAAATTCAGCCTCTCCACGCACGAACTCGCCAAACCTGTGCACCTGGTGGTTGAAGACGGCGACCTTAACCGAAGTTGACCCCACGAAAATGGTCTTTTCGGCACTCAATCCACTCAAAAAGAGTTCCCACACGTCGCAGAGGTTTCCGTTGCGTAGCTTGTAGTGGTCGTAGCGGATAGCAAGTCCCACGCGGAGCCCGGAGGAGTAGTCTAGTTTGGTGGACTTGTAGATGGCCAGTTCGTTAGGATTTCGAATGGTGTCGATGATGCTTTGTTCGTTTAGATACTCGGGGGGGACATCACGCGTGAAGTCTAGGTATTGGTGGTAGAAGAAGGCCAAGGCAAGAATGCCGGCGAGTACGGAAATTGCATCTGGCATGAGATGTAATTGAGAATCGAGAATTGGTGAAAATTGGTGGTTCGTGAGAAATGGTGAAAATTGAGATAACGAGAATTGACAGGAGTCAGGCCACCGGCCACCATGAACAGTGCAAATGTACTAGGAATTCCAAAGACTTTGCATATCCTGAAATTGGCCAATTTTTCACTTCCTCCAAAATTGTCCAAATTAGTCGTACTGCACCGTTTCTGAGCTCTGAGCCTCTGAGTCAGCCCAAGCAAGCCACTCCAGAATCACCTCAATTCACTCAAACCGAATCAACCCGAATCAACCCGAATCAAACCAATTCCGATTCCAGCAGAATCCGATTCCGACACAATCCAAACGCAGGGTCTATCTCCTATCCGCTTCCCGTCTTTGCCGACTTGTGTGCAAGACGCAGTGCAACGTTTGATTTTGATCAACCACTTTCCTTATGGCTCACCTCCCCAAGCTCCGAAGCAACCACCAGATTTTGGTGCTCTTGACTGCCCTCTGGACAGGGCTTTTTATTTATTACGAGCACGTGGTTCCGTTCAACAATGCTGCCAGATGCAACTGGGAACTTCTGGACTCCACAAACGTGTTGCTAGTGGCCGATCCACAACTCATAGACAACCACACGTACCCGGGCCGCAACGAAATGCTTCTCAAGCTTTCGAAACACACGACGGACGTGTATTTGGAGCAAAATTACAAGGCATTGGTCAACCATTTGCAACCCAATCACATCGTTTTCTTGGGTGACTACCTCGACAACGGGCGACTGCTGCAGGACGCGTACTACCACAAGGAATTCCGGCGTTTCGAGGGCATTTTCAACCGCTGGCCCAAGAAATACGCCAGAGGAAAGAACTGGTTTTCGGATGTTCCAGGAAACCACGATATCGGCTTTGGCGACGGCGTGAAAGAACACCTGAGCCAACGGTTCGCCCACTACTTTGGTGCACCCAACGTGGTGCATCTGTTTGGCCGGTTAGACTTTATCCTGCTCGATACTCCGTCGTACTCGTCGTCCAACGAAAAAATCAACAAAGCATCGCGAGATTTCGTGAACCTGCTTCCACTGTCGAAGAATCAGCGTGTCTTGCTCAGCCACGTGCCCTTCTTCAGGGACGTGGAGAAACAGCCGTGCGGGCCGCTTCGAGAAAACCCGAAATTCCACACGCTGGCCGGATACCAGTACCAGCTGGCCTTGAGTCCCGAGATTCTGAACGAGCTTCTCGACAAGATTAGACCAAGCCTCATTTTCTCGGGAGATGACCACGATTATTGTGATGTGTTGCATGAAGGTTCTCTCACCTCTAGAGAAATCACCGTCAAGTCCATCAGCATGGCCATGGGTATCCGGTACCCTGCAGTGCAGTTGTTGTCGTACTCCAAGGAAGGCAAGTTCAAGTACAACACTCACATGTGCTACTTGCCTACGCCATATGTGGATGTCTTTGCCTATGTGGTAATGTCTGTAGTCTCCGCTATCATTTTGCTTTTGTGGAACATCAAGCAGCGGTCCAGTCGGTACAACTACTCGATTCTTCCCACTTGGGACTCGGAGGACTCGACAGCCATTCTCATGGAACAAGGACCCATGTCCAAGAAGGTGTCCAATTTCTTGAAAGAACAAGACGAGGGTCTGACTCCGACCGCACCTTCCGCACTTCCGAAGTACACCTTCACTACCGAAAACAGGGTGGAAAAGGCCCTCCGAAAACTGAGGCTGTGGATGTTGGAGTTCCACAAGTTCGTGCGAAAATGGAACTTGGTCACTTTCTTAAGACACTGCGGAATCCTCGCAATGACTGCAATCTTGATCTACAATGTGACGGTGTGGACAATTTAGAGACCTAAGGTAGGCCAGTGCATGCAACGTCAATTATTGTGCGTCAAGTTCATGTTGCCCGTGCTTCGCCTCATAATGGGCCCCTCCTCTGTGAAAAACTCGAACACAGGAACATTCGAGTAAGTGTTTCACATTTCCTCATGTGTGAGGGACAAGCCTGCATGTGCCTTAAGATCTACCCAAGGAACTGGGACTCAGTAACAACATGGACGAGGACTCGGCGAGATGGTGGGCACGTTGTGGCAAAGGAGACGCCATTTTGGACTCCTTTGATGGCGTCTCCTTTGCCCTTCCCCCGCTGTCACATCCATTTCTTCGGAGGAAGATACAAAAGCAGTCCTTGCATAATCTACATCCTGCACCTGCACGGGTTGCAGGATGCAAAAGCCACCAACATATTTAACTTTGGAAATGCCACTTCCAACATCAACGATAAATGGGCTGCAGCGTTAGTTCTATCGAGCGAGATGGAGACGAGAACTTCATGCAGCAGCGGTTTGTGTCCGATGCAATTGACCGCTCGTTGATGATGAACAAGGAACTGGAAAGGAATCAGGTTCGAATGTTTCTTTTGGGTGCTGGCGAATCCGGCAAGTCCACTGTCCTTAAGCAGATGAGACTCTTACACAAACACTCCTTCTCGGACTTTGAACGCCGTCAATATACGGACGTGATCTGGATGGATCTCATTGAGTCAATCAAAAGACTCATTATCAATGCTAGGAGGCTCCAGATTCCTTTAGATTGCGACAACCCAAGTTCTGCGCTCGTTCGCTTCAAGCGAGTGGTCATTCAAACAAAGGGAATCAATGATTATGATCTCTCTCAACATGCGGTGGTGGAGCAGTACAACATTGGATATTCAGACGAGTCCAGAACTAGAAATCGCCGCAGGCTTCAGGATCCCGAGGACTCACTCTTGGAAGATGGGTCCGATGAATTGGAGGCGGTTGTTACGAACGAGAAAGCCAGATCCGAACACACTCGTGCCCAAATCGCCGAGGCCATAAGTCAGTTGTGGAACCACGACAGCGGAATCCGCAGGTGCTTCGAACTGGCCAATGAGTTCCAGTTGGAGTCCTCCGCGGCCTACTATTTCGACAATGTCCACAAGTTTCTGAACCCGGTGTACAAATGCTCTGACCAGGACATCATCATGGGCCGCATCAAAACCACAGGAATCACCGAAAACAACTTCAACATCAAGAACTTGGTGTTCAAAGTGCTCGACGCAGGCGGACAGCGTTCGGAGCGGAAGAAATGGATCCACTGCTTCCAGGACATCAACGCCGTTCTCTTTGTTTTGGCAGTCCTGGAGTACGACCAGACATTATACGAAGATGAGCGAGTCAACCGAATGCACGAGTCGTTCGCGTTGTTCGAAGCACTCTGCAACTCGCGATGGTTTCAAAACACCCCGTTCATTTTGTTCCTCAACAAGGTCGATTTGCTTGAGGCCAAGCTCAAAAGATCGCCCATCAATCGCTACTTCCCAGAGTACCAGAAAGATCCACACAACGTGGACAAGGTGCTTGACTACTTTGAAACACTTCTATTGAAGATGAACAAGACACTGAAACCGATCTACGTGCACCGCACCTGCGCAACCGATACAAACACCATCGGGTTTGTTCTTTCGGCAGTCACAGACATGATCATCCAACAGAACTTGAAGCAAAGCGGAATCATGTGACACATGCGAATAGCGTTTATTTTGTATTCGTGAGAATAGTTTGATGCAATTAGAACAGTAGGTTGGTAATCTAGAGGGGTCTACCATCTCATCATGGCCATGTCGTTTCTGGATCTGTTGTAGTCCAACAAGCCCTCGATGGACCCGGTACCGGCAATGACAATGTCTTTGTCCCACAAAGCAACGTTGGCCCACGCCTTCACGTCGCTCGTCTTGATGGCATCGATCTGCTCCAAAGCCTGGGCAACCGACACTCTGTAGCTTTGCAACAAAATCTTGGAAGCAATGTCAGAAGCAATGGCAGTAGGAGAGTCCAAGCCGGCCAACAAGGCAACCTTGGCGGCAGCCTTACCTCTGGCGACTTCGGCGTCCGTGATGGAGACAGACAATCTGTTCCATTCCTTCAAGGTGAAGTGGACAAAGTCATCGATCAGGTGGAGGTTGGACATTTCAGCGTTGAAACCCCACAATCCGGTGTCGGAGTACGACGTGGAGAAGTGCGAGTACTTGTCCACAATGTGGTATTCCTGGACGATGGAGGCCAATTTTGGCGATGTGAACTTTGCAAGGGCTGCGGCATGATCGAAGCTTCCGAAAATGGCAGCAGCGACCTTGGCCACGTAGTAGGCGGGAGAAGTCACGCCCTCACCTTGGGCAGCAATCAGAATGTAGGCCTTTGGCAAGGTGTCGTCTCTCATTCTCACCTCAGAGCCCAAAAACGACGCTGGAGCAGGTGCAGGCTTGAGGCCCTGTGGAACTTTCAAGGACGATTCCACAGCCTCGACCAATTTGTCGTGGTCAAAGTTACCAGAAGCGGCGACCACGGTGTTGGAGCCCACCAATTGCTTTTCCAAGAAACGCAACGAGTCGGACGTTTCCAAGTCCACGATGGATTCGGCGGTTCCCAAAGTAGGCAAGGCCAAGGAGTATCCTTGGAAGGCAGAGGCGTTCAAGTGCTCCAAGACCATTTTGGATGGAGTAGCCTCCAAAGCATTAGCCTGCGCAATCAAGGCCTTCTTGGCTCCGGCAAAATCGGCTTTTTCAATAACAGCAGCGGGGTTGGAGATGATCTTGGCCAAGGCAGCGGCAGCACTGCCCACGTTGGCGTTGGTGGACTGAGCAATCACGGCACTAGTTTCCTTGGTGTTTTCAGAGGAGAAAAGAACACCGGCGTCGAGGCCAGACCCCAAAACACCGGCGGTCAAGGCAGCCACACCGTTATTGTATGGGTTTTCGGCCCTGGAACCGGCGCCGAAGTACACACCCACGGAGGCCGAGGGAGCATTTGGGTTTGTTTCCGAAGCAACGGTCACGCCATTGGAAAGGGTGGTGTACTTGGTGGTGGAGTTGGAGGTGCTAACAAAACGGCGGGCAGCCACGCTTCCCAAGCGGAATCCACGAATCATGATGGTGAAGAAAAGAAGAGTGTTTAGATTTTTGTGAGGTGAGTAGGTGAAAAAGTGCAATTTGGCCAATGAACGGTGCGGGAATTGCCAATTTGTGTGCAGGATGGAGTCTTCCGGGTGGGAGACGGGTGTGATTGAGAATTGGGGATTGGGTTGTTTATATATGGTGTGGAGAGCGGGGTATCTTTTGTGGTGGTGTGGTGGCAATTGGTGTGGTGGAAATTGGTGGGTGCAAATTGGTGGTGGAATTGGTGGGTGGTTTATTGGCTTGTCGCGATTTCGGCAGTAGTCGCATTATCTAGTGAAAATGGGACAGACAAAAGCAAAGACACCAACCACCAGCTACCAAGTAAACACGAAACACCAAATAAACACGAAAACCAACGATGAACGAAAATTCCCAATTGACAGGAGCTGCTTCAATTTCCTCTCACTTTGGTCTCATTCATATTTTAAATTCCAGGACCTCCACGGTGAAGTCAACAATTGCATGTTCCCATCGTATCTGGTCTCCTACCACGTTTATCTGCTTTCCTACCCTGTTTATTGCTCTCCTACCTCGTTTATTGCTCTCCTACATTGATTGCAGTAAATTTGCTCGTAAAACTCTTTTGCACCCATTCGCATCAATCCTCGTCTATATCCACTCCAATAGTAGTGCCAACGGGTTTCCCATGGAATCGGGCTTTTCCTGCTTGCAAGTTCTCTGCAAACACGTCGCTGTTCTTCTTCTTCGACTCAATGAAATCACAGCTCAAATTTTCGTAGTCTTCTCTCGACGTTGGACCGTCGCTTCCTGTGGACAATCTGGCAGCAGACAACGAAACATCGTTGAGAACTGTACGCCACACTTTCTTCTCGTCGACACATTTGGCACAGCGGCACGACTGGGCCTGAGGAGCCTTCGTTCCCGTGAAAGGGAACCTTCCAAGTATTTTTAGCGAAATTTCTGCCGCGGTTTTGTGTTCAAGAGGCTCTGGCTGGAAGTCAGCGGTAGCAAGTTGTTCCACAATGGTGGGTTCGGCCATGAAAGGCTTGGGCTCGGGCGATTTTCTTTTGAAACGCCGTTTCAAACGAGAAGCCCGTGACACCAGAGTCTGCGGTGACGTCTGGATATGACTTCCATGGCAGTCGCAAGAACACTGATCAAGATCAACGAGCTTCGTGTTTTCATTCTGAGCTTCATCTTCGATCTGAGCCTCATTTTCCATCTGGGTCTCCTTTCCGATCGGGGTCTCGTAAATCTGGGTCTCGTTAACCTCGGTCCCTTCTCCCTCGCTTTTGCCGTTGTAGAGATCAACGAAACTGTTCAAGTCGTTGTCCTCGTCCTCTTTGCGACCAAGAGTCAAAAACTCCCCAGGATTAAGCAAATACTTGTCGTGTGGACATGTTCTCAAAGACATCAAAGTCTGGTTTTGGAGCTTAGTCTGAATCACGCGGGGATTCCGAGAGTTGCTGTAGTACCGCTGCCTAGCATCGATGAGATAGTAGTCGATCTTGTACCGAACAGCGTTACATGCCTGCTCAAAAGTGGGAAGAAACATGGTGCGGAAGTGGTGAAATGGTTTTGTGGATATGTACAAGTATTTATGCTGGTTACAACTGGACGTACGCTCTTTGGGAAATGGCAGTCTTGTGCATCTGGGCTCTCTTGTCGTATCCCGAGGACTTGCCTTCGTACACCGAGATGATTTCCTCGGCCAAACGGACCGAGAAATCCGGCGACTTCTTCTTTTCGGCACCTTCCAATATCCAGAGCACCGCAAATCTGATCCGCTTTCTCTTCGACAACGGGAAGGGGACGACTTTACTCTTGGCAAATCCGGTCATCATCACCTGTGTGGTGAGCAAAGGAGCCAACTTGTCCAATGTCTCGTACAAGATCTTCACTGGATCCTGTCTTGTCTTCAAGTAAACCACGTACAATGCTTTGGACAAGATCATGCGGGCACGACTCTTTTTACCAGATCTCATGATCAAGTTGGCAACGTTGTCGATGATAGGGTCACAGGGCAAAGGGACGGCCTTTCCAGCGTATTTCTCCACTTGGGCCAATTGTTCTTCTGTTGGTTGGAACGTTTCTTCCAAGAAAACCTCGGGTTCTGCAAGCTGGTGAATGTAAAGCTCTGTCGCGGTTTCTGGCGTCTTCTTGCCCTTTAATTTCAGAATGGCACCTAACCATTCGTCCACATCGGATTCTGTGATTGTCTCTTTGTCTGGAGGAAAAACCTGAGCAGTCAAGCCGATCTGGGGCTTGGTGGAGTTAAACCGGAGAAGCGGGGCACTCCGGAGTGGCACACGGATTTTGAGTGCTGGTAGTATTCTGGCGGCCCGGAACATGGTGGTGAAGAATTAGGGTGATTGTTCTGAAGATTTTTTTGTTTCTGGTGTACGGGTGCACGAATTGGAGGAGACGAAACCCATACCAAAAGGGGGCTGTCTTCGGGGGTTTTTCATTAAATGTCGCGTGCAGATACTCTGAAGACGCTACCAATTTCTTTCCGTTTCTATCTGACAGTTGACCAACAAATGTGGGTGGAACAATGGGTGCAAAATACTGTCACGTGCAGGCCTATTCGGTAAACAAGTCTTCCAGAAAAGTCGGAAAATAGCCGAAAACTTCGCTATGTATCGAGTAAGGCTTCTTGAAACGTCTAAACAATCAAACAGCGTGCAAAGTTTCTTAATTTCCTGAGGACGGGGTAAGCCTGGTGCACGGGTGTTTAGTCCAGAGCTTGGGCCAGGTAAGATTTCGGATTGTCTGCAATACGAAAATCCGTTCATGGCTGTAATCAACAGAACGCTGGTTCAGAAATCTCCAAAATGCCGTTGTAGCCATTGATTCCACATTCGCCCGAACGACTAATACCAATGACCAACTAACAAGACACGGCTCAAATATACGCACCTCTGCGCCAATCCAGGTGCTTCTACTGAATCATCGTCATAAATTGTGAGCTTTCTCATTTCCGCAGTATAAACTGCCCAAAGTTAAACACCTTGACGGATCGCGATGATGCACGAATCGGGCATTTTTCACTTCTGGAAACAGCACCTGCCTGAAACGAAGTCGGTGTCTGAATAAAAACCACGCCTTGTCCTCTCATCGAACTCCACTCGTATTCGTCGTCGCCCTCCGAACTACTGCCCACAATCTTGTGCGCAGACCTTCTGTGCACCTAACCTTCAAAACCGTACCTCCACACTGATCGCGTGAACTTTTGCATCCTTAGCATCAACTACTCCAACGGCTTTTCGTTGAAAAATTCACAAAATGGCCAAGCTAATCGTCCCTCCTTTGGACGAGAGTTTCCAAAAAACGTTGCTACTCGTGATAGCGAACAAAAAGCTTGAAGATGACGGTATTTGGACAGTCGACATTCTTCCAGGTTTGGTACAACGGCTCAGGGAAATTGAAACTGCCGTCCGCCAGGCCCAGACCGCCAACGCCAACACACCCAATGCGTCCACTGTGGCCGAAATCACCGCCACTTGCGCCAAAATCAACCGACATTTGGCTGAAAACTTTGCCAACGGAGCCCCGTTCACAATTCACCGTATTGCGGAGTTGATGCTACATTACGCCTCCAGCGGGTACTCCCTTTCGAGCGTGGTGCTGGCGCAAAAGTACCTCGATGCTTTGGCCAGAACTGTGGTGGTGCTTTCCAAAGAAACAGATCACATTCAAAATCTGGAAACCTCCAGTGGGCAAGGAAACGGCTGGACCAAGCGTCTACGAGAAGAAGGAACTCCGCGTGCCACGCCTGAGGACTACGACGAACACGACCTCCCGACAAATATCCGGTTTGTAGCTCTCCCGTGGGCCAAAAACGCAGTGGCTGTTCAAGATTTCGATGTGGAAGGCAGCGTATGTGATATCCGGTCGGACGGAGAGACGCCCCCTCCTAAGCGAAGGAAGGGCAGAGAAGACGGCGTTGAAAACCCCAACCAGCTTCTCAGTCCTCTACAAATGGACGCTAAAGAAGCAGTTGAAGAGAGCAACGAGATGTTAAAGAATCTCGGCGAATTCTGCCAGGACAAGTACAACCGCAGCGAAAGGCTCAGTGAAGAGGTGCTGTTCTGACGTAAGAGGTGCTAACATGAGACCTATATTCTAACCGTTCGTTCCTTACATAACTGTTCGCACCTTACATAACTGTTGGCTGGATGGCACGAATTTTGCCCAACTCATTGTCTATTTCTAAAACACAGGCGACCGCGACCGCAGACGTGCTCTGTATGTTCTCAGATACGCTCCTCTGGACGACCTTTCAGAATCTTGCGTGTCGCTTTCTGTTCTGTTGTAGCTGGTGTGTTTCTTGGTCTGGTTGTTCTCGTTCGCATTTCGATCGTTCCCGTCGTTCCGGTTTCTGTCCTTCATGCGGGTGGTGTTCCGGTCCTTGTCGGTTTCGACTTCCTTCCGTCTTCTCTTGTTGGGATTTTTCTCAAAGCCTTTCCGCTCCTTTTCAGGAAGCTGGGGCCGGAAATCGCCCTCCAACAAAAGGTGCTCGGCCCCGACGTCGCCGAATTCCCCCTGGCGCCGGTACTCGACTCTCCATTTCCCGTTCTTGGGGCCACTATCTTCTTCAAAGATCCACGTGCTAATGTCTCCTACCAGCATGTAGTCCACAAACATATCGTGTTGCTTGATTGAGTCCAATTCGCGAAGAGGCTTCTCATTTCTGGCCGTCTCTCTCTCCAAATATTCCTGTAGAAGTTCATTCCTTTCTGACTCAGACGGATATAGTTCTCCGTTCAAAGCAGCACGAAGAGCCTCCGCTGCCGCCACGTGACTGGCCAAAACAATTGCATGTGTCCGTGTTCTGTTCATCCATGCTCTGTCAATGGTGTAACTGGAATCGATGTCTTGCAATAGTTTCCGAAGATGGTTCTGAAACGAAATAGCATTGAGTGGTCTCCGAAGGTTTCCCACGAAAAGAGCACGCGTGGGACGATGCTTTGATTTTTCTTGAACCTGATACAACACTTCCTCTTGTGACTGTGGTTTGTCCAGAACCAAGAGACCGTAATGGTCTACTCTTGGTTTGTCATTTTTCGGATCATTTTTGCTTTTGGATTCTGCTGAATTGGACTTATGCTTGGCGATCTTTTCGTTACGTCGAGGAGGGGGAAGCGGCAACAGAGCTGGTCTTGGAGGTTCGTCATAGTTTAACATATCGTCGCTCATTTTTGGAAAATTTCGAAATTTGTCAATGTTTCTTGAATCGCAGTTCTCGCGTTATTGCTGTTGTAACAAGCGGAAAGGTGTTTCAGCCGATGTGCACCAATTGAAAATATGGATACATGCGTGAACACACTGTGGACGTTTTACACAATGTGTTGTGTGCAGGCTTTAGTCGTGGTTAGTGGTGCTTGCTCAAAGCAGCAGTTGTGATAATGCCTTCATATACGTTGCAATATTTTTTTCTGGACTTAATGATAAATCGGACCAATGATTTTCAACAATATAAGCTATGCACACATCAACACCGTCTGACATCTACGCATTCCAGATCCGAGAAATCAAATCAAACATGCCGTTTTCCGTTGTCTCCACCACGTAGATTCCGTACATGGCAATAAAAGACCCCAACGTCAATAACTTGCTGGCAACCTTGTGCCAGATTCCGTACACACGTTCTGGAATGTAATCGATAATACAGGCCTTGAACCCACTATGAGCATGGAATAATAAAGCTAAGCACCACGCCGTGTCCACCATAGGGTACTCAGTACCCATGACAAATGGAAATGAAGTCAAAGGAACGAGACTGGCTGCCAAGATTCGCTCGTACGTCCAGTGGTAAGATCCTTCATAGAAACTCACCAACGGTATCTTGTATGCATCGTTGACTGTTCCCACAATGTGTCCTGGAGGTTGTTCGATTTTCTTCAATTTTGAGAAATCAGGTTTAAGCAGAAGAAGTCTGGCGTGTGTGAGCGGCGACCTTGCAAGTCCCACTTGTCTGAGGCCTATTATAGATCTGGAAAACATGTTTGACGTAGTATGTGAAGTTGAAGCTGGTAAATGCTGCTCACAAAATTTTGACACCAGTACCTCCTCAATTTGCATCTGCCCCAAGATACACCTGAAATTTCATGGTCGGAGATTTGGGTGAAAGCAGTATGGATGGGAATTCGGAAGCATCAATAAAAATTTGGCGTTTCCCTTCTGCTACATCTCACGACGGGGAAACCTTCAGTCGGTGGAAACAAAAAAGAAACAACCCATGCCGGGACTCGAACCCGGAATCTTTTGATTAGAAGTCAAATGCGCTAACCATTACGCCACACAGGCTAACTGTTTCCTGCTAAAATGTTTGCGTTTGTGTAGTGTACTTGTATTAAACGAAGAGCCTGATACTACCCAACATGTCCAGGTATAATGGTTATACAAAACTCAGTAATACTACAACTAGTTTGAATTGTCATAATCAACTGTAGCGGCCAAAATTAATTGATAGAAGCAAGCTAAGGAAATTCGGCTTTTTTAAGGAAAAACAGCAAGCCTGTGTGGCGTAATGGTTAGCGCATTTGACTTCTAATCAAAAGATTCCGGGTTCGAGTCCCGGCATGGGTTGTTTCTTTTTTGTTTCCAGGGAAAGCTTAAGACACTACGACTTCCGTTCTCCTTCTCTCAAGTGCGTCTTAGATCCGGGTAATAATAGGGGTGTGAAAGTATACGGATGAGCTTGCTCGGCGTACCATCTTTCCTCATCCTGTGCGAGTGAAGTTTTGCATTCTGGATGTATGTGAGATAGTGAGAGTCTCGCTTAACTTTGGGGTGTTTTAGTTCACAAGCTATCGACGGACACACCTGATATTCCTGTATTGTTGGTTTTTTATAGTTTTCCTAAATATACAATAATCGTTGAAAAACAAAACAGTAAAAGAGAAAAAACAAACTATGCATCATCAGGAACGACAGGTGTGCCCAATATTGCACAAGCCGAATATTCTCTCGGAGTGTTTCATCGTTATTATTTAAGTTTTCATAATCTCAGGAATTACCAGATTCGCAGCAATATTGAAATTGTCCGATCCGAAAACCGGACTAACTCATTTATACGTAACAAGCAATCTATCCATTGAAACTTCACTCACACAAAACGAACTCCCCTTGCTCCACCTTTATTTTACATTTGCTCATACTTCAAGACCAGTGATTTCTACCCTCTCGTATCACACGTGACTTGGTCCTTACGAACGATGGCCCATTCAATTCCAACATTTCTGGAATATCTTATCGCCCAGCAGGCTTCGAACTGGCATACTCCTCTCCCTCAGGAGTCATTCACCTGAAGGACCTTTCCGTTGTGGGTTCAGCTTTCCACTGAGGTACGGAGGTCCAGGTCTCGTGATTCGCTAAGAAATATCGCGATAGCGAGCCACAATCAGTTCGGAAGATTAACGTTAGGCTTCCGAAGTTATTGAGTGCCGATTTCTCTCGTTGCATGCTCCGTCAGTTTTTCCGCACAACCAGAATAGCTAAAATGTCTTCGAAAGCTGATCCTGCCAGTTTGCACAACCCGTACTTCCAACAGAACCCCACTAAGAAGGATGTTTGGTCGTTGATTAACGAAACCGCTGCCACTGCTCAAGCCGAATTGGGCAAACCCATTGTGAATTTGGGCCAGGGCTTTTTCTCCTATAATCCTCCAGGATTTGCTGTCGATGCTGTCAACCATGCATTGAACACACCTCAATTCAACCAGTATGCTCATGCTAGAGGAAACGCCAATCTTTTGAAGGAATTGGCTGCGGTGTACACTGCCGAATTTGGACGTCCGGTCGATGTTTCTGAGATCCAGGTGACCACAGGTGCAAATGAAGGAATGTTCTCTGTTTTCTTCGCATTCTTGACCCCGGGAGACGAAGCCATTGTGTTCGAGCCATTTTTCGACCAGTACATCCCCAACGTGGAGATGACCGGGGCCACGGTGAAGTACGTGGGCATCAAGTTTCCTGAAAAATTCAATGGGGAAAATGTCACTGGGGACGACTGGGAAGTCGACTGGGAAGGGTTGGAAACGGCCATTTCTCCAAAGACAAAACTCATTGTCATCAACACTCCCCACAACCCAATTGGAAAGGTTTTCAACGAAGAGGAGCTCCACAGAATTGGAGAATTGGCTATCAAGCACAACATCATCATTCTCTCAGACGAAGTCTACGAAAACTTGTACTATCTTCCCAAGTTCCCCAGACCAGCCACTTTGGCTTCTTTGCCAGAATTAGCTCTGAGAACGTTGACTGTTGGCTCGGCCGGCAAATCGTTTGCGGCCACCGGTTGGAGAGTGGGGTGGATCCAGGGACCACCGGAATTGATCAAGTACGTCACTTCTGCTCACACACGGATTTGCTTCTCCACACCTCACCCGTTGCAACAGGCTGTTTCCGAGGCACTTGTCACTGCTGGTTCTAACGGGTACTTTGAACAGACCAGAAAAGATTACGTTCGCAAATACGAGATTTTCGAGAAGGTGTTTGACGACTTGGGCTTGCCCTACACCACAGCGCAAGGCGGATACTTTTTGCTTGTGAATTTCAAGAAATTGAAGATCCCTGAAGACTACGTGTACCCCGACGAGATCGCAAACCGAGGCACTAACGACTACAAGTTAGCGTACTGGTTGATCAAAGAAATTGGAGTGGTGGGTATTCCTCCAACCGAGTTTCTTGTGCCGGAGCATAGAAAGGGCAATCCGTTGGAGAACTCGATCCGTTTCGCCGTTTGCAAAGACGATTCTTTGTTGGAGGAGGCTGTTGTCAGATTGAGAAAGTTGAAGGACTACTTGTGAGTATGTATTAGACACACCTTTTGTACTTTTTGAAGGAGTAAGAAGACTCCCCGAAATCGTCGAAGCCAGTCTCTGTAGCTTCTTCTTCCACCGTGTACCCGTTCTCCTTCATCAATTTCCAGAGCACATCTCTCTCCTTCTCAAAGTTTCTTCTGATTGGCACCTGAAGCAAGACTCTGGCCAGCGAATGGTTGTCAAGAAACATGTTCACCATATCCACAATCCAAAACGGATGCTTGGATGAGTACAATGGGTCAGACAAGATGATTGTGTTGAAATTATTGGAGCCGTTTCTGGCCACAAACTGCGAGGGATTACTCCAGTCCAACTCTTCCACCACAGCATTATCAATGTTGTTCAAAGCAATGTTTTCACGTAAGTTGGGAACGATTTCCGCAAGATCAGTCAACGTTGTAGTATGTCCCAATGCACAAGAAACCATTCCGACTAATCCAGTGCCTGAGCCCAATTCCAAAACGGGTTCCACCAATAGTTCGGGGTTAAGAGCCAATCTACTGCCTAGAATGAACGAAGAGCCCCACGTCTTAAGACCCAAGTTGTCTGAAGTCAAAGAAGGTTCCTTCAACCGAAGTTTTCTCGCAAGGGCTGGAATCTCAATATTTCTTATCATCTCTGGCTGCGCAGTTCTTCCACAATTCTCAGCAAGCCTCAACGATGATAGTTTTACGATGTCCTCTCGATCCTCTAAAGAAACCCAATCTAAAGCCGAAGACACTATTCTGGTTAGCCACGAGTTGTACTCCGACTCGTGGTTTCTCCGAAGATCTTGCGCCAAGTGGGCCACCGAAGCCAATTCTGGCGCAGAACCAAAACGGGTGCTATTTTTCAGAAGCCACGCCACTGCTCCGTCCACATTCAGTCTTTCTATGCTCTTTTCAATGAAAATGGAATAGGTGTCTTTCGTTGAATGTCCTGAAGAAGGTGCAAAGTTGCACACTTCATTGGGCGCTAAAAGTTGTAGGAACACAAACAATACGCTCGAAGGAGGCTGGAGTCGAAGCAACGGCAAGTCGTGAGCATGCATGGGAATATCTTCCAGGTCCAGCAAATCCAGTTCTTCTTGTGGTGAAAAGAGCGATGAATAATTCTCTGCTTTCAGTGGATCTGGACATTCCACTGCCTTTAGCACACGATCTTCATACTGGAATGGCTTCGCAGGTGTGAAGAGCAGAAGTGGATCAAAGTCCATTTAAAAGATGAGACCAAGCTTCAAATTTCGCATCCTAATTTTATGCGGGCTTCAAAACTAGGATGTCGAACCACAAGAGAAAATGAAAAACCAGAAGTCACAAGAGAAGAAGGAGGCTACCTCTGCAATGACGAGTTGAACAGTCCCAACTACTTGTATTTGATTTACTGCTTTCTATCTAATTAAAAATCAGTCACTCTCCCGTTGAACGACCAGTCGTTGTGTCTAGTAGGATCTTGCTTTGGGCCTCCAACCTCTCCTGTAACTGGGTTGACGTCACCTTCAAACTCGGGAATGGTCTTGAAATACTGAGCACTGATTCCAACATCCGTTTTGGTGGTGATTGCTATCTCACTATCAGCAGCACCAGTTTCTTCGATCTGTCTATTGTACTCGTCAATAGCTGCCTGAGAATTGGCAAGTTTCTGGAGGGCTTCGAACTCTTCCTGTTGCTCCCGGGGCAACTTTGGAGGAGACGGAATGTGTTCGCCAAACTTAGTGGAAATGAATCGCAACGCAAAAACTCTTGGGGACGAGCGGAAGACAAGCTGCTTTGCAAACATCATTTGGGAATGACTATGAAGAAAGTGTTCGGAAAACACACGAAATCGGTCTTAGATCCCATATAGGACTCATGTCGCGGAAGCATTAGAACCTGCACCTACCAACGAAGGTGTCGGACGTCAACCTTGCCAGAATGTGGATTTCTTTATATTGAATCACCCGAGTAATCGAAGTCTCGATGTTCAAGTCAAGCGTATATACCTTCGTGGTGTTTTTTTTCAACGATTATTGTATATTTAGGAAAACTATAAAAAACCAACAATACAGGAATATCAGGTGTGTCCGTCGATAGCTTGTGAACTAAAACACCCCAAAGTTAAGCGAGACTCTCACTATCTCACATACATCCAGAATGCAAAACTTCACTCGCACAGGATGAGGAAAGATGGTACGCCGAGCAAGCTCTTCCGTATACTTTCACACCTCCTGTATTACCCGTCACGTGCTTGTCTCAGATCACTAAGGAAGACGCACTCGAGAGGAGGAGAACGCTAGCCGTAGTGTCCTATTGGTATAGGGCACTAATGACTCGTCCTCTTCTCTTCACATACTCCAGCCGCACTAAACGTGCAAAATCCGGGGGGATGGGAACAATGATTTTTATTTTTCTTCAGAAAAGACATTTGCAGTAACCCCAATAGCAAATAAGGCCAGTAGTAGGTGTGCCTTATCGTCAGGGTCACAGAAACACAGTCCAAACATCAAAATTCCCAAATTACTACTTTGAAACCTCTCTTCCAATTAGTTCAGAACACCTTCCGAAAGCGGCGATGCGGTGGCTCAATGGTAGAGCTTTTGATTCCAAATCAAAGGGTTGCAGGTTCGATTCCTGTCCGTGTCATATTTTTTTCAGATCACATCGACTTCATCTTTTTAGTCCTTGCTGCACTCTCTTCTGTCGGAATCACAATGGCCAAAAAGAACAAAAAGGAGTCCACTCCCACACCCGAGCCGAAAGACCCCAAGGCCAAAAAGAAAAACTCAAAGACTCCAGATGCTCCACCTCCAGAAGATGCACCCAAACCACAACGAGGCCTAGCCATCGGAGAGAACTTTGGATGGACAGGCAAGCTTCCTGCCACATTACTTTTTGAATATTGCCAGAAGCAGAAATGGAACAAGGTCGTGATGGACATGAGAAAGACACCCAAAGGATTCATCGGAATCGCCGACCTAAGCTGGGAAAACCCGAAGACCAAAGAGACTATACACATTCGAATGATGCCCGACACCGAACTACTTCCTCCACGCGAAACGACCAACGAAGCCCGGCATTTTGCGGCCACTTTTGCCATGTTCCGCATCAACTATGTCAAGAACCTCAAGATGGTGTTACCTGTGATTTTCCGCAACTACTGGGCTGATTTGGAAGCTAGAAGGGTAGAGCTTCTCAAGAAGAACAAGGTGGAGCACGACAGGTTTTACAATGCCAATCCATTCCAAGTGTACTTGGACAAGAAGGCATTTGAAGAGAAACGAGAGAAGGAAAGACAGGCCAAGGAGAACAACGATGCAAAAGTAAAGAAGCCCACCATTTCCATCGTTAGCGTACCGGCTAGAGACAAAAATGCTGCAAAGAGTGGGGTGAAAGGTGTTGAAAATGGTAGCAGTCGACCTGCTCGTGCGAAAAAGCCCAGAGTTACCCAGAGTTACCCCATCGGGAACAAAGCATGGGCCAACGCTCCATTTGTGGATTTTCCCACCGACATCAGAGCTTCCATCGAACGCCAAATCAAAGACCACATCGAATGGGTGGAGGAACACGAAAGCGAACCGAAAAAAGAGCTGTGGACAACTCAACTCGCAGATATGGGGTTCCGTCTTTTGCACGTCGAAGAGGCTCTCACCTACACACACACGTTCGTGGATGCCCTAGAATGGCTTCTTTTCCACGTGCCCGAAGACGACTTGCCTGTCTTTTTTGCGAAAAGAGACGAGGACTCGAGCTTGTCGTTGAAGATTTCCAGAAACATCCAGACCGAGTACCTTCTTCAGAGATTGTCCCAATCTGGCTTTGACAAGGATGAGATCGAAGAGACCCTTCTCGAGTGCCAGAGTGACGAGGTGCTCGCCTCTATTGCCTTGACATACAAAGTCATCGGGTACGAGCCAAAATCCGTCGAACCTCAGCAAGATGCGTTGGACATGTGGGTCCAGGAACTTGAAGGCATCCAGATGATCGAGAGCAATGAGGTTTCTTTTGTGGACGACTCGCAAAAGATCGCCATAGTCAAACTTAATGCTGCTGGCATCGCACCTGGAATGCTTCTGGTGAAACTTTTCTTTTGCGGCACATATCCCGACAATTTGCCGGGGTTCCAGTTGGTGGTCAACAATGCGTCGTTCAAGTTGGCCAACTACATCAAGCTCTCCATTCTCCGCCAATTGCTCACGCACATTGTCGAGAATGGCCTTCTTGGAGACTGTTTCATTTTCTCCATTGTGGAATGGCTCGAAAGCAATATTTCGCGAGTCATCGAGCATCCAGGAACGTTGGTGACTGCCGGGCCAAAAGAAAAGGCGGCCAGGCTCGAGAAAAGTGCCAGAAACATCAAGAAGAGAAGCTCGCACCGGGCCGTGGTGCTTCTGCAAATTGAGGTCGAGGAAATGAGAAAAGCTTACAGGGTTCAACACAGCTCAGCAGCAATGAAGGCATCGCTCGCAAAGAGAGCGAAGTTGCCGGCGTGGCAGAAACGAAACCACCTAGTGGAGGTGATCAACTCTAACAAGGTGACTCTTGTGACGGGAGAAACCGGTTCCGGTAAGAGTACGCAGATTGTTCAGTTCATTCTCGACGATCTCAACAACCGGAACAACTTCGAGAGCACCATTATTTGCACGCAGCCAAGACGTATCTCCACCATTGGATTGGCTGAAAGAATCTCCGAGGAGCGGATTCTGGACGTGGGAAAGGACGTGGGGTACATTATCCGAGGCGAGAACAGAACACTGAAGCAAACCAGGCTTCTGTTTGTGACCACCGGTGTGCTTTTGCGGATGCTCCAGTCGTTTTTGGGTTCCGAAAAGAACGACCAGATCTTCGACAGACTCGAGTACATCTTCATCGACGAGGTCCATGAAAGATCGGTGGACAGCGATTTTCTCTTGATTATCTTGAAGAAAATCATGAGCCGGTTCCCCAAACTCAAGATTGTGCTCATGTCGGCCACCATAAACACCGACACCTTCATGAATTTCTTCACCACTCCCGTGAACCACATCCACATCGAAGGTAGAACGTTCCCGATCGAAGATGTATACCTCGACACCATTCTTGAGGATTTGGACTACACCGTCACCACCTACGATGACCAGATCATCAAACCCAAAGCAGACTCCCATTTCTTCAAGACCGGGTCGCTCAACTACGATTTGGTGGCCAAGCTCTGCCTTCTCGTTGACGACAAGCTCACCCGCGAGAACAATGCCGGGTCCATCTTGATCTTTTTGCCGGGAATCATGGAAATCGGCAAGTGCATTCGGAACATCGAGCAGGAATACCGCAAGACTGGGTCTAAGTCGTGCTCGTGCATCCCTTTGCACTCTGCTCTTTCCTCCAAAGACCAGACCAAGGTGTTTCGGAACGCACCCCGAGGTTCGAGAAAAATCGTTGTTTCCACCAACATTGCCGAAACCTCCATCACCATCCCCGACTGTGTGGTAGTGATCGACGGAGGCCGGTCCAAAAGTGTGTTTTTCGATTCCAGAGCCAACACCACCCGACTCGTGGAAAACTGGTGCTCCAGAGCAGAAATGTCACAGAGAAGAGGTCGTTCGGGACGTATCCAGAACGGAACATGCTACCACATGTACACCAAAGAAACACAACAGGAGGTGTTGGCCCAGCCTATTCCCGAGATACGCCGAACTCGCCTTGAGAATCTTTACTTGGTGGTCAAGGCCATGGGAATCAGTAACGTGGAGGAGTTTTTGAACAGTGGCTTGGATGCACCCGAAGCTCAGTCTCTCAAAAAGGCCAGAGCCATGCTTGCAGAAATCGGAGCATTGACGTTGACAGAAGACGACAACGAGCACCTCACCCATTTGGGCAAGTACTTGTCGTACATGCCGACCGATTTGCAGTCGGGTAAACTCTTGATTCTTGGATGCATTTTCGGCTGTGTGGAAATCTGTCTCACGCTCGCTGCTATCTGCTCCAGTGGAAGTCCTTTCGTGAACAACTTTGAGAAAAAGGACGAAATCAGGCAGGCCAAAACAGCCATTGGCAAGAACCAGGGAGACTTCTTGGCTTCGGCCCTAGCCTTCCACGAGCACGAGTCGCTTTCCAAAGACAAGAGAAAGAAGTTCATTGCCGACAATTTCTTGTCGTACCTCACTCTTCAAGACATCCAATCCACCAGAACTCAGTATGTTCTGATTCTCAAGGAGCTCGGTTTCATTCCTTTCCGGTACAAGCCTGACGGAGTTGAGAGCCACAAGCTCAATGCAAATAATGCCAATTTCACCATCGTCCGTGCCATCATCACCGGTTCATTCACCCCGCAATTGGCCAGAGTGCAGCTTCCAGATCCCAAGTACGCACAGACGTTGGTGGGGGCCGTGGAAATCGACCCCGATGCAAGATTGACCAAGTTCTGGATCAGAAACGAAAAGTACATCGAGCAGGTCACCACCACGCAGAAGGTGGACGAACTTCCAGCCACCAGAGCCTTCATTCATCCGTCGTCGCTTCTCTTTTCCACTTCGGCCACTGGAGCTGCCCTCCCCAATTTGGAAGACCTTACAATGGAAGACGGGTCCATTGACTACCAGAAAGCACGTGAGCAGTTCGACATGACCCCGTCTGCTGCCACCAACACCAGGGCCGTGCACAAATCGCCATTTGTGGTGTACACTGCGTCCAGTCACACGTCCAAATTGTTTCTTCGAGACATCACTCCAACCAGCACATTGGCCGCTTTGCTCTTCGGAGGAGAGATTCTGTACGACATCAGCAGCCACATTGCATCCGGCAAACGGTGTCCTGGAATTGTGTTGGACCGATGGATGCCGATCCGTACGTGGTGCAAGAACGGCGTTTTGATCAAACGGCTCCGGGTTCTTTTGGACCAGGTGATTGAAAACAAACTCAGCAATCCGGATTTGGAGCAGGCTGAAGCTGACGATGACGAGATCTTGAATGTGGTCGCACAGGTTCTCACCGTTGAAGTGAGACAGAGGTAAATGATAGAGCTATAGAGTATTATGTTTAATTTTTAACAATTACCCCTGCCAGTGCATTTTATTACATCGCACCATGGTGTAGCTTTCGATTGTTCGCCTGCAAAGTAGATGAAAGTAGGCAAGATTTCTCGCAGATGTTGCACTTTATCTAACGCTATCTTTCCAAAGCAAGTTCGCTTGGCATTCTAGAGGAACTCAAATCCGCAATACTCTCCATAAACGATTTTCCTTGTTGCTGCTGTTTGAAACTTCAAGGTTTATCAACTCGTGGTGCATCTCCAATTCAGAAAAGAGTGGACTATTTCTAAGTGCGAACATAAACTGCTAAAGCAGTTGCGAACTACATAAACGGCTAAAAGCAGCTGCGAAGGGTAACCTTATTTCTGCCTGCCTTATTGAATGAGATTCGCCTCGTGGTGCATTTAATGAAATACTATTTCGACTTCTCTGGAATTAGCTGCATTCTTTCCATAAGGACTAAGAATGAATGTCTGAACAAATCAATTTTCTTCAACTTCGACCCTACCGCTCGGCTTCCGAAGAATGAAGACCTCTACATTTTATTGGGCTTTTGGGTATTCTGTTGCAACGCAAGCTCGGATCTCACAAGTCATTCTCCGATAAGGTCACGTGCCATCAGCACATCGTTTCCACCCGATGTGCTTACAAATCTCCACAACTCAGTCTACAACTTCCACCACACGGATTCTTTTGCCTTTATTTCTCTAGCAACCTTAATTCAAGGATTCTAAGTGCATCCAGCTGCTCTAACACCCCAGTGTCTCGCCAAGCGAACACAAGCTTCACCTTCCAATGACTTTTTGCACCCAAACCGATCTGGATGATCTGGAACGCCATCTGTTGCTCCGGCCCCAGAAAACTTCAGTATCATTCTTCGGAGCCCTCGAGCTGCTGGATCTGGACGAAAACGACGTGGTGCCACAGAAATCTCTCGAGGCCGGCGAGACAATTGCGCCAGATCTCTTTGATTTACCCCAGGCCGTGCGAGAGACGGTCCCATTAACGGACGATCCCAACATTCCGGTTCTCACATTCCGATACTTCGTGTTAGCCACGCTATTCATCATTCCCGGTGCATTCATCGACACCGTCAACATGTTCCGCACCACCTCGGCAGCATATTCCATCTTTTTTGTCCAGATCGTGTCACACTGGGCCGGAAAGTGGATGGCCCGGACTTTGCCAAAACGCCGGGTAAACTTGTGGTTGTTTCTGTTCGACCTCAATCCGGGCCCATGGTCAATTAAAGAAACGGCCTTGGTCACCATCACGGCCAAGAGTGGGGCCACGGGAAACTTGGCCACAAATGCATTGGCACTCGCGGAACTCCACTTCGGCGTCAAGATCCCTCCGCATTTGGCCATCGCATTCATGTGGGCCATCGTTTTTGTGGGGTACTCCTACGCAGTCATTGCCAAAAGAGTGGTCAGCTTCGACCCGCAGTTTCCCTGGCCGCAGTCGTTGATGCAGACGGCACTCCTCCAGAGCCAGAAAAAGGCCGACGTGTCCGGGAAATCCACCATGAAGGTTTTTTTCTGGTGTGCCGCAGCCGTGTGCACCTGGCAGATGTTCCCCGAATTCTTCTTCCCCATGACGTCGTCGCTTGCGGTGTTGTGCTGGATGGCTCCGCAGAGCCCAAATATCAACTTTTTGGGCTCCGGATTGGGCGGAATGGGCGTGCTCAACTTCTCCTTGGACTGGGCCAATATCACCAGTCAGGTGATGTTGTTTCCGTACTGGGTGCAAGTGGTGCAGTTTGTGGGGTTTGTGTTTCTGGCGTGGGTTCTCATTCCCGTGGCCAAGTGGTCGGGTCTTTTTTTCGAGCACGGACTCATGTCCAACCGGCTCTTCACCTCGTCCGGGCAGTTCTACCCAACTGAGAAATTGGTCCTTCCAAACGGCCACTTCAACGGCACCGCGTACGCCGAATTCGGGCCCGTGCACTTGGGTGCACAGCGTGCATGGAACATGTTCTTTGACTATGCGGCATATGTGTCTGGGGTGGTGTGGGTGTTGGTGTTCAGCTGGGCCAAACTTCGCTCGTCTTTGGGTGCGAAACCCAAATTCAACGACCGTCTCAATGTTCTCAACAGGGCATACCTGGAGGTTCCTGCGTCGTGGTACGGCGTTCTTTTTGCTCTTTCCATCTTGGCTCTTGCCGTTGTGGCCAGAAGTGGATACCTTTTCATGCCTTGGTGGGCCTGTGTGGTGGCCCTAGGCGTCGGGTGCCTCATCGTGACTCCTCTCATGTGGTTGTATGCGCTTTCCAACTTTCAGCTTCCCATTGGCACGTTCAACGAGTTGCTTTACGGGTATTTGGTTCAGGATTTGGACACAAAACACCCAGCTGGTGCAGCCTTCTTTGGCTGTGTGGCTGGAAACGCCTGGTACAGGTCGCAGTTCCACTTGGAGCTGATGAAGCTTGGGTTCTACAACCATATTCCTCCCCGGCTTGTCTTTTTTTCGCAGATTTATGGTGAGCTTATCGGAGTGCCTATCAACTATCTCAGTTTGCGATGGGTCTTGTCCTCCAAGTGGGATTACTTGACGGGAAAGAAAACAGACGCTTTGCACCAGTGGACAGGCCAAGCTGTGACCATGTATCACACCAATGCCATCCAATATGTGATTTTGGGGCCTCGCCGTCTTTTCGAGAAGTACCCTTTGTTGCCGTACGGGTTTCTTGTGGGGTTGGTGACGCCAGTTTTGGTCTTTTTGTTGCACTGTCGCTTTCCAGAAAGCAGACTCAAGTTCCGTTTGTGGAACACCACGGTTTTCTTCTCCACCATGAGCCATTTCTACGGCAATGTTTCCACGGGATACTTGTCCAAATTTATCGGGGGAACGGTGACCATGTTCTATGCGTACAGGTACAAGAACGCTCTATGGAGAAAGTACAACTATGTTGTGGCTGCTGCGCTCGACACAGGTTTCAATTTGTCCATGACGGTGATTTTTGTGTTGACAGCTTTGGGTATCACTGCACCTGCGTGGTTTGGCAATGACCCGAGGAATATTGAACGGTGTTTTGCATTATAGAGAAAATGGGTGGGAAATGGATATTTCGGAGCTTGCATGGATTGTAGTTAATTCTTAGAAAGTTAGCGTCAACTATCCCGTAATCGCCAATATGCGAAATATTCACTCCATATAAGACCAAAGTAAAGGGACTCTCTGGGTTGCGAGAAATCCAATTTCTTTTCCATCCTGCTTTCGAGCACCAGAATTGTCTCGTTTTGACGTTCGCTCTAGAAAATAGAGCTTCTGATGTAAAAGTGACGATGAAGTTGGCCTAGTCTTGTAAAGTCTCACAAAATTCGGATTGGAAAGTTATTTTAGAATTTAAAAGACGGCTCTATGGAGAAAAAACGGATAAGACTTGAGTGTCATTTCATGTCGCAAGTGCTGGATACCTTGCAGAAAATGAAATTCAAATCGACCAATTCTAACCTATTTTGAGTTCGCAAGAACTTGAATCTGCACAACTCGAGGAAGCACTTTCAAATCGTCATGTTCTCTTTTTCCGTATCATCAACTGAAGGTTTCAAGAAAATCTTCCCGAGAGCTGGAGACAACTGGAAGCGAGCCTACCCACACACCTTTTTGGAATCGTCCCCTTCAATTATCTGAGGGACCCTTGGAGTTCAGAACTCGGAAATTGAGTCCGTGAAGTGCTTGTGTGAACATGTGGCTGAGAAGGAGCGGACATGTGATCTGCATTTGCAACCATTCTAGGAAAGCGCGAGCTTGGCAACAAAATCCAGTCAAGAAAATTGTTCTTGGAATGAAACCAAAATTTACGTTCGCCAATGAACTCAATATCAAGTTGAGAACAACAAAGAGGAGCAGTATACCAACTACATATGAGACACGAGGCACCGCAGGCAGGAGTGATCTGTGAATACAAACAACCTGGTGAAACTGATTTTGGAACTTTGACATAGGCAATCCTCGAACTGCGTACTGGTGCTACCATCAAAACATCAACATTTAACCAGTCAAGTGCACTCTTAACTGGCCCGTCGAAAAATCCATAGAGAACAGAAAGCAAGCCAAATGATGTTGCGACGTAACAATCCGGTGTTGACATGATTATCAAGCCAAGTTAATGTTTGCAATCAGCTTCGCATTCTTCTGCCACTCCATTCTCACTGCTCACTTCGCAGTCCAGCACCAAAACCACAAAAGGAATTTTGGTATTCACACTAACCATCACACTAACCATCACACTAACACCTCCCCTCGCCCGCCTCTCACTCGTCTCCACTATACGCCAATTCATTCTTCCCAGACCAGTGCTCTGTGTACTCACTTTTTATGTGCACCCCCGCGCATTCTCAATCTCAAAACATCAACTTCTTAACTCTTTGCTTACCATGAGTCAACCCAATCCACAACCAAACACGTTGACCATCAGGCCCGAACAGGCCACCCAACTCTTGGATGCTCTCAAAAATGAACTCACCAAGGCCAGGGCCGCTACGGACCAGACCCAGGCCAGACAGCACTACGCCAAAGCTGAACAGATAAAACAGGTTTTGGTCAGCTACCGCCTGCAACAGCAACAAAGGGCCGCCGCGGCCCGTGGAGCCGCTCCCGCCGCTCCTGGAACTTCTGGAACCGCTGGAAATTCTGGGACAACTTCGCAAAATGCCACAAATGCCAACACTGGCTCGCTAGCGGCACAATCGCCCATGGCCCAGTTCCAGAACACGGCTCCACGTGCCACGGCGTCGGCACCGTTTGCCGCTGGATCGCCTGCAGGTGCAAGTGCCATGAGCTCGGGATCTATTCCCTCTTCTGGATCGATCACGGGAGGAGCTGCTGTCACGCCAGAGAAGTACAACCAGGTGCGCGCGCGGCTCCAGGACTTGGAGCGGAAGATCCAGGCGTTGGAGGCCGGAAGAAGACCCGACCTGACGGCGGAACAGACGACGCAGATCGACAACCAGCTCCACGAGTTCCGCTTGAAATACGGCCAGTACCAGAAGTTCGCCAACTACATGCGGACGCAGTTGATCGACCAGGCCAGACTGGGGTCCGGCTCGCCATCGGCGCCCTCGGCTGCCTCTCCCCCCGCACCATCTCTAATCCAGAATTCTCCAGCACCAGTGGCACCAGTAGCCGCCCCTGTGGCTGCAGCGGCGCCACCCGTGGCCCCTGTGGCGTCCACTCCAGGGGGTGCCGCTGCAGGAGCTGGTTCTGGAGCCAACACGGGCAACGGAACACCCAAGGGCCGAAGTGCGTCGCCCTCAGCCAAAGACGGGGTTCCCGGCGTCAACTTGTCGGGAATCACCAAGCCCAGCGTGCCCTCGATGCCCATTCTGAGCACCATCAACGTCAAGCCCGCGAACCCAATTACGTTGAAGCCAGGCGCCAACAACGTGCGTCCGACTTTGACGGGAGGTGGGGCCACGGGTTTGGGCCAGATCATGAACTCGCCTGCCGTCACGCGGATGCCGACTTTTGACATGGCGTCCACGTCCACCGGTGCCATTCCCGACAACGGAGGAAGAGTGCTCACCAAGAGAAAGTTGACGGAGCTTGTGAACACCATCGGAGCGGACGAGGGCGATGGAAAAACGACGATCGACGGCGACGTGGAGGAGTTGTTGTTGGATCTCGCGGACGAGTTCATCACGTCGGTGACCACATTCGCGTGTCGGTTGGCCAAGCACCGGAAGACCGACACGGTGGACGTTCGCGACGTGCAGTTGCATCTCGAGCGGAACTGGAACATCAGGGTTCCTGGCTACGCCATGGACGAGATCCGTGCCATGCGCAAGTGGCAGCCTTCCTCCACCTACAACCAGAAAGTGTCTGGGGTTGAGATTGCCAAGGCTGTGAACGGGAACATCAACTAGGAATAAACCGGGCGATTAATTTCAGGTCTTCCCATTAACCAGTGTAGGATTATTTAATCACTGTAGCACATTTATCACCCTGCACTTTCTTGCTTTCTCCAGGAGCTCATTCTATCACCGTAGCTCGCTCTATCACCGCAACTCACTCTATCACCGCAGCTCACTCTATCAACTTGTACTTTCTTGCTGTTTCCCAGAAAACATTCTATCACTCTACCACCTAGTACTTTCTTGCTTTTTCCCGTAGCTCACTCTATCACCCTCACTCTATCACCTTGTACTTTCTTCCTGTTTCCCGGAGAACACCCTCCTTCACCCAGAAGCCGAGGGCCAGCGTGGCAGCATATTCAGACATTCCAGCGGCCGTGGCGACCGTTTGCGCCGACAACGAGCCCGGCTCCTCGTCAAAAAGATCAATTACGGTGGCCTGCGCCGGAGTCACCACAAACTCTCTCGCCCCTCCGGCAAAACAGAGCTCAAGCAGCACCGTACCCAAAGAAGGCACCAACTTGAGCCCCCGTCCTTTCTTGACCCCGGAAAACCCACCGCAGTACTGCTCAAACTGAGCCTGGACCGGAACACGGAAGAAATCGTTCTCGGACAAAGACTCGCACACGGTGGGCCAGTACATTTGCGAGAGCGTCGTGACAAGAAACTCGCGCAGAGCAACGGCCTCGTTCACCGCAATGCTGTCGTGGACGTCCTTGATCATCACGTCCAACGTGGCAAACTCGTCTGCTCCAAACCGCGTCTTGAGAAGATCCACATGGTGCACGATGTCGGCCACAGAATACCGGTGCCACTGGAGAAGACGCTCGCCAAAAAGACGGGTGAACTCGTCCACAAACACCGCAGGCAGGTCGAAGATCAGCACGAGTGCCTCCACCACGTCCGACACCTTTCCCTTTTTGAAGTCGGGAAGTGCGTCGATGGGATCAGGCACCCAGTTTACGTCGGTCAAGTCGTCCACCGGGGCCGACGCCGGCGGCTTGTTTTTGTGCAACTCGTGCGCCAACTCGGCCAACGGATTGCACCCGCTGTTGTCGAGCATCCCGTGCACCAACTGCAGCACTAAGTCCGGGCGTGTCTTCAAGTATCTCCGGATGGGTCGCACCACCTTGTCGAGGAGGACGCCTGTGGGGTCCACCAAAAGAAACGACTTGATTGTCTTCGTGTAGGTGGTGATCACGTCTACGGTGTTGGCACCCAGATGGAGCAATTTGAGGGTGCATGCGGCGACAAAACCATCGACCAACCGGGCCCGGTGGTGTGCCTGCTGGCCCAAAAAAACCAAGCACAAGTGCAACTCGCGGAGGGCCACTGTGGAGTGTGGAAACGACGCCACCATTTCGTAGATTTCGCTTGTTCTGAGCACCACGAGTTCGTCATGGGCAATGCGAACTAGATCGCCGGACGCCAGGTTCTCAAACACCCCCTGGGCAAATCCGGGGTAGAGTTCGACTCGCACCCATTCCTGGACTCGCTGGAGAACAGGCTCGTTCCAAACGCCGGAGCAAGTTCGCGAAACATGCTCGCAGAGTCTGTCTACGGAGACTCTGACCACGATGCCACGCACGGTTTCGGCCATCCCCACCGCGGCCAACGTCTTGAGCACGGCACCTTCGCCACAGGTTTTTTGGACGTGGAGACCGAGTTCTGCCACCAATTTGGCCAGCAGAAGGTGGTGCACGAAAAGACCATTCAAGCCACGCACAAAAACGTCGTGGGCCGGCCGCGACAAGTGCAAAAACGACAAGTGCCGGAGATAGTACTGGCGGAGGGTGTGCACCTCGCCCACGATTGCGGCAAGCAGTGACGAAGATGCCATGGGTGCAAATTGGAGCTGGAACTGGACTCGAATGGAATTGATGCAAAGACGAACAAACTCAAGCTGCGGCGCTTTTTCCTTCAAGCACCGGCGTGCAGCCGCTCGCGTGCGGGCCAGCGGCTCCGAAAAGGGCACGCCTGGCTGGGGGTAGTAGGGCTGGAGCCAATGTAGAAGAACATCCAAATCGTTTTCGATTTCTGTCTGGGGGTCGAGGAGGTCAGAGAGCGTCTGCAGGGGCACGGCCTGGGCGATGATGGCACGTGATAGCGGGATCACGGGAGGCATCTGTTGGGTGGTGAGTATGGTGGTGAGTAGTTGAGTGTTGATATCGGAGTGCATAGTGAGATGCGATTTGGTGATTTGGGTAAGCGATTTGGTAAGTGATTTGGGTAAGTGATTTGGGAAGTTGGAAGCAAACGTGGATAGGTAAAGTGAAGTTGAAATGGGTGGTATAAAGAGAGTTTGGATTTGGTTGACGAAGTCTGGTAGTTGGGCTTCGCAGTTGAGTGTTCCGCCACCGATGTCAGCCACTGATTGGTAATTGCCAATTCTAAAGACTAAGTTTTACACGAGAGGTGCTCTTTTTTCTCTGAATCAATTGTTGCTTCGTCAATCACTCTACAGGTTTTCTACTGTTTTGCAGTAACCTGTTTTATCTTCTTCATAATCGATCTGATCAAACAGATGAATCTGGAAATGATTTTATTCAACGGGAGAAGACTAGATTTACCTTCCTTTGCCGACTTGGTAATAAATCAAAAAGTTCTTGAATCCAACACTGGGTGCAAAAAGTTCAGAATGTTTCACACTAGGCAAGGTGTAAGATTACGCAGGTGTAAAATTACACTCACACAAAATATTCACAATATCCAGGGTGCCCTTAGGGCCGAATTGACAGCAATTACTACCAAATATGAAGACTTCAGTGAATAGTGATAACAAGGCATTCCGCAACATGAGGAGACGTGAGGGGCGCGATAAACTAATCAAATTCGAAAAGGTGAGTGGTGCTCGAAGTCATGTTAGGTCTCCAATTTTATGTCCAAGCAGGGTCAGAGATGTGTGACACGTGAGACACAGCATAAATGAGGAAGATTGAGTGGGCAGAATCCGTAAGGACAGTGAGATAGTTTGTGCAATTCCTCTCACTCTGTAATTGGAAAGTCTGAGAAAAAAACAGTTTGTAGATACTTTTGAGAATAGTCGCAAATGCTCGAGATTTCGCATACTACTTACTAAACTAAAATAGACAACACAAACAACAATACACTAAGATCACCTGAAACTGACAACAACGCAGTAGACTTCACCTTCTTTCAATTTGAAGTGATTCTTCATTTTTTCACCATTTCCCAATTTCTTGTCGTCAATTCTGATTCTCCAAGTAGGACCCACGAAAAAGCAAGCATAAACACATCTGAAACCAATCAAACCAATCAAACCAAATCAAACCAGCCCACGCTGAACAACCATCTCAATTAATTTCCTCCCATTTTCACCTTCGCACCCATACACCCAAATCTCAAATCCAGATCTCAAATCCAGATCACCACATGAAACCCAAACCGTCCAAGTCTGCTCTTCGGAGCCAATTCGCGGGCATCACCAACACCTCGGACGACGTGGCCACCTCATTTCTTGAAAAAAACAATTGGGACGTCCAGGAAGCAATGCACAGTTTCTTCAGCAGTCCAGTGACCCCGGCCCAAAGCAAGCGTGGGCCCGACAAGGCATTGGAGGCGATTTTCAACAAGTACACCAGCGTGGAAAACCCCGCGATCATTCTGATCGACGGCACACTAGCGTATTTGGACGATTTGGGCATCGAACCAGAAAACCCAATCTGCTTGACCCTAGCATTCCTTTTGGAGAGCCCGCAAACAGGAGAATTCTTCAAGGAGCCTTTTCTTCGCGTGTGGGGAGACCACAAGATTAGCAAGCTCAAGGACATGAGAAGCTTCCTAGAGCAAAGGCACCTGCAGCTTATGGAATCGGCCGAGTTCGAGCAGTTTTACCAGTATGTGTTTGACTTTGTGCGGGGCCTGGAAACGAGAATCAAGGCCATTGCGCACGAGGAGGCCGTGCTCTACTGGCAGATGCTCTTTGGGGAAAAAAAGGGCTTGGAAGCGTGCCAGGGAAGACTCAGCCAGTGGTACGAATTTGTGGCAGAGAGCCAGAGAAACATCTCCAAGGACACATGGAACATGTTCTACAAGTTGTTGGTGCAGGTGGTCGCGGTGGATCCGGAACATCTTTCGGGGTACGATGAGATGAGTGCATGGCCTAGTATGGTAGATGAGTACATGGAGTGGTTGGAGGAGAAGGGGCTACATAAGTCGTAGATCTTCCGATCCGAGGAATTCGGTTCTATTGCAATCGTGGTTTAGGTTCTATTGCAACCGTGGTTTCAGGTTCACCTTGGTTCCAGAGTCTTTTCGACTGGCCATAGCACTCCATGAATCGGTGGTGGAGAATACAGGACATCCAGTCACAAACAAAGTAATAGCCAATTTCTGTTTACTACTATTTTCAGACTGTTGGAAGACCATCATTTGTATCCAATGCGACTGGCTTCTTTCTGGTTTGAGAAAAATAGAAGAATTGCCTCCTCCATCGCTGGTGATTACTAACCGAAAGCAAATTGTCCAAATGGACATGCTTTTGGGGTCTGTTTTGAGCCCGGTCCTCGTTGGTTGGCATCTATCGTTCGTTCCATTTATCGTTGGTCGTTCCATGAATCGGCGGTCCATGTATAATTGCTCCATTTAACGTTGGCCCATTTATCGTTTCGTATCTCTCTAATTCGCAACATTAAAATGATCAATTCAAAATAGTCGTTATTTTGACCGAAAGAAAAGAACGAGAATTGGATTTTCTTAATGAACTTTCTGCTTCAATAAATCAAGAATTAAAAATTATAATCTTTATTTGTAATCAATATATCTCCACCTAATTTGAATCTATTAACCGACCATGGTTGCAATTTCGTTTACAGCACTAAATTTATACATGCTACACTCTTATCGCTTTATCGTTGGTCGTCCAATAAATAGTCTAGTTCAATAGCTTCTCGATGCTGGGCTTGCGGAGCGTCAACAATGTCTTGCTGGCGTCCTCCAACCGGTCCTCGTCCGCGTCGCCGTCGTCGCTGCCCACGCTGGCCACCATGTTCGTGCTCGGAATCTTGGCCTTGAAGAACATTTTCTTGGGATGGTGCTGGGCAGGCGTGCTGGCCCCCGAAGAGTCCGCAGACAACGCAGGGTCCGGCAAGTGGAACGTGTTCTTCTTCATCTGCGACTTGATCGGAATGGTGAACGGCGATGTCGACGTCGAAACCAGCCCCGTCTTGTGGTGTGCCGTCAGGAACAGGAACGCCTTGCTGAGCAGGTCTAGCAGCTCCTGCAGCCGCACCTCCGCGAGCTGCTTCTGCTGCTGCAACAACTGCTGCGTCTGCGCGTCGCCCGAGTACTTGCTCAAAAGGGAGAGAATAGGTGCGATATCCGGCGTCACATCCGGGCTGGGGAGTTGGCGAGACCGCATCTCGGCCACACTATCCGATTGCGCCCGTGCGGGGTTGCACTGGAACTGGTGCTGCGTCATGTGTGGCGGCTGCAGTAGGCGGCGTTCCTCCTCCTCGTGGATTGGCTCACACTTTGTGGGCTTTGGCGCGGAGTTCGCTAGCTGGGTGAAATCGAATTCCTTGTCGATGTTGCGGTACTGGTTTACGTCGAGCGGCACCCGCGAAAAGCCGATGTCGTAGTTGTACGAGTCCAGCACCCGCGATAACTGCTCGTGCTGTTTCTGAATGATGTGGTGCAAGTACATGATGTACTCCACGGACGACTTCAAAATGGTCAATTTGTACATCCCGTCGATCTTGCTGCCGTTGTTGGACATGGAGCCTGCTCCTCTTTTTCCAGCGGCCTCGGTGTTACGGCACGCCGGGATAATGTACTTGAGTGCCTCGAACTCTCTGTTGATTTTGATTCTGCGGCGCTTCTCAATGACCGAATGGAGCTGTTTTGTTTCGTTTCGTCTCCGGGCAAGCTCCTCGTCGTCCACAAATGACGAGGATCTTCTTCTTTTCTTGCGCGGCTGTTCTTCCCTTATTGCCGAAGACACCGGGGGGAACGATTCCACGTTGCTGTACTCGTTGGTGAGAATCTCATAGTTGTTGTCGTCCGGGTCGATGTCCTTGTTCAATTGGATGATGGTCGTCTTCAACGAAGGAGGAGCTGGTAGTTGCATAATGTGGCAGCAGTTGAAGATTCAAAAGCACAATTCAGGAATCGTGGTGTAAATAACGTGCAAATTAATTGATGCAACCGTTGACGCACGTTTTCAAAACCCACGTTGGATGCCTAAAAGAACAGGGACCGCAACCGAATTCTGTCACACGACCAGTTATTGGCGGCACGAAAAAGAAAAGGCCTCCCACATGGGTCTTGTGCAGAATGAATTACTTGGCTTTGGCTGCAATTTATGCACGAGACATTTTGCGCGACACACGTGGGCAGTTACTCCATCCAAATTCCCCGCCCATGTGGTCTGTTATTGCGTTTGTTGCCAATCTGCCACTGACTAGCCCCCTGTTACCCCACTGTGGGGAGATTCCTTGGTGGATGTGCTGGGATGTTGTGTAATTGAGGCACGTGACACGACTCTCGTAAACCCTGAATTTGCGCATGAGGCTGAGTATGTTTGGGGTGGAGCTGCCCATGTATGTTTACGCCGTGGCACTTTCACCGCATTCCTCAGTTCTCCAACTTGCATGCCTTGCCGTTGATTTTGAGCATCCAGAACACATTTTCTGCAGGTTAGTGGCAGAATCTTCACGGAGTTTTGCACCCAACTTGAGCCTCCTTTGGGGCACATGCCAATGAACGTATCAAAGTGACTCCCTCGTCTTTCAAAATGACCTTGAGCTCTTTTGAGAATACGATAAAGAAATGAATTGCTCGCGTTGGTCGACGCAGGAGAACTCTACAGAACAATGGGTTCTTGTAAATTTTGGGTACGCTGCAGGGGCACCGGTAGAACCTCAAGATCGGCTGAGGGAAGGAGTGGGCGAGAACAGAAAGGACTCCAAAGAGAAATGGAGTCTTGAAGAGAAGAACCAAATTGTCACTGGACGGAGGAACCGATGTAAGGACTCTGAACGTGACGTGGCCCAGCAACAATGGACAAGAAAAAGTCTTATCTTGAGAATCTCCGGCATACTCGCAGTTTCCATTCTTCTCAAACACCGAGCGGTAGTGCAGTATCCTTTTCTTTAAGCCGCACATAAATCACTTCAAGTTCCTCGGAGTTCTGGTCAAATCTTAAGTAGGCCGTCTGCATGTGTTGTTAGAAGTATGCGCAGAGCTGTTGACACCGCAGAAGTCGAATTCGTTAGTAGCCGCTGACTCACCATTTCGCTTTGAGGAAGTACCATATTCCAACTTAATTCGTGTTGTTCCTATTTCACCCACTGTGAATTCACATCTTCGAATCATAGAGCATCTTTTTCAATCAGGAGAAGCGAAATTGTAGAGTGAGCGTGTTTGTTGTTTCGAATTTGATCTCTCTTTCAAGAATGAAAGAGGTCGACCCGGCAAGCTTCTCATGTATCCAAGCAAAATTAATAGACAACATTAAGGTTCTGACAGGAAGTGAACCTTGGAAGAACATGGATATTGCCATAAATGAGTGCAACTTCTTCAGCTACTCCCTTTCACTAGTTGTGACGTTTACCGAATTGCGGGCAATCAAATTTGATTGCATATTTATATCTGTTGATCTTGACTCGTTGTAGGAAGTTGTTGCAATTCCTAGTACAGTGTTTCACAAATGTTGCACCCCTCCAGAGGTTCAATGAAGCTAAAGTTCAGAAAGAGAAGTCGCCGTAATTGTTATTTGGAATGCAAGATCCTCACGAGTACATCTCATTTTCGGGAAGGAAGCATCACAAACTTCTGGATCATCGGAAAAACATAGCAAGCCGTCCATATCGAAAATGTTCGCCTCACCGGAGATTTATTACTTTTCAATTTAGAATTATGAAGTAGAAACCAAAATTGGATTCGCGCCATGAATATCACACACTCTCATTGGATCTCTATTCAACTACTCTTTTCAACAAGAGGTACTATTCATTTGTGGGTTCAGTCAGAAATAAAAGACAGTTGGCAGCGCATGTTAAACATCGCTCTTTGGGGACTCCGCACGTTCCTCCAATTTCTGAAGGAAGAAATATTTCTGTTGAGGATCTTGAACTTAAAATCGAGGGAGTTTGGCTTGGTCGATTTCTGCGTCCGAAATGACAAGGGCTATAAAGTTAATTTCGCACCCACAAAAGCTTAAAAACCGCAAACACATCTTTAAACCTGCGAACAAATCTTTGAGCTGGAAGTGTGTCCACCCAAGTATTGCGATCTTGCCATCTCAACGCTACTCTCCGACAATCCTTACGATTTCACTTCCATGCTTCTGTTTCAATGATCCATTGATCTCAAGTGCGACTCGAAAAAGATTGATCTGTGCGCGCAAATCCTGAAGCGGAATTCACATACGATTCTTCTTGCGAACTCCAACGACCTAATTGTGCGACTGAGCGACTTTATGCCAGTCCAGCTGGGCACACTGGTCTTAGCTTTCTTTTTACTTACCCCGCAGCCCCAAACATGAAGGCTGCAACCCGCCGAAAACACACAAACTCAAAGCTCGGATGTCTCAACTGCAAGAGGAAAAAGATCCGGTGTGACGAGAACCTTCCGCTGTGTGACAGCTGTGTGCGAGCCAAAAAGGAAACATGTTCGTACTTAGAACTTAGTAGTGTTGAAGTGAACCGGATCCGATTGACACACTCGTTGAGAAACTCCCAGAACAAGCTTCTCACTCAGGACTATCGACTTCCCACTTCGACCAAGAACTCGTTTGAATCGAACGAACCACCAAAAAGGGTTTCTCCAGCAGCAGAGAACACGTTGGAGTTTGAGTTCCAATACTGCAAATTTGAAAACGAGTTTCCTTCTGTACCATACAGTGCCTTGCAGTTCCACAACACTTTCATGAGTGCCTATGCCCAAGAGTACGAGAAGAAGGAGGGACAGTCTCCGTGAAAAGTTACATCGTCTTTGCATCATCTTTCCCGACCCGAATCAGGTTTGCAACTTAAGAATCTCAGCTGAAGAGTATGAGCCCTCAGTAAAGTTGTCAACCACAGAGACGTTCCGGCTCTTGTTGCTCTTGAACACAAACAGGGGCAAACTCTAACCGCCCAGTCTACTCTATAGACCTCATACCGTCATTCTCACTCCACCGCATCATTTAAAAATCATTACTACACTTACTTACTGCCAACTTTAGAATCGGGCCAAGAATCGGGCCAATTTCAAGTCTTCAAATGGAGCTTCCTCACATGCTATTCGTAAATCAACTTCTGAACCTCACTTCTGCACCCAACTTGTCCCACTCTACCTTGTAAAGGCATCGTTAAAGGTCTCTGCAAACTCGGAAATGGCTTTCTTCCCATTCTTCTCATATTGGTCCAAATCCTCGTGATAGGCCAACGAAACTTTCAAGCCACCGTTGGGTGTGGAACAGAATGAGATCGTGATGTGCGAATAGGATACACCTTGGCTGAAAAATAACTCCTCCACCTTCCAATTTCCAAAAGAAAAGTTCTTGCAGCCAATGTTGGAGATTTCCACGGCATTGCGGCCGTCAGCTTCCTCCGAACAGCCCTTGAAGTAATCCCATATGTTGATGACACGAAGCAACCCAGTGATGTGGAAACTGTGCCGGTTTTCCACAGCTTGTTTGAGTTCATTCGAGAGGAAATGCGATGTTTTCTCCACTCCGGCGCCTGGAGAAACCATAGGCGACGCCTGCGACACATACAACCCGTACTTGGTGTTTTGTGCTTCTTGAGGAAAATACCTTCTTCCGCAAATGACAAAACTGATAACGTGAGAATGGGGCACATCCCCCGAAAACGCCTCTTCCATGGCCGTCAGGGCACACGCTCCCATGAAAGGAGTCAATGTGAGACCTTTTTCTTTGCACTTTTTCAAAATGGCCTTGGCCTCTTCGGGAGAATAGGCTAAAGATATGAATTTGCTCCCGTTGGTCCTCGAAGTGGGAACACTTCGGAACAATGGGTTCTTGTACAAGTTGGGATACCTCTTGCTGAAGTAGCTCCGGAAGAACTTCAAGACCGTTTTGGGAACCACGAGGCCTTTGAAAACAAACCATAGCCCAAAGAAAAATGGAGTCTTGAAGAGAGGTACCAAATTGTCACTGGACGGAGGAACCGACGTAGGCGAGTCCTTGTCCAGGTCGAAAATGACGTCTAGTTGCTGGAGATTCTCCTGCTTTTCCGCATTGTCCAATTCTCTGGTCAAATCCTCAAAGAAGTTGGCCGAGCTGTTTCCATCGAATAATGCATGGTTACACAAAAACAGAAGGTATTGTTTCTTTGAGTCCAGCTCCTCAAATACCCTGATTTGCCACGTGGGAAGCTCTCTGTCGACGGGGGTTCTGATTTTCAGAAGATACTCGTACACAGACTCGTCGTATTGTGACACCGTTTCGTGGTGCACCACCTGAGAATACATGAATTTCTTGACCGGCCGCAACTCGTAATTGTGCCCATTGGCTTTACGATCTTCGTCTAGAAGCATTGCCTCTTCGCTTCCAACACTGACTCGGAAGAAGTTCATGCTGAAGAACGGATTTTTCACAATCACCTTGTGCAAGGCATTGGACAAGAGCACATCGTCGAGTCGCCTGTTAAAAGTTGCCGAAATCTGGAACCCAAGAGTGCAATAGCCTTTGGTATCTCTGCAGATGTAGTAGCGCTCGAAAAAGCCGGGTTTTCTGGAGATCATTTGACAATGTGCAAAGAAGATGAACTGTTTGGTCAATAATGAGTTAGAAGTCCAAAAGGGGATTCTGAAAATTCAGAATAAATGGAAGTCACGGTAGTGAGGGACCTGGGAAAATGTGCACTGGCGTGATTCCTCTAAAATGGCTCAGCCTCTTGTGGTTGAAATAGTGCTGGTGCGAACACGATCTGCCTGTTTGAGCGTTGATTATGAATTTCGCTGGTCCTGCTGGATCTGCAAAAGTGAACCGAACAGGATTTCTTGATCTTTCGGACGCCATATTGAAGAAGTTGAGTAATTCTAATAATAATCTTTCTATCGTATTCTGGCTAAATCTTTCCCACGAATCTGCCTTTCTTTATTCATAGGACGAATGTGCAGAGGTATAGTCTCCCAAGAATCAAAATAGACTTGTCGGTAAGAAAGGAGTCACCAGCTGACTTTATCTCACTCGCTAAACCGGGAATCCAATATTGAACAATGTTTTGCCTTATCACACACCCGCGAATTCTACGCATTGCAACGACAAACAGAGGAAGAGCTCTTAAGAAATAAGAACAACAAGTGAGTTATTGGAGAGCAATAATATGCTTAAGATGTGACTTTGAATTTTATTTGAACATCTGTTCGCCACTAAGTTGGACCGTCAGTGTTGGCCGTTTTCGGCATATGGATTGAAAGAACTTTTAAATACAATTTAAGTTTGTACTCTTTCTGACGAGGTAGACTTGGAAATGGCTTTACCTGGTAACAATTACTCTTCTCCTCATTGGGATTTATTGAGACCTCATTCATTCGGTGTGCAACATGTGAGACCTCTGCCAACCACAAAACTTCGCCTTACTGGCATTGCCCCACCATGCTGGCATATTACCCCGTTCTCCCATTTTCATTCCACCACCCCTCGCCATCATACCATCACCATACATACATGCAGCCAACAATTTATAGATTCATCGTCACAATTCGTCAAATAGTACTTGTGCATGGACTTTCCGTTCTCCTCACGTGCGAATATTCTCATCGCATAAATCAACTCTGTTTCACAATCTACTTTCTATTCTCAACATGTCCATAATAATACCGGGAGACTCTCTCACGTCTGAGTTCGAAGGCGAGTCCCAAATCACCATCGGACCCGGAATCTACAAATATCCGAAAACGCAGCAAATCATTCCTCTGCAAGCTGGACTACTCAAACTGGTCACCAGCAAGAAAACGTCAGACAGACTCGTCTACATCGAGTCAAACTCCAAGAGATACATTCCACAAGTCAACGACTATGTTATTGGCATTGTTACGGGCGTTTACGGAGAGTTCTTCAAGGTCTCTCTACAGGAGTTTTCTCCACAGGTCCAGCTCAGCATGATGGCCTTCCCTAACGCAACGAAAAAGAATAGACCTAACTTGAAGGTGGGCCAGGCCGTGTACGCACGGGTGTCGGAAGCAGTTGCAGAAGTAGATTGCGAAATCGAGTGCATCGATCCAGAAACAGGAAAGGAAGGAGGATTTGGGTTGCTAGACGAGTCCGGGTTCCTCTTTGACGTCAACATGAACTTCGCACGTGAGTTGTTATTCAACAAGTCTGGAGTTTTCCTTGAGAAGCTTGCGGCCAAGTGTGCGTTTGAAATTGCCATTGGAATCAACGGCAAGGTGTGGGTCAAATGCGGAACGGGGCTCGTTGTGGAGAGTGCAGAAAAGACGGAAAAACCAGACGAAGAAGACGTCGACATGGACGCATCCACTATTTCGTTGAAAGACATGAAGTTGACGTTATCGGCCGCCCGGTACTTGACTGCGTGTCAAAACGTGGCAACCGACCAGATCGATGTCGAGTTGAAGAAGGCATTTAGAGTGTAGACGCAATAAACTTCCTTGCAGCAAGAAGCAGACGCACGAAACATCTCAACTTTGGCCTTTGGTCCATTTGGCTGCGAAATGCGATGCGAAAAAAACTGAACTCCATCATGCCAGCAACCGACGCCGAGGTCCTCGCCCGCAACAAAAGGAAAATCGAAAAAGATCGTCGTCGAAAGCACTACCACGACTCACAGGTCCAGGGGACCAACAACTCGTCCATTGTTTCGAAGAGATCCGTGGAGATGATCTACAATCCAATCATAGAACCAGGCACCCACGAATGGTTCAAGCATTTCGTGCCAAAGGCCAAAAGAAGGTCGCCCGCCATCAACCGAGGCTACTGGATTCGCATGGAAAGCATCAAGCAAATGGTGGAAAGAATCCTGTGCAATTACCCGGGCCAGCCTGTGAGAGTAGTCAACTTGGGGTGTGGGTTCGACCCGCTCCCGTTTCAGATCTTGGAGAAGCATAACCGTTTCCACTTTTACGACTTTGACTACCCTGACCTCGTGCAACGAAAACTCGCCATGATCCGTGAATCTCCGGAGATAATGCTGGTGGTGGGACAGGCACAAGCTCTCAGTGCAGAGGAAGAGAAAATCGGCATCGTTTTCCGAACAAAAAACTACACGTTGGTTGGGTGTGATCTCAAGAATACCCTGTTGTATCAGCAGCAATTGCAGTCTCTTCTTTCGGGAGGCGGTGCCACGATATTCATCGCCGAGGTTTCTTTGGCCTACATGAAACCCGAACACGCGAACCCAGTGATTGAGATCCTGTCACGGATCTGCAGCTCCCATTTCGTTGTGCTAGAGCAGATCATGCCTGCCGGTGACAAGCATTTCTTCGCCCAGAAGATGTTGTACCATTTCAGTCATTTGCGGTCTCCTCTACAATGCGTGGAGACCTATAGCACCCGAGACAAGCAGAAACGACGGTTTGAGGAGTACTTTCCCAATGTGGAAATCAGAGACCTCTTTGAAAGCTGGCAGAGCTTGGTGTCTGCCGAGAAAAAGCACTTGGTTCAGAGTGTGGAGGATTTTGACGAGTGGGAGGAATTCATCGTTTTCTGCCAGCACTATGTGATCATCCATGCCACCAACTCCAGCAACGTTGTGTTTGGAGAGGCCGCGAAGGAGGAAGAGCTTGAAATTTCTGTTGCTGCTCTTGAACTCCAAGTCACTGAAATCTCTCTTGAACTCAAGTTTCCAGCTGCCTGTACCAGCGACGACAAAGTGCTAGTCCACGGTGGAATGTGGCAGAGCCGAAACGACCAGCTCTTGAAAATCGAACACAGCCTCATCGAACCAGTGCCCACCGAAGCCGGACCCTCTGCCAGAATGTGCCATTCTCTCACAAATGCCCAAAACGGAAGTCTTGTTTTGGTCGGAGGAAGAACCCATCCCGGCCACCATTTGGACGATGTCTGGGTCTACAAAGAGAGCAAATGGCAGAAGTTTGGAGCTCTTGGATCTGGAATGAGCCGCCACAGTGCCGTTTGCACTGAACCCGGTGTGGTTCTTGTTTTTGGAAATGGCCAATTTGTGACTATCAATCTCAACGAGGAGACGATAAAAAGTGCCCCAGCTTTGGGGATTCCTCCATTGAAGAGCTGTGGCATGGCATATGACCCCTCATCGAACTCCGGCTACATTGTCGGCGGAATGCAAGACGAGACAGAACCAGATTTCAACTGCACAGTGTACAGATACACGATCGAAAAGAGCATAATCACAGAAGAAATCATGCACTCGCCGCATTTCGGCCGCATAGGTTGCATGGCCACGATAAAAAACAAGAACCTCTTGGTGATTGGCGGAGTTGGCCAGAAACTTCAGACGCAAAATACGACGTTGGTGCTGGTTGATGCAAAATCGCACGCTATCAGTGGCGTTAAGATTTCTGATGCCGGGTGGAGAACTTGCCCTGTTTTCATTGGGTCGCAGTTGGTTGACGGAACGATTATTGTCGGCGGAGGTGCCGTTTGCTACTCATTTGGCAGTTGCTACAGTGGCATGTACCGTATTATTGACATATGAGTTGCAGGTTTCTTGGATCAGCGGGAGTCTATTGCGTGTCACTATGAATGAATGTCCATAGTGCTCGAATTGTCTTGTTTTGCGAGGGAAGATCTGAAAACTCCAAGTCGTGATTCGAAAATGGCGTCGCAACACAAACCATCCTTTACCGAAAAAAGGCCAAAACATATTCTCCAGTGTTCCGATACACAAGTCTTTGAGTTGAACTTGCAATGCACAACAAAATTAGATGGTGCCTCTTAAATACTGTGTTTCTCAAGGGACCGTTAGAAGACGTGTTTTATATGAAACAACCTGTAGCTTTTGCTTAAATCAATAAATGACTTACTCAAACCCTCCATCATGTCCTCAAACTGGATAGAGATTTCACTCCAGTTCAATCAAGAATTCTATATGATCCTCATGGAACTTTGGTATGGCCACTTTCTTCTGGGTCTTGGCGGCATCACTTCATCCTCTTCTATTATTTACTTCAACCCATCGTTGGGAACTTCTCGGTTTATGCAACAGTTGTTCAGATGCTTCAGAAATTGCCAGCATTATTTGCAAAGATCAAATACCGCTTCTCTTTCGTTCGAGCAATAGTTGCGGTAATTATTCTTTCCCTTTTCGTGGAATTCAAAGACTTTGCTATTGGCCATATTTTTATTGGTATTTCTAGAGGAAATGATTTTTTTCAGCAACTCTGACGAATGCACGATATTTAATTAGATCAGTAAGCCTTTCGAAAGGAAAACAATTATCGATATCATCGAGTAATTTGTCTTAATAACCAAGTTATTTCCACCTTTATCATAATTGATAATCTATTGATGATTATCTGCTCTTAATTGTATAGTCTCCTTGTGCATATTGAAATTATTGAGGTGTTGTATTCTAACGGGCCCACAACGAAGAGCAGCCACTCTCTCCTCTGTGGTGTAACACAAATTTCTACCGCCATGGAGAATTTTGTTCACAAGCGAATAATTCAAACCAAAACTGGCAACGGCATTTATAAAAAAACTTTTAGTTTTTACAGTTTACCGTAAGATCCAATTTTGAGGAGAGTGAATGTTACGAATCATATATAATAAAATTACCAACCTTTCAGGAAAGCAAGCGAACAATAGAGTGGCTAAAAAGTAGCAAGCTTGGTCAGCCTGAGGCAAGGAAAAGAATAGGAGTTCCTAGTCCATAAAACCGCTGACTCTAAGAATGCGGCGATTCTTCTGGAGCAAATATAAATACTACAACAGAATGCTCTATTGGTCAACCCAAGTTTCTCCACATCTTGCAGCATACTTTTATCAGAAGACTGAATACACCAAATTTTGCGTATTCGGCTTCAATATGCAATTCACTGAAGCAACATTAGAACTGTCAGTAACATGTCCTAATGAAAAGACTGCATATGCCCCAAAATTGCGCTATTTGGTTATCAAAATGCGATTCAAAGGAGCCTGCATTAGAACTGCAGCATCTGCACCTCCAAATTGCAATTGAAAATGGCATGGCAAAATATCCTTACTGAAAAAAGCTTTCCCTTACGTATTTCGTTCCAACTTGCAAGTCGATGTTGAGAATGAAATTTCTCGTCTTAAACACACTACCTGCTTTTCAAAACAGAGTTTCGCTTGCTGCTAGGTTCTATGTGGCTGCAATAGTAGTATTTGTAGTAATGAGTGCGGTCAGAAAATACATCTATTTAAAAGTGCGAATCGTTTTAAACAGATCAATGGAATAGGCTCACCACGATCTCGGCAGTGGTCAGTGGGGATTTCTCAACTTGGAGAATGCAAAATTGGGTTACACTGTTCTTGGGACCTTCCTGGTTAGAATTTGAAATTAGACTTGGCATGCGTTGTCAATGATTTAAAGTCACACCTCTTAGTAGAAGTCAGTTGCCTCTCAAACATAAAGAATAAGAATACGAATTCAAGGTGAGCCCGTAATACTGAAGCTCACTCTCAAGGTGATTCTCATACCGGATAACCTCACCAGTATAGGTTTATTTCTGAATACACACATTCTTCGGGAACTCTCCAGAACACTTGATTTTCCGTTTCTGGCTGTTCTGACAGTTCCCACATGCCTTGG
>JAJMSL010000015.1:0-259818 GCA_030558395.1 Danielia reshetovae | reverse complement strand
GTTCTCGAAATACATACAATAGAAAACCGAAATTCGCTAGTGAGGGATTGGATTTTATTTGAATGTTTAACGAAAATAGTTGTGGGATAATCTCGAATTCTACGTAACTATCGTCCGAAATGATTAAACAATGTCAATGAAATCCCGTTTATAGGGGTGCGACTTTTATGTGAATATAATACTGTACTCCCGTCAGTTTTTCGCTTTTTCGTGCGCGAGTTTTTCCAACCTGTAGCCAGAACCCACGCCATCCACCGTGTCAATTTTCAGCGCATCTTTTGGAGCAAAGTTTCTATCTATTGCGGTTGTTGAGCTGAGGCGGAACGAGCTGCATGGTAGCTGCAAGTTGGCCAGACCAGCAGATCGCAGACGTGATCACATGCGGTCGATCCTGACAGGACTTGTGTGTCGCGAATAAGGGAGTTTTGGGAAGTGATTCGATGTGAGCTTTTGACTGCAAGATTATGCACGTTTTCTTTCCTTCAGGGCCGCCGCACCGGAATTGCCAGATTCATGCTCACACTTGCGATCGCAGGAAGGAGGCATCGGTAATTTTTCTTGTGAACTTTAGTGTTTGGTGTTTGGTGTTTTGTTTACTTTTTTTTTGACTTTTGGTGTTCGGTGTTTGGTGGTGCAGTCGCAGACCTAGATGCATTAGTGCTGTGCCTGTATCGCACCAAGTGGACTTTGTAATCTTCGCACTTTGCACCCAAATGTAACCCAAGAATGATCTTGGCTCTTATCTTTGTCTGCCTTGTGGCAGCAACGCCTCCAGCTTGTTTCCTCAGCTGCATCAACGAATTGGCCCGCAGTTGTCCGGAAAACCAAGTCGACATCCAATGTCTTTGTTCCGTGAAGGACTCACTTCTTGGATGTTTGGTGGATATTTGTCCATACGGAAACTTTGAAAGCGCCCGAGACCACTACTTGGGAACGTGTTTAGAGCATTTGCCACAGGCAATTCTGAAGGGCACGAAGACGACACAGTCAAAACCAAAGCCGACCCCAAAAGTACTAACAGCACCAAAAGCAACAGTACACGCGCGTGCAAATAATCACAAAGCCAAATTTGTCAGTGAACAGAAGCAATCCGTTGATGCCGTCCACTACACTGGAAACCAGGTCCTGGTGCAGGAAAATTTCCGTCCTGAAACTGTAAGACGAAAAGAGATAAGGCAACCGTGAGCTGGCGGAAGCACCCAAGTACCGTATAGAGTAATTTCTTACTGATCCTGCAAAATGCTTTCCTGTCGCTTGCTTAGTAACACCAGTACCACCCTTTCCCGAGGAACACTCACCAACCCTAATTCTCTACGGCGAGTCAGTGCTGGTTTGAGCCTGTCTTGCGCCGTTTCCCACACATTGGAAAGTAACAAGTTTCCAAAAGGATCCACCACAGTAAGAACGCCGTCGAGAACTCTGCCGTCAACCATTTCGATGCGCAAATCGGTGCCTATGAACTTCTCAGGAGAAACCATCTTTGGCTAGTGAATGGAATTTGATCTGAGATGAAATATTCGAGGATGTACGGGTTTATTTTCCTAATCACTCTCCACGAGTTACGAGCGATGATACGGGGAATGCAAATAGCAGAGCTTATATGAAATCGTTCGGGCTTGAAATTCGATGTTTCCAGTCAAAAATCAAATTTCAAGACCTGGACCCAAATTCTCTGCGTTACCCGCATCTCAAAAAGCTATATAATGGCCACATCCGCCCTTCTTTTTTGCCCAACATCAATCGCAGCTCCGTGCTCTGCAAAAGGTCAGCATGATTTCTCAGACCGTGCTGATTGGAGTAAGTATGCGGGCATATGCGTAGATAGACTGCACGTTGCTGGGCGCCTGGCGTTGACACCTATATGGAACGTTGGGAATCAGTTGTGGCTACATCTGGCAGAAATGCTATAAATTGTAAAAATGCGACTCGCGAAATTCACCTTCTTTCTCATGAATGTCAACCACGAATTGCAGGCCATTGCGGCCGAGTACAAGCTGTACTTCCCAGAATGCTTGTTGCTACTTCTGAGTGGTCTCGCTGTTGCTGGAGATGATCCACTTGCTAGAATCCTACGGAGAAAGTCTCCAAGCCACATTAGGATCACAACCCAAGAGGGAAGACTTCTTCGAGTTTCTGTTTGTGTTTCTGGTTGGCATGAACTTGAAACCAAACAGCACTATGAAACGTTTGAGGGGCTCATGAACACCGTTTCCCCAGCGTTCCGTAACACTTTTGCCAGTGAACTAACGGCCAAACTAAATGCTTTGTCTTGAATATGTACACGCAACTACTTCTTCTCCTTTCTCAAGAAAAGTTCCAAGTCTCCCACATCATACTTACTGTTTCTGATGTAGAAATGCTTGCTTCTCGAAAGGTACTTCTTGGGCTTGTAAAGCACCTCAATGTTCTTGATGTTGGGGTTGTACAACGGGATTCTGATTTCACACCCGAGTCTGTTGTACTTGTTTCTGATCAAAATATTCGTTCCCACGTTGCTCTGGCCCCTTTTGATGGCTATGACTTGGCCAAGAACGGTGCTTCTGTCGAGGTACGTAACTTGGATGATATCTCCCGAACGCAATCCGGTTCCGGAGACTAAAGCTCTTCTCTTTCCGGTGGGATCGTATTTCTGAAGGAGTTGGTTTTGCAAGAAGGAAATGGCATTCTGTCCCCCTCTTTTCTTAGGAAGTGGTTCGAACACAGTTTGAGAAGCTAAATGTTAGTGACAATTCTAATATCGAAAAAAAAGACATACGTTTGACCGCAGAACTAAGTGCCCTCACCGCAGAGAATACCCCGGCAGGCCGAGCCCTTATCAAGTTTCCGAGCACGAACATGGTTGGTTAGAAGGAAAAGTTGGTGATTTTTTTCAATACTCCCCTTTGTATGCAGGTCACTACGATTGACAGTTTCAGACAACGCCCGAGTTCTGCGAGAATAACGATGTTTATGACCATTGGAGCAGTTGGATTTATTTCCAAGTAGGCGAAGGATGTCATAGTATCAAAACCCGGAGAAAATCCGGCGGTTAGCCCGATTCTACAACCCACTCCAATGCAATTCTATTGTACAAACTATGGGCACAAATCCACCTAAAACTTGGGACGTCTCTTTCTGGCTGTGAACTTCGAGTCAAGAGCAACTTTTCTGCCTCTTCTTCTCATGGTCTCCTTCTTTCTGTTGATGTAATCCTTCCTGTTCTCCAATTTCTTCTTCATTTTGCTTGACAACTTCTTGCCCTGCTCAGGTGCATCCATTTGCGCACCGCCCAAATTCAAGCTTCTCTCAGACTGGCCCGCCGTGAGCACAAGATAGTACTTTTTGTTTTTCTTGGACTCTGGGTCGTCTATGATCAAACCACCGTTAAAACCTGCCACCTTAGCAGCTTCCAACAAGTTTTGAGTCTGAACGTCGTTCATTGGGTAGAACTGTGCGACAAACTTTCCTCCTCTCTTCATCGATGCATACAAGGAGTTGAAAAACCTCAAGATTCTCTTCTTGGGGTCCACTCCCGACGTGTCTGCATTGTTCAACCACTGGATCACGGAAATGGAAATCACGGCATCAAAAGTGCCTGCTCTGAACGGAATGCCGTTTCCCAAATCAGCCAAAAACAAGTCTCCCTCAACTTCTCTGTCCAAAGCTGATGCCAACATGCTGGGGGCAATGTCCATCCCGATCCAGTTGTAGCCTTCTTCGGTCAAGATCTCGCCGGATAAACCCGAACCGCAGCCCAAATCAAGCAAGAAGTGAGGCTGTTCATTGTCCAAGTTCAATAACTCGAGAGCTCGGAGCGTCATTTTTGCCTGGATGTGTTGCACACGTGTCGAAGACGTGTACTTGAACGACTCGGAGTCATTGTAGAACACCTCAGGAGGTGCGATCTCTTCTGGCCTGGACATCTGGGGTTTTGGGTGAGATGCAAATTTGGATGAGCAGAGATAGATGAGGTCACGTGATAGAAAGGTTGATGTTGCTCACTATGCAGATGTATGGAGAGGAGTGAAATTGGGAGTTGAGACTGTGAATTCTGAAGATCGAAGATTTTGAATTTTATAGATTGGATATTGTGAATTTTATAAATCGGATATGTGAATTTCATAGAACGTAGATAGTGAATCCTACGGATCGCAGATAGTGAAATATACAAATCGCAGATAGTGAAATATACAAATCGCAGATTGAATCTCGCAGATCGTACGACTAGAAAACCAAGTACAACGTGCAGATGATGGCAGGACCCGAGAAGAACCCAAACCAGCAAATCACATTGCCCAACACCTTTTTGTCTCTCATGAGAGGTGACCGGCTGAACATCACCAACGGAATTTGGCCCAACTGGAAAGCCATAAGGTACCCTCTCAACCTCCGAAAGATAACGTACATCACCAACTCGTGAACCACGCCGGAAATAGCAAACGTCATAACACTGGCCTGCAACCTGTTCAAGGAAAAGGCACTGATCGAGGAATGGTACACGTGCCTGAGCAAGAATCTGTGCACCGGCTTGTTCCAAAGACGAGAGTACTCCTCCCAATCCGTGCACGACCACCAGGGCCCGTAGAAGTCACGGTCTGCAAACATGCCAAGCTCAGCGATGGCATTTGTGATGCTGTCCCAGATTAGGAAAAACACAAGCAAGTACTCCGTCATGAACGGCGGGATCATGTCGATGAGGATGAGGCCGAAAGCACGCCACTTGGCTGCCACGGAGTACGTAGTTCTCACCTCGTCACACCGCAACACCAACGGGTAGATGGAGTGTTCGGCCACAAAGAGCATCAAAAAAATCACCCCAAAAATGGCACAGAGCTTCTCGGCCACGTACTTCCACCGGATCGTCTTGGTGCGGGCGTACACGAGCTCGTACACCACGGTGGGGAACATGGTGTACATGAAGAAGTCGTGCAAGCCGATGTTTCCCGGAAACTTGACGGCGCCTTCGAGCTGGAGCTTTTCCAAGGACTTGTCGAGATTGGCCTTGTCCACCTTGTCGAGAAGCACCGACTGGTGGAGCAACTCGAAGCGGCAGAATGCGATGCTCTCCAACAAAAGCTTCTTGGTGTGTTCCTCGGTGTATTTTTCGGGGAGCACCGCGGTTTGCTGGTGGATGCGGTGCAAGTACTTTTCCGAGAACTCCAACTCGCGCAAGATGCTCCAGAGGTAGCCGTTGTAGAAGCCGTACGAGTGCATTTTCATGAGGAACACCAACATGTGCATCACCAAAAACACCCGGCCGATCCACTGGAAGTCCATGACATGCTCGGAGGTAAAAAGCACCCAGAACACAAAAAAAGCAACCTCGTACGCCGACTGGAGGAGCCACCCACTGCTGTGCCACAGGATCCACCCGGTCAAGCACAAGTGCTGGATCCAGAACACCACGTACATGGAGAGGTACATAAAAAGGTCGGTAATTGCTATCTGGAAGAGGCCCGTCAAGAACACCCCGAACACGGGGCCCTTGAAAATGATCATGCCATCGTCGAAGTACGCATGCACCGCATTCTGGAAAATCAAGAACCCCGTGGCGAGCCAGAAGAAAATGTAGAAGCCGTAGAACTGCGATTTCTTGAAGTACTCGGCGTCGAAAATGGTCGTCTGCACCGGCTCCACGGTGATGTCGGCAAAGTTGGACTTGAACGATCCGCCCGCACGCTTGCTGCGTGCCACCCGGCGGGCATTATTGGCGGTGAGGGCCTTGATGATCCACGAAATTTGCTGGCGATCGAGTTTCTCCACATCTTCGTCTTTCACCACTTTCAGGCGGTTGCGCAACCTCGTGCTGACGTCATCGGGTTCCTTGTCGCTGGGCTCGTCTTCAGTGCCCGATTCGGAGGTCAGCGGGTCGAACTCAGTAGCATTGAGTGGTTTTCTTTCGGCCCTTTCGCTGATGTGGCTGATTCGGTTGAGGTTGTCCACCGTGTCGCTGCGCTTCGTCATGGCAGGCTATGGTGGAGTGGTACTGGTTTGGTACAGGTTTTTCTTCTTTGAAAACTGTGGTAAGGGGCACTATTTGTATTAAAGCACAGTAGCTCTTTCATAAGTCAAAAGATTTAAATTCACGGGAAGTGGGTTTGTGCAGGACATGCATAAGGAACCGGCTGTGAGATGAAGAAAGGGCCCAGCTCTTGCACCGTTTTTGGCGTGCTTTGGTTCTGACGATGGCCCGGTGAATTTGCGAGGCCCAACCGCGACAGTCGGTGCTTTTTGAGAGAAAAAGACGAAACCACAGAAAGTTGCTGTATCCGCAAATGCCGAACCGAGCTCACTATCTCCGCTCACTATCGCTGCTCACATTGTTTGTCTCGTCATGCAATCGGGAACAACAGAGACAATTTAAGTTACAGTGACAATTTAAGCTACAGACACAATAGCGACATTTTTAATTTTCTTTCTGGCCTCCAGCCACCGGTCTGGGCGGCCTTCAGTCGCAGGCTTTCTATTTACATCTGGGATCTAGATCTGACTTTCACCACTAAACCTCCCTTCCTTTCAACGAACATTGGGTTCTCACCTGTAAATCCTCTCGAACGGCCGGGTGTCGTTGAAACAAGACTTCCACACCGTGTCCACCACCTTCTCTGCGTCTTCCTTGCTTGAACACTTCGGATTGGCACTCACGGAAAGAACGGCTCTCCGGCGAATGCAGTCCTGGAACTTGCTCCCAAAATTCCCGAGTCCTGTTTTCCGGATCTCGTTCATGATGCGGCACTCTCCACTGAGCATGGATGCACGGATCTCGGTGCACGCATGGTGCTTCAAGTCGGTGAGGTCCACGTCGAACTTGAGGAAGTCGTAGGCATGCACCAACTCGTGTGTCAAGATGTCCTCGAGCTGCCACTTGTCCTGGATCCAGTTGGAGCACAACAAGATTCCAAAATCCGGATGGAACCCTCCACCTTTCAAGTCGTCGCACATGTCACAGACGATGTTCTGCTTGCCGAGGTTTCCGCCCAATTTCTCCACGTGTTTCATCATGAACGTCACGCTGGGCGAGTACTGGAGCATCCAGTCTCTGTACTCATGGCACTTGTCGCAGTTGGTGGGGAAATACTTGGATCTGTAGTCTTGTTCAAACTGGGCCTTTTCGTCCTGGGACATGCCGAGGCCCGTTCTGTACAGCAACGAGCGACGCCACCATTCGAAGCCGCTGAGTTTCGGCGGTGTCGGGTCTGGTTTCTGGGAAGACATGAAGAAAGATGAAGAAATGTGCAGGTCAAATTGGATGAAGAACGAGAGATGGAAAACTGAAATCACGAGTGACCGAGTTGTCTAGCTTTGTTCGGCTCTTGCCGGATTGATTCCTTCGAATTCGCTCGATTTGTATTCATTCGTTTTCGCTCGTTTTGTTTCGCTCCATTGGTTTCGCTTGATTTCGCAATGTCGATTTCACCATCTCTGGGTCACTGGAGCACCACTAAATGCCAACCCAACCTTGAAAACGCATATTCGTATCACTCCATCAATTCGTTCCACAACAGTTCCAACCAACTCGATCAAGCCATAAAAAACTGAAACTTCATCAGATCACTCTGCCCTTCTTCTCTATGCCGTACAATGAAAATTTACACATCTCTTCTTCATGGTCTCCAACATCTGGGTCGCTGCAGCTGACAACCAGGTGCAAATCGTCGAGAGCCACTTGGCTTCTGGCAACTTCACGCCCAACTCAAAAGATCCAAACGGATACACCCCAATGCACGCTGCTGCCTCTTATGGCCATACCAACTTGTTGAAATTGCTTGTGAGCAAAGGAGGAGACATTAATATCCAGGACAACGAAGGAGACACTCCGTTGCACCACGTGGAATCGCTTAAAACAGCCAAATGCATGGTGGAATCGCTCAAAGCAGACTTCAAGCTCAAAAACAGCGAAGGCCAGACTGCAGCCGAGTTCATCGAAGAGGAAGACGAGTTTCCCGAACTAGCGCAGTATTTACGTTCTCTTGTTCACGACCAGCCCACCGAGTCCACGGAATTAGCACCTGAAACTTTCGATGGGCATCAGGTCAGGTATACTATGCAAGAAGAAGGTCACGAGGACACAGAGGAGGACATCGAGAGAAGAAAGAAACTCGAAGCCATCGTTAATAGCGAAAACCCAGAGGAAGCTCTTCGCGAGTTGGTGACTTCTGCTGTGAGAGAGGGAATGGCACTGTACAGAGACAGCTCCGAGCCCGAGAGCAAGAGACAGAAATAAGGAGAGGAAGTAGGTTAGGATTAGATTTTGAGTGGGATTTTGAGTGTGAGACTTTGAGTTTGTAAGACTTTGAAGGTTGGTAATTTGTAAGATTTCGAAGGTTCAATTCGAAGGTTCAATTCGAAGGTTTGTAGATATTGAGATTTTGAAATTTTGCCATGATCTCAATCTACTCGATTGCCGAATTCAAGTTGAGGGTGACAAAAGAATAAACAAGGGCACTTCTGGCACTTCTGGTGCTCCTGGTATTTCAATTCTGACCCTTTGTTCCGACTCCACTTTTCCGTTATATTTTCATCTCAGCCTCTCCACGATTGCCCTGCAGGTTGCGGCACTAGTCTCGACGACTGAAAATCCTAACTTACTCCACTCTTCATCACTATGTTCAACGCCATCAAAGAATACTTCGTGAATGGGCCTCTGAACGCCGACGGAACGCCATTGTATGTGACCACTATCGTAACAACCATCAAAACTAACTTTGCAGCAAGTCTTTCTATGCTCACACCTTGGAAGAATTGAACGAAATGTCCTTGTGGGACAGATTGAAGACCAGCGATTGGAGATTGGAACTCTTCACGTTGATTTTCACCTTGTTGTTTGTGCTCTCGTTCGTGGGCGGCGACTTGTACAACCAGAGAAAGGTGACGTCGTTCTTGAACGGAGTCAAGGCAGTTTTCGAGGAAAACTTCTTCCAGTTCGGTGTTGGAAACGGCCAGTTGTTCGTCAAGGACAGTGCCGAAAATTACTCGGCATATGCCACCGGCCGTGAGAACATTGCCCAGGTCAACTTGGTGTTTCGCTTGGCTCCAAGACACAACATTTTCGTCTGGTTCATGGAAACCGTTTTCAGTTTTTTCACCGAGACCGTCCAGGCTCCGCTGGACCGTGTCGAGATCGTGGTGTTCCCCTCTGCCGACTACGAGAACTTTATCAGTGCTGTTGTGTCCAAGTTGGGCATGAACGAGTTCAGAAAGTTCAACTATTACTTGTCGTTGACCAGAACTTCGGACTCCGCGGTGTTGCCCGAGTCGTTTGTGCACATGAGCGAGGTGCTGGAGTTCCAGGAGAAGACCACCACCGAAAAATTGGCCAGCTCTTTCAAATCATCCATGGCTTCTTTCGTGAGATACGTTGCTTTCACCGACCAGCCCAACGAGAAGCCCGAGGCCATTCGCGACTTGCTTCCTCGCCGTAGAGTGGTAATTTCGCTCAACTTGGTTTCGGGAAAGCAGGAGTTGGCCCAGGTTTCTGACGTTCTCGATGCTGTTTTCGATGTCATCGACAAGTTGGCTGCCAAGGAGATCACCTTCAGACCAGAATCGTCCAGAAAGGTCGTCAAGGCCAGAGAGGCCGAGATCAAGAAGATCCAAAAGGCCGAGGAGGAGATCAAGCAGCAAGAGTTGACTGAAGAAAAGGCCAAGTTGAAGAGACAAGAAAGAGACGAGTTGAGAGGCTTGTCCAGAGAAGAGCAGATCAAGGCCGAGAAGAGATCGCAAGAGAGAAAGCAGAGAAAGATGCAAAAAAAGATGAAGGTCAGAAGCTGAACAGTGTACATTTTGCACATTTTGACTCTTAATATCAGAGCTTCCCTGTGAGTCTCCACCCGCGTCCGAGATCAAGGCCGAGAGGAGATCGCAAGAGAGAAAGCAGAGAAAGATGCAAAAAAGACGAAGGCAGAAGCTGAACAGTGTACATTTTGCTTAATATCAGAGCTTCCCTGTTAGTCTCCACCCGCGTCCAACGGGCGTATTGAACGCCTCCACCACGCCTGCTCCTAGTGTGTCTGCCAAGACCCACATCAAATCGTAGCCGTAGAAAGGTTTCCGGAAATTGGCCATCTTCTTCCCCCATTTCTCGAACAAAACCTCCTCCAAGTACTCCTTGTAAGTGGATCTGCCCAAAGTTTTCACGAGCCACGTCCGTCCGGCGTTGATCATCTTGAGAAAAGCTCCGCACCGTGGGTAGCTGATAGAGTACTGGTGGACGTCGATCTCGTTGTGGTGATTGGAAGTGAGCGTGATAAATCCGGTCTGAACAAGACACGAGAGTTCATGTGCCCCAAAATCGTCACTGGTGACGTAGAGTGACGCCGGCAGACGCAAGACAAAGAGTTTGAACCGATCCAAGGCCGATTTTGTATCTTCTTCCGAACTCAATAGAGCCTCATCCACTAACGACAAGTAGTGGTCTGTTCGCACCACCACCTCGATGTTTTCGTAGCCGTAGGTGACTTTGTTCGACATGGTATTTCCTGTCCGCAGAATGACCGGCAGAGCGTTGGAAATGACAAATTTGTGCACTTGGCCCTCTCGAATGCACATTTCAAGACTCCGGTCCACAAAAGTATTTCCTCGTGCGTCGAACATGGAATAGAGCTGGTTGATCGTGAGCACGCCGCCCGTGGGAAGCTGCTGGAGCCTGTACTTGAGAATGTCGGCTTTCGTTTCCATCGCAAGCCCTCGTAACAGAAATAGTAGGTCTGAATGACTCACGGCAGCTGAAACGGCCTCTCGACTGTAATATCTGGAATGGAACCGTGTTTGTTCGGCCCATTGGTTATGAAACACGGTATCAAGAGCATTGATTATTTGCGTTGAGCCTCGGAGCTCGAAATCAAGCTGGACATTGTGGTCTAAAATCTCCAATCGCTCTGGTTTCTTGGGCTGTTTTTTTCTGGGGTTGGAACTCACGGATTTGGATTTGATCGGTGAGAGCGTGCTCTTTGGGATGCCTGGCTTCCGAATGCGTGACAGGTTTGCTGCGGTGAAGTGTAGACTCATGAAGAATGTTGTATTAGTGAGATTGGGTGCAAATCGCATGTCTGGGTTTTTTCACCACATGAACACTGGTGATAAGCGGAATGAAAAAAGAAGAGCATTCCGGCCTTATCCTAGAACTGAGATTTCATATCTTTGATCTTCTTTTCGTTCCAGTTTCCATCGCAGAAGCGAAACGACAAGTCTCATTGGCCTCTCTTATCCGGACAATTACCTCAGATGTAACTGTTCCATGGCACCGAGCTGAAATTTGTACCAACAGATTCCGAGAACGAGATAGATTTCTTTAATAGTCCGTGAACCACGGAGTCACAAAATATGGAATGCTAGGGCATGGTAATGTATCTATCTGCGATAATCAGTTCATCTTACCTAAATCTGTTTTCGATAAACCCCAACAGAGTTTCAACCATTTCCAACTATTTCGATTTTACTCTTTGGTCGTAGTAATCCTATCCTCTGTTGGAGCTCCTAACCTCTCTATCCGGACTCAGTACTCCGTCAACTTGGTCAGTCTGATCAGTCTGGTAATGATAATTTGGAAGGCAGAAATCTCAATATGCTCAGTACATTTATCGAAGCAAGGGCTCTTTGAACTGAGTATTATCAAATGTGTCCATTTACTGAAAAACTTAAATGACTGACAATCTTTTTTTCTATTGTCTGATCTCGAATAATAGCCACATCATTCACCGATCTTGGCACCAAGCATCTCCAAGTCGCAAGCTGTTTGTATCTTCTTTTCTATCCCTCTTTATTTTCTTTTGCCAGTTGTCAGACCAACTGAGTATCGCAATGCAGCTCTCCACAGCACTTAAACTGGTTACTCAACTACCTCCTATGACATTCGTCTATGATCTATACACAAGTTAGTGAATCCTAAGGGTTCTTTTGAGAGGAGCGCTGCCCGGAGCTTCAAAAAGCCACTGGTACTCGCCAGGCTTTGTGATTTCGGCCAAAACCGCTTTGTCCGACCCCGTGACTCTGATGGCAGTGGTGGGGACCTGGATTCCGGTGGATTTGAACACAACCTCGGCAAGAGCTTCCTTGGTGATCGGGAAAGACACAGTCTGTCCTGAAGTAATGTTGAACACGCTGGGGAGGCCCTCCTCAAGCTCCAACAAGGTGAATGTGGCTTCCTCGGAAGCTTCCGGATTGAAATCAAAAGAAGCTGAGCCCTGGGCCTGTGTCTTCTTCTTGGACGATTTCATTGTCGAGAACAAGTTGGACAACTCCTCCAACGACATAGCAGTGGTGCCTGTAGTTTCTTCCTCCTCTTCGACTGGAAGTTCCTCGGTCTTCTTGACCTCCACAATCTTCTGTTTTTCAACAACCGGAATCCGAGGACCGTGGTCTTTTGTGATGTAGCACGCTTTGTTGTCCACGTGCAAGAAGTTTCTCATGAAGGCTGGTCTGACTCTAACGATCTCTCCAGCGAAACCCAAAGGGCCGTAGTCTTTTAGCAACTGAACCTGGATTTTCTCCGACACGGCGACTCTGCCTTTGGAGGCATGCCTCACCTGCTGTGTCAAGCTTCCTAGTCTTGCTTTGGCGAAGGACATGGTGTTGGAGTTGATTGGAGGTCTGAAAAATTTGTATGTCCGTGGTGTACGGGTGTTTTGTGGGGTGGAAAGTGGTATAGAAATTGGGAAATGGGAAATAGAAATGAAGGGGGGGTTTCTGGGCGGTTGCTAGTGGGAAACATTTTCTGTTTTTTCTTTTGTTCGATTTTCGGTTTTGAAGTTGTTGGTTCTTGGTTCCTGTCACGCTACAACTTTCTGATTTTAGCTGCGAAATGTGAACATTCTGTAAAAGCACCAATCAGTTTCCAAAAGGATGATAAGAGTGGGTTTAACCCCAATTTCGCCTGGTCGGTTCAAACAATCTATCCGCCAACCAAATCAATATTGGAAAGTCACAAAGCCTTGTCACCTTTTCCCAGATGTACAGGTGTTTCCACCTCTTGAGATGCTCATCGAATCCATTTTACCCCAGATATGTCAAAAGACGTTTGCTCTATTTGTCTCGAGGCAGAAGCCAAGTACACTTGTCCGGCATGTGACACCAAAACGTGTTCTGTTGCGTGTGTCAAAAGACACAAACTACGGTCGGAGTGCAGTGGATCAGTGGACCCTACTGTTTTTGTTCCACATAAGACCCTTGCTGCCAGCTCGGCATTGGTCAACCGAGACTACAACTTTCTACTCAATTTCGAACGGAGAGTTCAGCTAAGCAAAACTGACTTGAAGGCCAACGCACGAAATGTGTTCAAGAGAACTGGAAGCAGTCACCAGGCAAATTCCAAAAGACCAAGAACAAACGACTCGGACCCGAGGATTGCACAGGCAAACAAGGTATTTGGGACCCCACAGACGTCGGTTAAACGGGAAAACACCTTGGTCATCCACGTCACTCTGGGCATGTCCAGAGCCACCCAGAACAAATCTGGGTACGATAAAAAGAGCGGTGCTTTCACGTGGACGGTGGAGTGGGTACCGGTGGACAAGGCCGGAGTAATTCAGAGCAGTTTCATCAGTTTCAGGTTGAAGGAGACACTTAGTCTTGTGGAGGCCGTGCCGTTGGCCGTCCTTGCCAGTTCGCTCAATCAGGAAATTGATGTGGAGCTGCTTCGGTTCTACCTCGACAATTGCGTCAGCACCACGACAAAGAGCCCGTCGTTGATCGAATTGGATGCGCACATGACGATTTCCGCTTCTTTGGCCGAGAAAGTGGTGCTTGAGTACCCGAGGATTTATGTCGCTTTGGATTCTTCCACAATGGCCGAAAATGTTCAGAGTCAGCGAGAAGCGTACGGGCTCGAAAGTGAAAGCGACTCTGATTCCGAGTCAAATTCTGACTCTGAGACAGACTCCAGTGACGACGAGCCCGAGGAGCTGTCGTCAAAACTACCCGCGAAGATTGTCTTTGAGGTGGATGCAAAAAGTGAGAACTTAAGTGAGAATAATGAAGAGAAAAACAAAGAAGCAGCAGACGAAAAAAAAGAAGAGGCAGCTGAAGAGAAAAAAGAAGAAGCAGCAGAAGAGAAGAACGAAGAAGCAGCAGAAGCAGGCGAACCGGTAACTAAATAGACCTTCCCATAGTGCATATGAATCACGTGACCCGATGAGTATCAACAGTCACCGAGTCCATAATTCTCCCACAATGAACATTTTCAAGAAACCTGTGGACGCCGAACGGAACCTCCAGGCATCGTTGTACGTGGGAAACCTCGATCCGCAGGTGACGGAGCCACTCTTATACGAACTTTTCATCCAATTTGGGCCGGTGAAACTGCTAAATCTACCCAAAGACCGAATTCTCCGAGCACACCAGGGATTCGGGTTCGTCGAGTACCGAACCGTTCAAGATGCAGACTACGCATTGAACATTCTCCGAGGCGTTCGTCTCTTTGGGCGGACGTTGAAAATGAAAAAAACCGAACTCCACACCACCTCTGTAGCACCTGGAGAAGCACCACTTATGAGCGTGGGAGCACGTTTGTTTGTCCGAAATCTCAGTCCGTTGATCGACGAGCAGTATCTTCAAGAGACATTTTCCCGATTTGGCACCTTGATAGAGCGTCCTACGTTAATTCGTGAGGATGGAGTCTCCAAGGGCCACGCCTTTTTGGAGTTCGACAGCTTCGAAGCGAGTGATGCGGTCGTTGAGAAGATGGATGGTGCACTACTAATGAACTACAAGGTGTCGGTGACGTATGCGTACAAAGACGACAAGAGAGTGAAACATGGAGATGAAGTGGAGAGGTTACTTGCAGAGAAAGCAAAGGCCAATTTGAAGAAACCAGGAAAAGTGGTCAAGTCGAGAAAGAGAAGGTGAGGAGAGGAGAGGAATCTTCCTAGGCCAGAGGTGGTACTAGTAATTGGTACTAGTAATTGGTACTGGACTAGTAATTGGTTTATGTCAAATGGTTAATGTCAAGTGGTTTAAGTCATGGTTCGGCTCCCACAAAGAATCTTAAGGAAACTCGCCGTTCCTGCTCCGAGTGCCACAGTTACCATCCTCCACGGTACCCTCCACGTTTGGTGCTTACAAATCTCACCTGACTGTGTGCCCGATTCGCATAAATATGTGGATCTGCACCAATATAAAGGTACGACTGATGAGAAAGACATTCTTCTCTTCTTTCACCACAAGGATTTCAAACATGTCAATTCCAAAAACTCACCACGTTTCCCTTTTCAAGGAAACCTCCCCCTCGGTGGACGCTATCATCTACACCGAAATCGACGCTCCCCAGATCACGGGACCCCACGACGTCATCGTCAAGAACAAGTACGCCGGGGTCAATTTCATCGAGGGGTACTTCAGAAAAGGAACGTACGACGTGCCGACCCCGTACGTTTTCGGAAGAGAGGCTGCCGGAGTTGTTGCTGCCGTTGGTGACAAGGTGCAAAAGTACCAGGTCGGAGACAAAATCGCCTACTTATCTCCGGGGTCGTTTGCCCAGTACACCAAACTTCCAGAGAGCCACGTGCAAGCGTCGAAGTTGTCCGCAGAAACCACGGACGAGCAGCTCAAACTGTACGCCGCGACGCTTCTCCAGGGCTTGACTGCACTTACTTTTGTGCACGAGGCCTACGAAGTCAAAAAAGGCGATTATATCTTGGTATGGGCCGCTGCCGGCGGCGTGGGCCAGTCCATCACCAGGTACACCTCGGCCCTTGGAGCGCACGTGATCGCCGTGGCTTCCACCGAGGAGAAGTTGAAGATTGCCAAAGATTTGGGAGCCGAGTTCTTGGTCAACAGTCTGACCGAGGACGTTTTGGCACGGGTCAAGGAAATCACCAACGGAGTCGGCGTGGCTGCTTCATTTGACTCTGTCGGGAAGGACACCTGGGACATCACCTACAATGCTGTGGCCCGGAAGGGAACCATTGTCAGTTTCGGAAACGCTTCCGGAGTGGTTCCCCCGGTGGCTCTTTTCACGTTGACTCCTCGGAACTTGAGGTTGTTGAGGCCCCTGTTGATGGGGTACTTGCAGACTGCAGAGGAGTGGGACCACTACTCGAAGTTGTTGCAGGATTCACTCAAGGCTGGCTTGGTTTCGGACAGTGTGTTCAAGACATATCCGTTGTCTGAGTACAAACAGGCTGCCACTGACTTGGAGGGAAGAAAGACCACGGGCAAGTTGGTGTTGGAGATTCCTCAGTAGAAAGTGGAGCACTGAGCAAGGTGGGTGATGTCGGTTAGTTAGGTCCTGTACGAGCTAATTCACAGATTAATGGAGAAGAAATTGGAGGGCGGACGGCACTGGTTCTACACAATTGACGATGCAATTGATATAGAGTTTTAATCATACTGAAAAGAATCATTTTCCACTGGACAGATTATTCGAGTAGAAATGGGATGTTGGTGGACGGCACCATGGTTTTACAGTTGAAATGATAATCAAGCTTCTAGTTTCATTGAAGTGCCTTATTCAGCCAATGTTCAAGTTCAACTTCACGGCCCTTTTGGGACTTTTCAGCACGCCTTGCTGACTGCCTACAACCTCGGTCTAGCACGCTCATACTTCGTCAAGTCCTCAGGGGTCACAACACCATAAACCAAGTTGCCATCTCCATTGGTGATGATTGCAAAATAATTGCCAGAGTTGAAAAACGCAGCCAACTGCTCCAACGGACTCAACGGGGTCAACACCTCGTAGCGTTTTCCGCGAGTGGCTCTTGGTTTCAAGATCTTGGAGTTGATCGGGGTCTTGTTCTTTGCGTTGACGTCCTTTTCAGCCAGTTCTTGTTTGTACTTCTCCTGAGCGTTCTGATTGAACCAAAGCATGAAGTTCTTGGTGACAGGCTTCATGGAGGTGTTACGGGCGTTCAAGGACCCAACATTTAACACGCCCAACAATCTCTTGTTGGTTTCGTGGATAACTGGTAAATATGTGAATTCGTTCTCAAACGAGACTTCAAAGGCCCGGTCCAAAGGAGTAGATGGGTTGATGGAAATGGCCGGACGAATGTCCAAGTCTTCCACCGTGGCTCCACGGTAGTCGACGCTGTGGAAGAGTTTTGGGTCAGACATGGTGAATGGGTGGAAATTTGATTTGAGATTACATGGAGGACAGAAATAGAGAGGTTTGGTGAATTTTGAATTTTGATGGATGGCCATATAAAGGCATTCATTAGTGGATATGGTGATGCAATAGTAGAGATGGTGATGTATTAGTATTGATGTGATGCTTTAGTAGAGATGGTGATGCATTCATTAGTGGAGATGGTGATGTAGGAAACCATTCTTTGGTTTAGCTGGAAACTCCGTCAGCTTCAGTCGTCAGGCATTTATAAATATTAAGAGCTGGAGCCTCGGTTCAGGCCACTTAGTGACCCACTGCTGAATGCTTGGGTCGGCAGTTTCGGCTGTGTTTTCAGTACAGTTTCTTAGAAAGACCGAAAGTTGAGAGAGTGGAAAGCCTCAGCAAGGCTCGAGACGGCAGGAAGTGATAAGAGTCCGGAGAACAAATTCAGAGTCAGAGGCCAGAATTGAAATCATAGTCCAAGTGAAATCATAGTCCAAGTGGTCATAGTCAAACGACAGAAGTGAGGTGATAGTCAAAGGACAGAAGTGAAGTCATAGTCAGAAAAGTCATTGCCGGCCCTGCCTACGCCGCCTCCGCAGACCGGCGCTGCAGCTCATTTTCCCGCCTCGAGTCCGCTTCCGTCACCTCGCCCTCCTCGTTCACCACCCGTCGCCACACGTCCTCGTCGTTGCCCAGATCCAAAACCCCGATTCGCATCGTCGCCAACAAGTTCACCGCAGCCGTCAGGTGGCCATACACCCCCCCGTAAAACGCCTTGGTGGCGTCCATGCCGTGGCTGGCCCGCAACAACGCCACGCCGCCCGGGTGCTGGTCCATGAACGGCGTGATGTCGTGCACGATGTTCTGGATCACAATGTAGATTCGGTCGTCATCCGCCGCGCAGATGCGGCGCAACTCGCGCGTGGAGATCATCGGGAGCTTCGAGAGCGGCGTGCCCCAGTTGAGCTGGCTGCGCATGCGGTTGAGCACCTGCTGCTGCTGCTGAATGGCGAGCTGAATCACCAAGTTCGTGGGCGTGCGGCACACGTCCTCCACCAACCCGAGTTTCGAGAGCGTCCAGATGAACCATTTGGTCGGGTCAAACGCCCACGGCAGCAGCGAGCACCGGTAGTCGTGCGGGAACTCGTGGTGATAGTTCTGCAGCGCCTGACCGAACGTGAGCACGGCGACCAACGGGTTGTTGCAGTTGACCAGCGAATTTTTGTCGTTGAACGGCTGCGTGGGCACCGTGGCGTGCAACCGGCGGGCGTGGCACACGGACTCGGTGCTCAAGACCAGCTGCTGGCACGCCAACATGCGGAAAATGCCGGGGTAAATTAAGCCGTGCACCCAGGTGTCGTTGCATACAAGCACGGTCACCGCTACGGGAATGGCCACCGTGGTGGCCAAAAAGAACACCCAGTACCGGTGTTCCTGCCAGAGCACCCACGTTTTGACGTCGTTGCAATTGTTGGTGTCGTTCGTGTCGTTCCGTTGAATTTCGTCGTTCCGTTGGTTTTCATTGTCGCCTTGATTTTCGTTGTCGCCTTGATTTTCGTTGTCGCCTTGATTTTCGTTGTCGCCTTGATTTTCGTTGTCGCCTTGATTTTCGTTGTCGCCTTGATTTTCGTTGTCGCCTTGATTTTCGTTGTCGCCTTGATTTTCGTTGTCGCCTTCATTTTCGTTGTTGCATTGATTTTCGTTCCTGTTCCATTTCTTGTATTTTTTGGTCTCCACCTCGTTACGTCCGTTGCCACCGCTCGGGAACTCGTGCTCCACGTACTCGCGGAAAAATGCCACCGTTTTCGGTCTCTTCAAGAGCCAGCCCCAGTGCGCCCACAAGAAACCTCTCTTGATCGAATACGGGTCTTTTTCGGGATCGTCCGTGTACTGGTGGTGCGCCCGGTGGAGAGCCGCCCACCAGCGGACGGGTCCCAAGCCTACGCTGGCGCCAAACGCCGAAAAATACCATTGTAAAAAACGAAAACGGGGCTTGAACAGCAGGTGTGCGTAGCATTTGTGGTAGCCCGTGGTGAACGCTAGCATGGTGAAAACGTAGTAGAAGAGGCAAAAAAGCAACGTTCTTGTTTCGTCGGGCACAAACGTCTTGCCCTGATGTAGGAGGTAGAAGATTCCACTGGTGGGAAGAACCACGGCGGTGAGAACCGTGGAGTAGTTGATGCGAAGCAAGAGATCCTGGCGTTTTTTTCTGATTTCCTTGAGCCGGGTATTGGCGTCGTCCTGTGTTCGCGGTCTTCGTTTCTGCACCTTGACTCCGCGAGGAGCCGGAGAAGACATGGTGTTGAAGTGCGAAATTGGAGGTGTGAATTTCAGATAGATGAAAATGAGATTTGGTGAGAAGATTGTGAGAAGAGTTCGGTGACAAGATTAGGCGAATTTTTGGCTAGAACATGGCTTGGGATGAACTGGGTGGATTGGATTTTCGTGGATCGAGTTTTGGTGGATCGAATTGTAGGTTTTGTGCTGGGTAGGTATTGCTGAGTTATTGTGAGAGCATTTGGGTGCAAATTACGATTCGATTGAAGGCCAGTTCAAAGAGGCCGTTGGAGGTATTCAGTGGCCGTGCACGAAATTATTCGAACTTCCGGGGTGTGGATGATGCTACCTCTAGTTTTCCGGTCTTCTGATGCGGATACAGAAGTGAGGTAGATAAGGAAAGCCCAACTTGCGTACAGAGTCTCATAGTATTGTCTTTCGACTTTTCTGAACCTATTGCAGAAGTCACTGAGCGGTGAGGTGAAAACTGACAGAGTTACCTGGGGTATTAGTCCGGATAAGGCAGGTGTATAGCCCTCATTTCAACGGGTGGGCCATGGCTGGAACTGTGCATTTGATATGTTAACTTGGTTCAAACTCACAGCCATTTCGGGCCAGGCCAGTCTGTTGGATTTTGAGCTCACGAACATTCAGTTTATATGGATTGTATTGATGAACCTCTCAAGCGTATTGTCGGGACTTCACCAAGTGTGCACGTAGGAAAAGAAGTGATCGAAGTAAATTCTCGAAGCCAAATCCATTGACACTCCTTTCAACCGGGTGACATGAAAACTGACGAAGTTACGCCCGAGGTATTAGTCCGGATAAGAGGGGTTTTCTGATTCGAATGGCGTACCTGCGACATGATGCAAATTCAATAATCATAGATATGAAATATTAATTTGGAAATCACCTGAATAGTCTCGTGATTTCTCAAGCTAAAGCAAAACATAGGCAGACTCTATGCTAGGTGAGCTGAAAGTTCTATAGCAATAATTATTTAATAAAGAATAATTGATAGCTGGCGTTGGACTTACGATAAGCTGTCAATTGTACACAGGTCCTTGAAACTTCAACATTTGTCTCTTTGATTCAGATTTACTTGAATATGCCTCAATCACCTTGGTTAAGTTGGAACATTCATTTGATAAGTTATAAATTCTGTGCGATCCAAAGGGTCGATTTACGAGTACATTCGGGGCAAATTGATATAGGAGGTCACAGCAGGTATATCCTGCACTGACATGGGAAACCGAGGGTATGCCTAAAATGAAGACATTTCGTCCCAGAATTGGTAGCCCATCCTGCAATCTGAACTAGTAAATCAAGAAACCACCTTCAAGTCTACGTTGACACTTAAAGATCCAGAATATACGATTACAGTGATATGGGTCTGAGTAGGTTAAAAAGCGAGTGAAGGGAGTTTTCTACAGCATAAATAGTGAAACCCAAATAGGAAGACAGCCAGAGAGGCATCCAAGTTACTTTTCGAAAACCTGTCGCAAGTTCAAGTGGAAGATGAGTTGGCGACTGAGAACTCCGGATCTTTGGGGAAACTGATTGTTTTTCTCTGCTCCAGAACTTTGACATTATACAATCTGACGCACATACTTTTCAGGATCAAGGCGGTTATCATATTTTTGTTTTAAATTTGTGCGCTCTTTGCAACTTTCATGGTATGCTCTCTTAGGTTGTCAACTGGTTTTTGTCACTCCCTAAAGTCGTGTGGAAATGCATGCTACTTCACTCTCACTTCTCTTTTATAAGATTTTCCAGTTCACCTTCGTACCAAAGTTCAACCATGGTATCGCTGTACTCACTATCAGGGAAATTATCCACATAAAAGTTGAACCAAGAACTCAAGCCCAACAACGTCTTATAAAACAATCTGGAAATTCGTCATTGGGTCAAACGTTCTGGTTAGTGTCGCATTCAAGTCAGTTCTAGAGCATGAAAAGACTTCGTTCGAGTCTTTGAAACATGTAATTTGAACCAGAACGAATCAAACAAAAACTGCAATTCCCTCAGATTTCACGTTCTCAATGGGAGAAGTGAGGTCGAGCATCTCACCAAAACCCCCACAAAAGCACAAAAGCACAAACACCCCACAACATCCAAAAGCACAAACACCCCCACATCCCAAAACCTCAACCCAACCTCAACCCGAGAATACCCCACTTGACTAATCTCCTCTAATCACCTCTAATGGCAATCCGGTTACTTAGGATGTACGGGTTTTCCTCCAATATCAACTCTCACCAAACAAACTTTCAAAACCAAACCATGGGTCCAACTTATCCCACTCAAGTGGCTCCGCCCCCTGAGGCGCCCACCAAAATTCACCAGACGGCCACCGCCGCGCCAACCATCTCGTATACACCCACTGACGTCACCATTCCCCACAATCTCTACGACAAGATTCCCAACTTGGACTTGTTCAAAAAGCTTCAGGACGCAGAGAAACAGTTGGACTTGCTCATTGCACAGAAGGGCTTGGACTTCCAGTCGGTGCAGGCCGCGTCGATTCAACCCAACAACGTGAAGAAGGAGCTGGGAATTTTGCGGATTTTCGTCTACAACACAAATGAAAACCAGCCGTGGCAAAGGAACAACACCACCGACACGGCCGACGCTCGCTGGACGTTGCGCGTGGAGGGCCGGTTTATCACAGACGCCAAGACCAAGGAGGTGGAGCAAATGAAGTTCAGCTCGTTTCTTTCGGGAATTTCGGTGGAAATCGTGCCCAACAACGACTACCCCGCGTTGCAGGGGAGCCTGTCGAACATCATCGAGTGGCGCGACGAGTCGATGAGCGGCGGGACCAACGGAAACTCCAGCGGAGGGTCGCAGTGGCATTTTGACGGAATCGACGTGAAAAGGGCCGGAGTTTTCAACATCAAGACCAAGATCGCCATTTTGGTCAAGGACTACTCGTTCAAACTCTTGTTGTCGCCGCAGATGGCGCAGTTCACGGGCAAACGCGAGGCGTCGCAGCAGGAATTGGTGTTCCTGATCTGGCAGTACGTTTTGTTCAAAAACTTGTTCAAGAAACTGGACTCGTTCACCACGGTCGCGGCCGTGTCCGCATCGAGCATCTCCAGCCACAGCATGAACGTGCAGGGCGACGACGAAAACGATCTTTCGTTGGTGCAGTGCGACGAGATTTTGAGAGAGTTGTTGAAGGTGGATGTTTTCAAGTTCAAGGACCTCTACAAGTTGATCCAGCCGCACTTGCGCCCACGGCAGCCCATTGTCATCGACTACGAGGTGGTGACCACCAAGTCCACGACTTTGGGCGAGGTTGTGCTCGACATTCCCGTGGAGTTGCCGTTGTCGATGACTAAGGTGGAGAAGGAAATCATCGAGGAAAACAAGAGTGCCTTCGAGAGCATGTCGAAGTCGGACGAGCTCGTGCAGTTCTTGAACCAGCGAATCTCGCTTGGCGTGGTGGCGTTGCAGAACGCAAACTCGAGGGAAATCTTCTACCGAGAAATGAGCAAGGATCCTGTGAAGTTTGTCGAAAACTGGTTGGAGAGCCAGTCGGAGACGTTGACGGCGTTGAAGAGCGAGGAGGGCTACAACGAAGAACAGGTGAGAAAAGCAGACTACTTCAAGGAGCACGAGGAGTTGTTGAGGCAGAAAATCGACCTCATGTTGGGTGCTCAGAAGATGTAACATAGCCCTTGTACGAATATTATACATTAAAATCACCCTTGTAGCTATTCGCTGCAGTTCGAACATTACACACATTCAAAAGAACATCCTTGCAATACATTTCTCCAAAGATGCCCTTGCAGTATAAATCACTCCAGATACTCCTCTTCCTCTTCTTCGATCACCGCACCCTCCTCGTCGTAGTCGTCGTCATCTGCTTCGTCCAACGGCTGGAATTCGTCGTCGTGATACTCTTCCTCTTCACGATAAGAATTCCATCCGGAATCCGCCCGCGACACGTTGTAGTCCACCTTCTTTTTGCGGGGACCACGGGCAATGTCTCCACTGAGCTCGAGCTTTTCAAACGTGGCTAAAAGAGGGGTGACGTGCTGGAGGTATTGGTGCATGTAGAGAAGAGGCTTGTAGGCCACGGAGCTGTGAGAAATGCCCTCGTCCTCCTCGGTGAGACCAAGTCTTTTCGCCAAATGCTCGTTGAACTGGGCCAACTCCGCTGCATTGGAAGCAACAACGTGCCAGTATTTAGCCTCGTCGTACGTGCTCTCGACAGCAACCTCGTTTCCCTTCTCGTCGAATTCAACTCCAAATTCTCGCAAAGAGTCTGTGAGCATGGCGTGAACATCTTCCACGTACAATTTGAAGCCAGAAGGAGCACTGCTTCTGACTCCAGCCACGTCTCGCACCACACTTTTCATCTTGTCGAGCGAACTGAGCCCTCCAGCAGAAGGCTCGGCCATTCTGACCAAGTAGAATCTACCAATGTGGAATCCACAGTCCCCCACGAGGAAATCGTTCAACCTGAGCACCATGTTGTGCACGAGCGGATCCGAAGTCGGGTCAATGTACCTGTAGATAGAGTCTGGGTCCGGCGTGCCCTTTGGCGAAGAGTTGGAGTTTCTTTTGGCGAGCTTGGCTTCGATTTCCCTCTTCAAGTCTACTGTCTGGCTGAATCCCTTCATGATGGGCCTGGATGCGTAGAAGGTGTCCTTTTCGCCAGGAATGTCCTGGTTGTTGACCATTGCCGTCAAATGAGTCTTGAGCAAATTGGACACGGAAAGACTCCACACAACCAAACATCTCAACATGACGAGTCTCTCGACCGGATCGGCAATGCCTCCAAGTCCCCTGTCTTCGAAATCCTTCTCGAGAAAAGGATTGAGCTTCTCGGCTGGTGCTTGGTACTCGTAGTGGTCTTCTGCATATACTTGCGGCCCGCTGGGATCCACCATGTCCTTGACTGGATCCACGGGAAGGCTAGTGGTCACGCGAACGTGAGAATCGTCTCTCCATTCACCCGGTAATCCGTAGTTGAAATAGTGGGAACGGAGTTCTTGGATTCCACCCCGTTGTCCACTGGGAGTGATGGGCTTCTTTCTGTTGAGCACAAGCGTGAGAAGCTTGCAGAAAAGAGTCTCCATCAAGGGAGAGACCTTTCCGGGAGCGAGATTGTGTGGTTCTTCCAAACCCAACCCCTGCTCAAAATCGGCAGGGCCCAAGGGTGTAATGTGGATCAAGTCTTTGAACTTCTTCAAAAACGAGATGATGTAGATGACGTCGTACAGATGTCCACAATGCTTGATGGGGAAACCCAATGCTAGTTTTTCCGAGGCAATGGCCGCGTTGTCCTTGGCTTCAATGACGTTGTCGTCGTAAAGATCAAAATGCACGGGCACCATGGGTCCCGGAAGTGTTCTTGTGATTCTGTTTTTCTCTCTGATCACGGTGGTTCTGCTGGGCTGGGGCTTGAAGGTGAGCTTGAGTTTTTTGGTTTTTGGAGCCGGCTTAGGAGATTCTGCGGGTTTTGGCTTAGGTGTTCTCTTTGGGTTTGATCTGGGTTTTTCCACCTTAACTTCCTCCACAACTTCAGCTTCCCCAGCTAAAACTGGAACACCATCTGCGTCGTTCTCTTCCTTAACAGTTTCTTTGCCGTTTTCAACAGTTTCTTGACCGTTTTCAGCAGTTTCCTCGGCGTTTTCTTCAACAGTTTCCTCGGCGTTTTCAACAGCTTCCTTATCATTTTGCTCAACAGATATCTCAACGTTTTCCTCAACATCTACCTCCTTCAATTCTTCAGCGTCCTTATCGTCCCCTTTCTCTTCCACAACGTTTTCTTCAACGATTTCCGCAGTCTCTGGGGGGTCCGAGGATTCTTGCGTCAGCTTCTCATCCAATGCCTCCTCACCTTCCACCTCTTCATCCTCTCCCTCCCCTTCATAGTCCTCTTTAACGTCGTCCGAAACAAGACTCAAAGACGCAGAATCGTCCGACCTCGTGAAGTTAAGAAGAGCCTGTTTCCTCTTTTTGAGCGCTGCAGACTCCACCACTCTTCCTTTTCGCTTTCTGTGCTGGTTGGGGTCGCCTCCACGAGAACCCGGACCTTCCAAAGGCCGCTCGTCAAGCCGAAACCTCAGAATTGTCGACTTTTCGTAATTATCCGACGCCGAATCGCCAGGAGAAGGAGATTGCACTCCATTCAAGTGCTTGCGGGGTCTCCCGAGTCTTTTCGCCTTTTCGTTCGGGTTGTACTCTACCTGCAACATGGGAGAGGCCGCGGAGTTGCCGTTGGACGTTTCAGATGACTCGAAATATCCCAGATCCCCTTCGTATTGGGCCTGTGGGTCCAAGGCATGCAAATCGATCATTTTCAAGGCCGCTAGCGCCGTTTTTCCGTCTTGTTGCCGCTCCATAAACTCCTGGAACTCGAACACGTTGTGGATGTGTGAGTCGGCGGGCTTTTCGTCGAGTTGGTGTTTTTCGGAGGTTTCATTGGCCGAATTGGGAAGATCTCTGTGTTTGGCCGGCAGATCTAGCAGTGCTGCAGCAAGCAAGTCGGCATCGTCAACCTGTATGGAGTCCATGGTGGTGGTTATGGTGGTGACTTGTTGATGTTTGTGGGTGAAAAGTCACGTTCCAACCTGTACAGAGAAGCAAGCAGAGGCAGAGGTTGTGCAATTATGGGAAATGGGAAGCTGCAGATTTTAACCAGCAAAAGAGAGAATTGGGGCGATGAAGAAGAATTGGTGAAGGAATGGTGAAGGAATGGTGAAGGATTGATGAATATTGGTGGTGATTTGGGGATGGTTTGGCGAAGAATGGTCCTGCGTCCCGATTAGGATCGATTTACGGTCAAGAAGCCCAAGATTTTGTTACAATAGAGATTTTGCTAATTTCACTTCAGTTCAATTTGGTTTCGCTTCAGTTTTTCTCCTTGTAATTCACCACCGGTCATGGTCAATTGCAGTTGAAATTTCACCCGATTCATCGCGACTTTCTGAAATTGGCTTTTCGAGTCCTATCACCAGAGCACAACCACCACCGAAACTCCTTCCTCCTTTTCCACCAGTGGGAGTCAGATTGGCTGTTCTTTACCAAAGAACAGTCAGTTTCCTAACCAGAAATTAATGAAGGTCACCTGATCAAACCTCCTCTAATTCCGAGATACCTGTCGCGCTGTTGCGAACGGCCAAAGCACGGAGAAACGGAATTCAGAACTAGCCGGGCCGGATCACGTGTGCGCAATGACGTTGGACTTAAGTTTCTGTTTCCGCTGTGTGCACTACGTCGGCATTAACTGGGGCCGACATTTGTCAGGTGCATCAAACAAAGCATCAGACAATGGGTTTAGCACAGCCATAGACGGTGGAATGGAGGTGCAGGAACTCTGGTCGATTCAGGAAAGGAAACCATTCTTGACTCTGAATGGCACATCCTTTAGCAAGGTGTGTCAACAAGAAGACAAAACTCGCCTTTCATCTGAGTTCGAATAAGCAAGGGTTCATTTCTCTCGGTTCTTCGAAACTTTACCCGCTAACCGAGCCGCCAAGCACTCGGCCTTCATTGCCGGATCTTTATTAAGCCTCCTGCGCAGCCGCATGTGTCAACCGGCTCGGCGCGGAGCCCATCCCAAAGGGGAAATGCGATTTTCTCCGATGCCCTATATAAATGCACCATGTCCCATCGCTAATTTTTCAAGCCCTGTATCCAAAATGAATGATCCAGTACATTCCACTCTGTCAGCGTCGTCATCAACCAGACAGTCGTTTACTGCACCCATAAAAATAGAAAACCAGGCCGATTCCGATGCCGAGTCCAACTCTCCCAGATCGTTCAATGCCGACCTTGAGGCTCTCAACCCAGAAGAATACAACTCCTTGGCCGACGGTGCTATCTCCAGATCCTTGAGCAGGCGTCTCACCGGTGCCGAGGATTTATACAAGGAAGCGCTCGAATCCACCGAACCACTTCCTACAATGGGAGGAGGAAAAGCATACCCACCTCAGCTCCCGGGCAGAGACCCGTACGCGGTGGAGTACGACGGACCCGACGACCCCTCGTTTCCCCACAACTGGTCCACCTATAAAAAAGTCTCCATTTGCTTTGCAGTTGGTTTGAGTGCATTGTCTGTGTCGATGGGCTCGGCGATGTTCTCCGCCGGCAGTATGGAGATCATGAAGGAATTCGGCATCGGCTACACCACGTCCGTGTTGGGAACTTCTTTGTTCGTTTTCGGCTTCGCCTCGGGCCCTATCGTGTGGGGTCCTATTTCGGAGTTGTACGGCAGAAAAACCGTGCTCATTCCATCCAGTTTCGGCTACGTCTGCTTCAGTTTCATGGTGGGTGCGGCCAAGGACGTCCAGACGATCATGATCTGCCGGTTTTTTGCCGGTTTCGTTGGTGCCGCTCCTTTGGTGGTTGCTCCAGCTGCAATGGCCGATATTTTCAATGCCCAGACCAGAGGAAAGGCCATGGCCCTCTTTTCCATGGCCTTGTTCGGAGGTCCCATGTTGGCTCCCATTATTGGTGGCTTCATTGTCAAAAACCCCCACATGGGCTGGAGATGGACCCTGTACATGGGAGGGCTCATTGGGGCCCTCGCTCTCATTAGCATTGTGTTCTTAATGGATGAGACGCACCACCCGTTGATTTTGGTCAACAAGGCCGAGAACTTGAGAAGAAGAACAGGCAACTGGGGCATCCACGCTCCACACGAGGAGGTCAGCTTGTCCATCAAGGAAATCTGCGAAAAAAATATCACCAGACCGTTGAAGATGTTGTTCACCGAGCCCATCTTGTTCTTGATCACCCTCTACAACGCCTTCATCTACGGCTTGTTGTACTTGTTCTTGACGGCCATTCCCTTGATTTTCATCGGAGAGTACGGCTTCCTGCAAGGTGTGGGCGAGTTGCCTTATCTTTCCATGCTCATCGGTGTTATCATCGGAGGAATCATCAGTATTTTCATGGAACGTCGCTACAAGAGAACCATGGTCGAGAACGGAGGGAAGCCTATTCCGGAGGAGAGATTGCCTCCCATGATGGTTGGTTCCTTCTTCTTTGCAGGGGGGTTGTTCTGGTTGGGCTGGGCCGGTAACTTCCCGGACAAGGTGCACTGGATTGTCCCCACGATTGGTGCTGCCCCTATCGGAATGGGTCTCATTCTCATCTTCTTGCCTTGTTTGAACTACATCATCGACTGCTACTTGTTTTTTGCTGCTTCTGCTTTGGCCGGTAACACGTTCTTGAGATCTGCTTTCGGAGCCGTTTTCCCGTTGTTTGCCAAGCAGATGTTCGACGGCATGAAGATTAAGTGGGCCGGAACATTGTTGGGATTGGTCGCGGTGGTGTTGATTCCTGTTCCGTTCTTGTTTTTCAAGTATGGCCGTGCCATCAGAGACAAGTCCAAGTACGCCTTTGTGTTGTAATTGGCGACTGCATTAACAGATTAATAGAAAGTACTCTAATAAGAAACCGTACTGCTTCCTTTGGTGTAGTGTATCACGTGAATGCTTCTAGAAAGAATATCACGTGATGAGCCAACTCAAACTGCTTCAACTCTCGCCAGCTTCCAAGAGGCCTGCATACTCTAACTGCAAGCGATATCTTGACCGGCGGCTTTGATCAACAATTTGCGGAAATCCCCTCTGGGGAAGCAAGCCCCAATAATCTGGGTGTACGGGTGTTCTGGGTGCAAAAAGCGCACGTGACTGACGCGAACTTCAACCTCACTTCTCAACTAAAACCAACTACTGCCATGGATTTTGACAATTACGGAGACGGAGGTTTCGACTCCAATGCAGGCGACTCAGGATACAACAACTCGCAGCGTCAACAGACGCGCTCGACGTTGAGTCCCGTGACCATCAAGCAAATTCACGACGCCACTCAACCCGTTCCGGACGAAGAGTTTGTCATCAACAACGTCTCTTTGAACATGGTTTCCTTTGTTGGTGTCATCAGAAAAGTGGAAAACATCACCAGCGCGCTCACAATCACGATTGAAGACGGAACGGGGTCGGTAGATGTGAAGAAATGGGTGGACGAGAAGGTGCTCCTGGCTGCCGAGGAAAGCGAGCACTTCCAGGCTTTGGAAGGCAAGTACGTGTACGTGACCGGTGCGCTCAAGGACTTCAACCAGAAAAAGAGCATTCAGCACGCCACAATTCGGGAAATCACAGACCACAATGAAGTCACTTACCACATGTTGTATGCCATCTCCAATCACTTGGAGGCACAGGGCTTGATGAACAAGACCGATGTTGCGAAACAGGAAAATGGCTTGTTCGTGGGCCAGAACAACTCTGCCAAGTTGGACGTCATGGACAACATCATGGCCACGATTGCCTCGAACACTCAGACGATGAACGAGGGAGTGCCGATTTCGTGGATCAGTGCCAACTTGGGCATTTCCGTGGAGGTTGTCCGGGAGAAATGCCAGTACTTGTCTGAGATGGGCAAGATTTATCAGGGATACGACGAGGGCACGTATTTGAGTGTATAGGAACGAGTGAAAAATGTTCGGCATGGTGTTCTGTGTAGCAATAGGAACGATTCGGGATGGCATGCAAGTGTTCCGGTGAAAGGAACGATTGTATGTGGCTAGACGTCTCTGTCTCCAAAATAAACGTTCCACAACTCCGAGTCTTCCACCAACTCACTCAGGCCGGAGAAAACTCGGCCCGTAGGTCCGGAAGACAGGCCCAACGACAACGCAAACGATTCGGCAGTTCTTAAATCCTTCTCCACCAATTGGTCCGGCTGTGCAGACTCCAGACGGCTGTCTGTTTCGTTTTCTTTGGCATTGGCTCGGAGATACTCCAATCTCTTTCTGGTACCCAAAGCCACGATGTTTTCCTCCACTGTGTTCTCAATAGCAAACATCCACACGGTAGTGACGTTTTTCTGGCCAATCCGGTGGATTCGTGAAATGGCCTGGAGCTCCACCTGAGTACTCACCAAAGGCTCGCATAGGAAAATGTGCTTAGCATTGATCAACGTCAACCCACTGGCCTGCGCCTGGGCGTTCAAAAGGAAGCACGTTTTCAAGTTCCGAGTGTTCTTGAACTCCTCCACGGGATCTGTCCCGGTTTTGTGCATCTGGGTTCCTCTGGCTGAAACATAAGAGATGTTGGCCATGTCGAAAGCACACGCCAAAATCACCAAGAGGTCCTGCCACTGGCTGAACACGACAATCTGGACATCCGGATCTGTGGTCCGCAAATGGAGAATCTGCCGCACTATCAAGTCCACCTTGGATCCGTACGAATTGGTCAATTTGATCTGCTGGATCTTGCGAAGAACGTCGTTGTCCATTTTCTTGTACACCTGGTGGATCGACGATTTGCTATCCGAGTCCAGCTGACCTTCGTGTTTATTCTCCACTGCCTGAGCTTTCAATTCGGACTTGTAGTGTGTGAAATGGTACACCGTGTCTTTGTTGGTGAAAGTTTTGCAAATGGGACAGTTGCTGTGAGAACTGAGCCACTCGTCCAAGCACGTCTTGCAGAACTTGTGGCCACACGACGTCAACGTTCCCACTGTGATCGGTGATTGGCAGATGATGCAATCGTTTCCGTCGTCTTCAAGTTCTGTCTTGACGATTTCTTTGGGTATCAATGTCGCAAGGTACCGCAACCTCGACCCTCCTCGGGACAATTTCCCACGAGCAGCGGAAAACAGCAAAATCAAGGCTGATAACTCGGAGTCGACTCGGTCTGGATCCATGTTGTCTTGCTCAAAGGTGTAGCTTTTCGCCTGAACACTGTCGGAAATCTGCTGAAGCAGCTTGAAATACTCCACTCGGGCGTTGAAAACCGCATTGCAGCTCGAGTTCAATTCTTTCTGGAGCATGGCCTGGCAGCTCTTTTCGTTTTCAAACACGTTTCGGAGAATCTGTACAACTTCCTGGAATGCTTCCACCTGGGAAGTGAACCTGTGGTCGTCCTTCATTTCATTCTCGACAAGCCTGGCATCCTGCAACAATTCCTCGAAGGACATCTTGGAGCTGGGCTTGACCTTGGTGCGCTTGCTTTGCAAATCCTTGAGGAACTTCTTGTCGCCCACTCGTTGCGCCTCCAACTTGAAGTCGCGGTCTTGTTGCTTGGTGATTGCGGTGATTTTGGTCTTGCTTTCCATCACAGCATTGCTTCTGTCCATGAGCAACTGAGACACCACAAGCATCAAGCACGAAGCTCTGTCCTGGTCCTGGATCGACTGCTCATACTCTTCTCCGTCGGGAGATTTGTCTGTGGTCAAAAGAGGGTTGCAAAGAGTTTCCACCAACTGGGCCACATTGTCGTTGATCACTTCAGCTTGGGTATTGAGTTCAGCAGCCAATAGCATGAGTTGGTCCACGAGTTGCTTGGTCTTTATTCCCCCAACAAGTCCTCGGATGTCTTGTATTTCTAACCTGGGAATGGCATTGAAAAGTTTCCTGGACGATTTCGGGAAAATCGTGTACCCGTCGTTCACCCAGGCCTCAATGGTATCTCGCGTGGTGATTCTCTTGGATGTGATCGCAGCAACGTCCTTGATAGAGTGCTTCAAGATTTCCTTTCTGCAATCCTCAGCTAGATCGTAGTAAACCTGCTCTAGATATTTGTTCTGTTCTGTCTTTTGTTCGTCAGCATTGAGAGTCTCGTCGCATTGGAACTGAGCCAAATAATTCGGAGCCACATACAGCTTGTCATTGTTAACACCGGTAATCAACGAAATCATCTCGTCTGAATTCAAGAGGCCCTCAGTACCTACAACACTGTCCAACGTACGCAACGCTTCAAAAGAGACTCTCAAATTTCCAATTTTTTCCTGATACTCCGCATCGTAGAGCTGAAAATGGGCAGAAGCAAGTAGGAAGAAACACTTGTGTAGGAGCATTTTCCACGACCGATGCATTATTCGGTTGGAAGTGACCTGCTCTTTGAGTTTCTGGAACTTGGCGAGAGCTTCCTGGACTTGAAATGCAGATTCGCTATCTTCCTCAGGCTTGAGTTTGGGCATGTCGCTCTCGTGATCTGTGAACTCATCCTCGCTGTCCGACAATTCCTCCATATCTTTCTTGTCTAGAGCACCTTCTTCACTCAAGAGCGTTCTGATTTTCTGGTACTTGTGCAAGTCTTCGTGGCTGGTGATTTCAATCCTCCGGATCAACTTGTTTATCTCAAATAGCCCAGAATTCAAGAAGCAAATCACCATTTTGGGATAGAGAACATACTCAAGCAACTGGGCCATCTCCAAGAGTTTGCCGATCACAGATTTTTCAGCCTCGCTGATATCGTCAAGTGCCATGTCGATCATATCGTCCAAGACATTTTCCAACGTCTTCAATTCGGGGAGCCCGTGCATCAAAAACCTGTTTCGGTTTCTTCCTCTTCCGGTCACTCGCGGCAAGTTTCCAATCTGCAAGTTTCCACACAACTGTCTTAGCTTGACAAGCCACGATCGTAGGTGGGCACATTTCGGGGCCGTCAATTGCATATTTTTCCTCTGGCTCTCGTTATACATGCCAATGGCTGCAAGACACGACTCAAACGTCTGGTTGTACTTGTCCTGCTCCACCTTTGTGAATGGGATGGAAAGGAGAATTCTTTGTTGCGGAGGAAGCTTGATGTCCTCGTGGACCATGGCTTTGGTATGCCTGAGAGCGAGAGTCAGCCACACCTTGACGAAATCAGCGTTGGTGTTCGAAGAAGTCAACAATTTCCAACAGAACTTGGAAGTGTCGTAGTTGAACGGCTGGAACTTCAAGAACTGTAGCACGGCTACCAGTCGAGCCGGGGTTCCCGAAACGGCCCAGGAGTGGAACCTCGGAATGAGAGAAGCGGTTTTGAACGCTTTGGAGGCCCCAGAGCTCACCATTTGCACCTCGTCTAACACCACTCTCCACCACTGACTCAGCATGAGTGGAGACTCGTAAAACTGCGTGTGCGGAATGGTTTTCGGGTCTTCCCGCCTCACCTTGGCTGCGAGCTCGTCCATGACAGCGCGGTCGTAGTTCTTCTGGTTGAAAGTTAAGTCCACAGAATTTGAGGACAGCCCAGTCGAGAATTCGGCCTGAAAAGAGTCTACATTACTGGGAGGTTTTTCTTCAGGTTGCTCCGACTCCACGTGCGATCTTTTTCGTCCTCCTCTGGTTGCAATGTGTCTCGACGAATAGTTGGCGTAGTCAGTTTCTCGCGACATCGTGGAGTAATTGGTGAGCACCACGTCAAAGCGGCGCAAGTACTCGCCAATGTATCTAGGGACATTGGCCAATTCCGGGTACTTCCCTAACCCTCGGTAGATGGTTACCAGAAGACTCGGGCACAATCTGGAGACTTCCGAGTACCACTGTCTGAGAATGGATTCTGGAACAGCAATGAGGGTTGTTTTCGCCTTCTTGACCACGTGGAAGTCTCCTTCGGCCTCGAACTGCAACGTGATGTCCTGGCCAACCTCCTGGTGCGGCCGCGGGTTCAAAAGGACCAAGTCCATGATTTCCACGGTTTTTCCAAGACCCATTTCCTCCGACAACAAGCCCTGGCCGGGGAGCGATACCACATTTGTGTCCCGGTGGTACTGGGCCAAGAAATGCACCACCTGGTCCCGTGACATGATGTTGCTGGTGTACTCGTTGAGCCAGCAAATTCCGTCTCGAAAGAGAACTCTGTTCCAGCCGAAACAAAGCCGGCCGAGCACGGGAAAGATCGCCTGATCAAGCTTCTCGTGGTCTACGTCGGGATACTGCGAGAGTGCCGTTGCGAGTTCCTCACTAACAAGTGGAAGAGGTGACGTCAGGTGCTTTTTTGGATTGTAGGCAACTCCTTCCTTTTCGAGAAGCCAGCCGACGGACTTCCGCTGGAATGGGAGAAGGTCCGTGAGCAAATGCGGATGGAAGTACGAGCAGCACGCGGGTCTCGGCATTCTCGCGGTGTTGTCCGTGACCACCTTGTAGAAGAGGTGTGCGTCGATGGGAAGCGATTCGAACCCTCTGGTAAACGGATCATCGTGCGTCGGGTACGGGACCACATGTGACTTTAATATGGGCACTAGTGCGCTTGCCACATCGGAGGAAAAGTACCTGTAAAAGAGAGGTTTCAATACCAACCTGTAGTGCAATTTGGTGACGACACTTCTCTTTCGGGAGTCCATTGCAATCTCCAACGCCAACGAGGTGACGGAAAAGTGTTGCTTGCACTTCCTGCTCTTGTTGCTGATGAAGCGGAGCTCGTCAAAGACCTCTTTTCTCTGATTATCGTCTGTGAGATTGAACGACACCAAAGTGCCTCTTTTGACGCTTCCACGCTGCTTACTAAACAAACTAAGAAGCAACCGGTCAGTTGTGCCTGCCTTTACCTCGAACAGCTCGGTGGCAAAGGTAAAATGGCCTGCTTCCGAGAGATCTAGTCCATTTCCGATGAAAGGGGACAAAATCGCCTTTGAAAGCAGAACTGGGCTTCTGGCGGTGCAAACAATGGTTCTGCAAATCACTGGCAAATGGCTGTCGTCATTTTCCGGGTCCTCCACGGTTATTTTCGCCTTGCTGGTGGGGTTCTTTTCCTGAGACGCGTACCTGAGAATCAAGTCAAGGTCAAACTCGAGCAATTCCACAGAAATCTCAGAAACTGGAAAGCCGGACATCTTCAGCAGCAGCAGAATAATCCACTAATTGGAAATCCTTCTGAAGCGGCGTTAAATTGAAGGTGAGATATCGATATAGTCACGTGATCTGGGGTAGATAGGACTGGGTGCGAAAGTGTGGCATTTTCCACAGGTGTGAACGACATTCACTGACAGGATATTCTATTTCACTAACGTGATTTGACATTTCGGTCACAGAATTAGAAATGTCACAGATGTGATTGAATTTCCAATTACAGGATTAGACATTTCACAGACAGGGAGCAGGTTGCTCGCGGCTTTCACTAAATCTGCGGACACTTCCGGTTTTCAGGCTTAATGTCGGAATCCGAGGGAATCGTCTTCCCTGACGAGATTAGAGTAATTTATCTGGAGGATATATCAATTAGAGGATAAAATTAATGAAATTGATGGAAACAATAGTCTATGTGAATAAAGAAGAAGATTTTGAATATTAGGAATTAAATTGCAGTTGCATTTTGAATTTGAACCAGAGAATATGAAAAATATATAAATACAGCTATTTCGAGTCAACGTTTTAAAATTTATTCAACATAAGAATATTATCCTGGCAAGGTTATTCAAAAATTCAGGGAAGAAAAGGTTTAGAAATCATTCTCATGCAGTTGAGAAGGAAAGGGCACTTCGTGGACAGCCAAAAAAATTGCATTTCATGCGAATTACGCTCAGTTCGGATTTAGTTCGAGCGGCTCCATAACGACTATTTCAATTATTACATAGAGAGTCCACCGGAAAAATTGGAACAAAATAAGCAATGAAGAACAAGTTTGAATTGGATGCTGTTTGATATGCGTCAGCAACAGAATATTTTGTTTATAATGAAGAAATATACGTCAAGAGTTTTATTGAGTATGAAATACCAAGGACGAACTAATTCGTCTAAACAGTAAACAGAATGGAACTTTTGTACTCCAGATTGACGTGGAGGACTGGTCGTCTCAAAAAAACTAATGAAGGTTTCATTTGAATATTTGCGTTGCTCAACATACTGTGTCAGGTCTAAAAGATGTCTAATTTCAACCAACTCCAGTTTACCTCCAAGAAACATTACACTACAGGGTTAGAATTTCACTGACAGGTTAATCTCACTGGTGTGATTGGCTCTGACCACCTACTGCGACTCCCACTAATCATTAAGGTCACACCCGAAGGTTAAATATAAATGCTCAAGAACTGAAAGTGCGGTTGCCGGACCTCTATACATATCGTTTACGTGGAAACAGCCATGGTCGTGGCTTTGTTCTTTCGGCGCTCCAAAATGGACGCATCCCGCAAATTCAAGTCGAATATCGCATGCGGGATAATCTCCTTGCGCATCTGCCGCGGGATCATGGCCGTGGGTGTAGAGGAATCGTCCAATTCTTCATCTTCCTCCACAACATCGGGAATATCGCTTCTGGCATTTTTCTGTAGAGCGGCCTCCTCGCCCATGCGGTGCACAGCGGCAGAAACATCAAAAGCTTCACGTAGAGCAGTTGCTGCCGGAGAATACAAGTCCGTCTCCTGGTACCTGCGAGAGAACTTCTGCGAGGACTGTACACGGGGAAGCCCTATTGGTTTCCGTGGCTCCGGCTGCCTGAACACGGCGCCCTTTCTCACCCACGGATCGTCCAAAAATTGGTCAATGGTGTATCGTTGCTTTGGGTCGACCGTCAAAAGGCGAGAAACACAGTACTTGGCGTCATTGCTGATTTCGTCCCACCACGGCGCCAAAAACGTGTACTCTCCACGTGCCACCTTCTCCGTGAGCGCTTCGATTCTCTCGTCGAAGAACGGAGGAAATCCGCACAACAAAGTGTACAAAACACACCCGATGGCCCACATGTCCACCTCCTTGGAGTATCTCTCGTCACGCACGATTTCCGGGGCCGTGTACCCCACCGTTCCGCAGGGAGTCTTGGTGTTGTAGTCCCAGATCTGCTTGGACAACCCGAAATCGGCCAACTTCACGACTCCGATGGTTCCCCCGCCAATTCCGGGGGTGAACTCGCCCTCGTCCTTCTTGGTCTTGGGGTCGTCGGACCGGCGGAGCTTGGCGATGGGGTTGAGCGACGGCCGGAATTCGATCGGCTCGAAAAGCAAATTTTCCGGCTTGATGTCGCGGTGAACGATGCCCACCTCCTCGTGGAGGTACCTGACCAGCTGACCGACCTGGTGCACCACGTGTCGGGCCAAGTCCTCGCTGAAATACGTGTAGTTGACGATGGCCGTGAAAATCTCTCCTCCGGCAACCAACTCCTGTACAATGTAGTAGTAGGGTTCGGATTCGACGAACTCGATGAATTTCACCACCTTCGGGTGGTTGAGCTGTCTCATGATAATCACCTCCTTCAAGACGGCCTGTTTCTGCGCACTGTCCATCTGGTATTTCCGGAGAATCTTGATTGCGACCAAGTTTCGGGTGGCCAAATGCCGGGCCTTGAACACCACGGAAAAAGCGCCCTCGCCCATCATCTCGAGCACCTCGTAATGGTCGAGATTGGGGTATTTCTGCGTCTTTTTCTGTTTCTCTCTGCGTTCTTCCTCCACCATGTGGGAAGCAATGTCGTAGTTATTCGCATACTGGCCCTGCGTGTGGGCGTTGTGATCCCGATTACGGTTTATCCGGTCGTCGTTCTCGAATGCGCCGAGTCTATCCTCGGTTTCGGGGATTTCGTTCAGCATGGCTTCCAAATCCGAGGGTAAAATGGAGCTGTTTCCGAGGGTCAGGTCACTGTGGAGAGTAGGCTCGGGCCCAGAATTCAATTCCGCATCCAACTCAGCCTGGGCCTTCATATTATTGGCTTGCTTTCCGTGCCTGATGAAGGCTCTGATGTTGTTAAACATCGCAAGTGGAGAGTTCAAAGGGGAGTACTCTGAAGTTTTCAATCAACAAAAAAGATAGAAGAAAAGTAGCAAGCCCAAGTTGAACTGCCGGTTTTGTTTTTCGCCTGTACCCAAGAGCAATGCATCCAGCAATATATGGTGCGAGGGTTTTGGGTGCCCGAGCACGTGACCTTCGGAGTACCGCCGGATATGATGGACATTCCCCGTTGATGCCGGTATTCCTCTAGGCTATAAATCCAAATCCAGAAGGAACTCCGCCACAGCCGTTCGGTAAGGGCGGAAGCAACAATGCCTGGTATACAGGTTCTTCTGGTGTACAGGTCTGGGATGCGATAGTTGCTACATTGCCACCGATTTTGCGCCAATACATATGTGGATCTCGGAGTTTCGAGATGGTGTAGAATCTTTGATAACAAAAAAGAGACCACGGGAGTCTTCGGGTCTTCGCCACGTGGGCTTATCAACGCCCAATATCACATTTGCAACCATATTTCATCCGAGAGTTTCGGCGAGTTTCAGCGAGTTTCAGCGAGTTTCAGGCGAGTTTCAGGTTCGGTGTACGGGTTTTCGAAGTGCACGGGTGTCGGCGTAGGTGTTGTTCTCTAATCTTGCTCACAAGCTCAATTTCCAATGACTTTGCCGGCAATTGTGTTCACCGATTTTGACGGAACCGTGACGCTCCAGGACTCCAACGACTACTTGACGGAGAACCTCGGGTTTGGAGTTAAGCGTCGGTTGGAAATCAACGATGAGATTTTGAACGAAACAATGACGTTCAAAGACGGATTCTCGGAAATGTTGGCCTCAATCCCAACGCCGTTCCCCGAATGCATTGATGTCTTGTTGGAGAACATCCAGCTCGATCCCGGTTTCGAGAAATTCTACTCCTGGTGTGAATCCAAAGGAATTCCGGTGATTGTGGTGAGCAGTGGAATGAAGCCGTTCATTCATGCTTTACTTGCCAAGTTGGTTGGTGAAGAGGCTGCTTCTAAGATCGAAATCATCTCGAACGGTGTGGATGTCAACCTGGAAACCGGAAAATGGAACATCGTTTATAGGGACCCAGACACCGGCTTTGGCCACGACAAATCTCGTTCCATCAGAGAGTACTTGAGCAACCACGGATACACCAAGGAAAACGTACCTCCTCTCTTTTATTGTGGAGACGGAGTTAGTGACTTATCTGCTGCCAAGGAGACCGACTTGTTATTTGCCAAACATGGCAAGGATTTGATCTCCTACTGTAGAAGAGAAGACATTCCGTACACCGAGTTCAATGATTTCGAGGAGATTTTCCAGAAGATTGAGAGTATTGTGGATGGGGGAAAAAACTACAAGGACTACATTGAGAATTAGATACGAATAGAGATTGGCTTAAGAGTTGTAGGGTAGGGGACGGAACCATAGGTGGGTCTCCTGCTGGTGAATCTGGTAGCTTCGAGATAGTTGTTCGAAGACGTGAGTTCAGAAGAAATCGGAATTAAAATTGTTCGTTTTGAGACTCGATTAGAGATTTGAAAACTCAGTGTTCCGTGGCTGAAGGATGCTAGCTCTCAAGAAAGACTCTCAGACGAGAGCTTGTCGCAATTTTCAGACAAGTTCGGCCGGCAGTCGATTTTGGAGCCCGAAGGCTTCGCATCTTTGAAGATCAACTATTCGAGAGAGGGCCGTATGTTATTCCGGTATTCTCTTCCGTTGGTGATCATATTCGTGTTGGAGCATTTCTTCTCCATCGTGTGTTTGCTTGTGGATGGCCATTTGGGTCGTACCGAGCTCGCTGCTGTGTCTTTGGCCAGCATGACATCAACAATCACTTTTTCCATTTTTGAGAGGATCGCTACTGCTCTAGATACTTTGTGTCCTCAGGCGTACGGCGCAGGAAATTACGACTTGGTGTCTGTGAATGTGGGTTTCAATGGAGAGAGAAACGATATTTGCCCGGGTTCCGAAGTGGTTGTGCCTTAGAGATTTTATTGTTCAAATTTTGAATGGACATCCCAAAAGTGAGACCCGTGAAATGGCCGGATTATGGCCCTGGTCCCTGCACTATGATTTATGGCTCTAGTCCCAACACTATGATTTATGGCCCTAGTCCCAACACTAGGTGTTGCCAACATTTTGGATGGAGATCTGCAAGCCCAGAGGAAACAAGGTCGAGAAATGAGTTTTGGAGCGGTCGGAATTTCTGAATATTCGGTGTGAACTGACACGAAGGTGTGACAACGAGATGAAATAGCAGGAGGAATTAAAGTACGGACGCTAAATACATCTGGCTTGTAGCTGCTCAAGAGATATTCCATTCGGAAAAACCACCTTTTGCCAAGCGAAATTACATCATAGTGGTGCAAGAATGTTGATGAAAAAAAAAAAGAGAAGACGATCACAGAGAAGGATATTTAGGAATTTCTACCGCCGGTGAGCTTGGTGTCACCAGCGATGAGTGCACTTTATAGAAAGGGAGAACCGAAGGGTAGGGAGATCGAAGAAACCTTTTGAGTGATACTGGTCAAGTGTTGGGTAACCGACCACGAAAAATTACAAATGAGCATCTTGCATGAGACGACGGGTGGGACTGATAGTAGAGGAGGGCACTCAGAATTGTGTGAACTACGATTCAAGAAAGTTGATCATTTGCCCAGTATCATCCACCAACCTTGGATACTCGATGTCAGGAATCAAACTGGTGAACAAAGTAAATCAGCCACTGGAATTCAACAGACCTTGAAATCGGATGATTCTTCGAGAACCCTCGGGTCAGTGATTAAACTTTAGGAGCCAAGTAAACTGCAAGCCAAGCCACTTTGAGATCTACCGAGCAAGAAAGCACACTCAATGAACACGATCACCAGAGAGTTCGGGACATTGTACGCTCTGGTTCTGATTATATCCGGAGCTTCAAACCTCGGATGTGTTCCAACCTCCGAAAAGCCGCAGCAACCAGCCTTGTTTCAGGCGGCACTAGCATGCAACAGCAGTAGCAACCCAAAAATTGCTGATCTTGATAAGCGTTCTGCACACCTTTCTACAAGTTTTCAGTTTCACCGATGATTCATTCTCGCAAGATCTTTTGGAAACATTTTCAAGAGGTATACAGTGGCAATGAGCCAGATCCGAACTTGACAGCAGGAGCAGCCAAAAATCGTTGTGTTGATTGTAGCTTGTATGATATATTTATAAGTTTCGCAACAATAATGCAGTATTGCACAGAGTCGGCCATGCACAAACCAGCCACGATTCATGCACGGCGTAGTCAATTCATGCACGGAGTAGTCCACGTTTCATGCACGACAAACCACAGATTCTTGTTGCGGAATATTGCCCGTCAGGTTGGCCGGGCAGATCTATCGGGGTGCCCTGGGACAACACCCTATTCAGTAATATATGCAATCAGCATCACGCGCCTCACATCTGCAAGTTTCCTCAGATCTTCTGCGTTGGGCGATTCAAGGACGCATTCAGGGTGCGCGCAAGCAGATCGTTAGCGGCACCTGGCCGCCTAACGATGGTGCATTGCTAATATCGAGTAACCTCGGCCCAGCAACCTCGGCCCAAACTAGTCAAACATTTCCTTGTCACAGCGACCGAGCTTCAACCTCCTCTTCCGAGGAGCCTTTGCGCGCGGCCCGTGTATTAAGCGTTCGTGCCGCTGGAGTGAGTCCAGCCGGTAGAACGCACGCGAACACTGCCGCACGTGGCACACATACACGCGCTTCAAGCACTCGTGCGTCAAGTCAGTGTCCTCGGTGGCACCTGCGGCAGTGCCCCGGTTTCGCGTGTTGTGTGTTTTGAGGTGGTGGTTGCAGATGTGGCGGCGCAAGAGCCAGCGGAAACGGAACCCTACCACGGCGAACGTGCACGCCTGGTCTGGGCAAAAGTTGTCGTGGTGCACCTTGTGGAGGGTTAGATGCTCCACAAACTCGTCCACATCGTCAAACTTGTTCTCACAGTGAGCGCATATCATGGGTTCCTGCGGCGGTTTGAGTTCCGGGTGTGCCTCGCGGTGACAACGCAACCGCTCGGCGGTGGAGATGCACGTTAGCGGCAAGCGGGATTCGTAGGGCGCGGGGGCCTTGGCTTTTGCGGCCTCTTTGGGTTCCTTGGCTGCCTCCGGCCACTTCACATACGTGTTTACCTCGGGCAGTGCATGTACGTTGGATGTCAGGCTGTAGAGAGGCTCGCTGCCTTCCCATATTGGGACAGAAAAGGTGCGGTGCTGCGTGGGGCCGTATGCACTGTGGGTGGTTGTTTCCGGGAGGCTCTGGATGGAGGAGCTGCGGATGAAAGGAGGGGCAGGGTCGAAAACTGGTTCCTTGGTGCCGCGGAAGGCACTTTCTGCAGTGGAGCCAGGGAAGGAATTAGCTGAATTGGCGCGGGGGATTTCGGTTCCACGCTTCGAATTTTTGGCAGCTTCTTCTTGTTGGTGCCTGTGTCTTTCAGAGCGGTGATTGCATTGGTCTGCTTGATGGGTATTGTGGCCAGTTTGGTTATTCTCGCCTTGTTCACATTGGTGGAGGCCCTCGGAAAACTCAACTTGGGTCTCTGGGTGGGTGTGGTGAATGTTCCCACTCTGCAGACTGTAGTAGCTGCTTGTGTAGGGGCTGTAGTTGTAGGGACTGGGGCCAATGAAATTGGACTGATAGGTGAATCCGGACTGAGACGTGAATTCGGACTGAGACGTGAATCCGGACTGAAGAGTGAAATTGGCGTGATCAAAGTCCATCCCCAAGTTATGCGTCGCGTCATGCGGCGCCAAATTATGAGCCGCCTCTGGCGTGGTCAGGTTGATTTCTTCAGCAACGACGCCAGCGTCGTAATCCAAGAAATCATCAGTACTACTCTCGGTCTCGCTAAGACGGATCTGTTCTCCACAGAGGTACCCGTCGATGTCTGGGTATTCTGTGTTGAAGTACAGCCGGCCCTGGTTCTGGCCCACGATTTCCTCCGGCGCCCCCGGAACGACATCCTCGCTGCGCGAGAGAATCAAGTCCCACCGCGCGTGTTTCATGCTGGCGACTTGACCATTGAGCGCGTGCATTCCGAGGGCTGCATCCACCGGGGTGGGGGGCGAGGATCTGGCGCCACTCTTCGGTTGCTCGCTCTTGAATCCACCCCTGAATTCTTCCCTGGAATCGTTGGGTCCTTTCCCCCTGCTTCCCTTGAAATTTATAGCGCCGTCTTTCCACACAGACTGCACCACTAATTCAGGCAACGGCTCGACTTTGTGCCCAACTTCACTGCACCTCTGCGAGGGATGCACAAGATGGCTTAATTTCAACCCCAAGTCGATATTGTCGCGCACAGTGATGTAGTTTGGGGAGTCGGTGGGTCGGAGACACACCATGGGTGGAGAATCTGGCATGGAGTCGTCAATCCACGACCAAAGGGCGTCCGAGTCGTTTCTGGCGAAATGTGAATGGTCAAGGTACATGTTCATGTTTTTCGACAAGGCAAACCACCTCGGGATCCTGGACTTATATGGGTGCAAGGCCGGGATTAGGCAATCGGCGTGGAGGTGCGTAATCTGCCACAGACCTGGTGCATGTCTTCCTGCAAGATCCAGATTGCTGCGAGAATCAGCAGATTCGCGGGAAAACATACTCGCACATGTGCGTCATGCGCACGCTAATACCTGCGGGTGTTTCAAGTCTTGGGGACCGGATACCACGGAACTTGTTTTGACATCCGACGTCCAAATCCCGACTGCTGGAAACGTGACAGTGTCACAAAATGGTATGAACAGAATGACAGCGTGTTCATACAAGCCCATTGTGGCCGGCAAATCTTGCAGGGCCTGTGCCGCTAATCACTAATCTAGGCGTTAACTTTCTAAAAACGGCACGCTAAAAGGAATCATAACCCTGGAGGCTGGAAGCGGCCTAGCAGTGGGGTGCGTTTTACGAACCCTGCACGGGGTCCCTGGCGGTGTATTTTCCCCGGCCAAGTACGCCTGGTTTTGCCCTATTTGTTGATTTTGCTCGGCTCAGATTGTAAAGCTGCATGCACCAGCCCCTTTGGAACACAAACGCCTCGTCGCAACAGGATCATTATGTGAAGGTTCGCGTGGATCGAGCCTTGGGCAAAAACAAACGCCTATAATTTCCACCCTGAGGATCTGGCTCGGTTGCGTATTCGGAGATTAAGACATGCGCGTTTGACGCGGGTGTGCGGTTTTGGGTTCAATACGGGTTTGTTCAATTTGCGTCCCCCGTTGTGGCCACTGTGGGTGCAATTATGGTTGCTATTGCGTGTGAAATGCTGGTTTCTTTTGGGAACGCCTGAGTTGACTTACTGGAATTGGACGAGCCTTCCTGTGATCTTCTCGATTTGGAACTACTTGTTGATAGTTATCGGAACGCCTCACTCGCTTGTCGAAACCTACCGATGGTCGAATAGTATCGCACCAGAATATTTAAGAATCAACTGGATTGACATGAGCAGGACCACCTCCAACTTTCCTCGTTAATCCAACTTTCTCGATATTTTAGCATGCCTCGTGTCCAGCTGGCCTCGTGTCCAGCTTGCCCCCTTCTCCAAATTGCTTTCTTCCCAACTGCCTTGCTATTGTTCCTGCAGGAACCTGCCAGGTTGCTCCATTCTCCCTTTTTAAGGTTGCAGTGTCCTGCACACATAGAGCCTATCGGAACCACTCCTGGACCGCGCTAAGCCGAGTCTCGTATCCTCGCCCCGTCGCGTCAATTCCCTTCCGCCCCTGAACCCTTTTTCCCACGCAGTGCAAAGGGTCCCTCTGTGTGCAGGATTTCGATCTTTTTCACCTACTTCGCGTCTTTCCTGAAACACATCAGAACACAGTCACCATGTCGTCGCTTCTGTTTGAGCAACCGAAACGTTTTGCACGTGCACGTGCCATCGCCTCCAAGTACGCCTCGTTCATCGGCCCCGGAATCATGGTCTCGGTGGCCTACATGGACCCCGGAAATTACGCAACCGGTGTCACTGCGGGAGCCCTGAACCGGTTCTCGCTCTTGTTCATCGTGCTCTTGTCCAATTTTATCGCCATCTTTTTGCAGCTTTTGTGCATCAAGTTGGGCACCGTCACCGGCTACGACTTGGCCCGCTGCTGCAGGGAAAACTTGCCCCGCAAACTCAACTACGTGCTCTGGTTTTTGGCTGAGTGCGCCATTATCGCCACCGACGTGGCCGAGGTGATCGGATCCGCGATCGCACTCAATATTTTGCTCAAAGTGCCACTTCCGGCCGGCGTAGCCATCACCGTAGTGGACGTTTTGGTGGTGATGTGTGCCTACCGGTCCGACTCGCCGCTGGCGCGATTTGTGCGGTATTTCGAGTACTCCGTAGGGCTCTTGGTCGTCGGAGTTGTGGTGTGCTTTGCCGTGGAGTTGGCGTATTTGCCCAAAGGCTCGGCTCCGCCCGCCGAAGTTATGCGAGGATTTGTGCCCAGCAGGGAGATGTTCCAGAACGGCGGAATGACGATCGCCACGTCGCTTATCGGTTCCACCGTGATGATCCACTCGCTCTTTTTGGGCTCGGGCTTGGTGCAGCCTCGCTTGCGCGAATACGACCTGAACAACGGAAACATGAAGTTCGGATCCGACGAAAAAAACGACACCAAGGTGCTGGAGTACATCTACCACGAGTACCGCCCATCGTACGACGCCATCAAGTACTGCTTGAAGTACCTGGCCATCGAGTTGGTGGTGACGCTTTCCACGTTTGCGCTTTTCGTCAACGCGGCCATTTTGATCGTCGCCGGCGCCACGCTCTACGGCACCGCGCAGGCGGTCGACGCCAATCTTTACGATATCCATGCGTTGCTTCTGGCGTCGTTGGCGCCCGTCGCGGGCACGATATTTATGTTGGCTCTTTTGTTCAGTGGCCAGAGTGCGGGAATCGTCTGCACCATTGCGGGCCAGATGGTGAGCGAGGGCCACCTCAACTGGAAGGTCAAGCCGTGGGTGCGGCGGTTGGCTACGAGGGGCATCGCCATCATCCCGTGCTTGGGCATTTCCTTGGGCATCGGCAAGGACGCCTTGAACACGGCACTTAACGTGTCGCAGATTGTCATTTCCATCTTGTTGCCGTTCCTCACGGCGCCGCTCATCTACTTCACGTGCAACAAGACGATCATGCGTGTGGAGAAGCCGCGGGAGTTGTTGGTGGACGGCGAAATCAACACGGAAGAGGGCGAGCCCGAGTACTGGCAGATGGAGAACTCGTGGCCCACGACGATTGGAGTGGTGACCATATGGATTTTCATTTCGAGTTTGAACGTGTATGCGCTTTACCAAATGGGGGTGGACGGTATTGGTGGGTGATTACGTGGAGCAGACTACGGCAGTTACGGTGTGCACTGTGGTGCGAGATTGAGAGATCTGGCATTCGGGACAAGGTTTGGAGAGGAGTGCGACAGCATTTCGGGAGGCACAGGTGTCGTTGCAGTAGGCAGAAATGGTTTACAAGAATGGCTGTTGCAAAAATGGCCTTGCAAAAATGGCTGTTACGAAATGGCTGTTGCTGTTGCAATTGTTACTGTTGAAGGACATGGCTGTGCGTTGGTTGCTGATCTACTGCCCGAACGAGAAATTCTCCGATGTTACACAATCTTCACAAACTGTCAACAATCAAGCCTAACCTCACGAACCGATACCAGGATTTCTCTGCGACATAGCCAATTCCACGTCGCCTTTCTTCTGCATCAAAGGCCCATGCCAGCATCGAGCACAAACGGCTTGCTACAACGAATCTGACACTGACGAATCCCAAGACAAGCTTCATGTTTCAGGCTCTCAATCTCAGTCTCACAAGCCTCTCCAATCACGCACTATCTCCGCACTACTCCGGCAGTGCACGTGCAACTCAACTCCCTATGCATCACGTGTACACCCGTACACCGGTGCCCACCCTCTCCCATTTCAGAACATCCTGTTCTATCTGCTCCAGAAGATCACTTCAAAATCCCGGGGCCCCTCCCACTCAATCGATATCGCCCTCATTCCTGTGTTTCCATACGATTGCAATTCCCTGCTACGACACCGATAAGGAACTCTAGCAGCTGGCATCACGGTTTTCTTGCTGCAACTGCCTTTCATGCCTTCATCAAGTGCCATCCTCAAGAAACTCCACTTGACCAGACTGAACCATTTGCCTCCCTCGCAATCGCCCGCTTCCATTGCCTCAGTCCCTTCGCAACCCGAAATCACCATTGATTCCTTGGACAACATCGACTCGATGAACTACTACCCCCCGGCCGCCAGTGCCCCTGCCCCCGCCCCCGGGATCCCGCTTGAAATCACCCAAAGTGGAGGAATCCCGCAGAGTGGGGGACCACAGGCCCATCCGGCCCCATTTCCCGTAGTTTCCCAGAAAGACCAGGACGCCATCAGCCGCTCGCTCTTGCCCGAGCGATCCACGGTGTCCAAAGGAAAGTATTCGCTTGGCGATTTCCACATAATGAGAACGTTGGGCACTGGGTCGTTTGGCCGCGTGCATCTTGTGCGTTCGGTGCACAACGGACGCTACTATGCCATCAAGGTGTTGAAAAAACAGCAGGTGGTCAAGATGAAGCAGGTGGAGCACACCAATGACGAGCGCAGGATGTTGAAATTGGTGGAACACCCGTTTTTGATCAGAATGTGGGGTACGTTCCAGGACTCCCAAAACTTGTTCATGGTGATGGACTACATCGAGGGCGGCGAGTTGTTCTCGCTCTTGAGAAAGTCGCAGCGGTTCCCCAACCCGGTGGCCAAGTTCTACGCCGCGGAGGTGGTTTTGGCGTTGGAGTACTTGCATTCGCACGACATCATCTACCGGGATTTGAAGCCCGAGAACATTTTGTTGGACCGCAACGGGCACATCAAAATCACCGACTTCGGTTTCGCCAAGGAGGTGTCCACCGTCACGTGGACCTTGTGTGGCACGCCCGACTACATCGCGCCCGAGGTGATCACCACGAAGCCGTACAACAAATCCGTGGACTGGTGGTCGTTGGGCGTGTTGATCTACGAAATGTTGGCCGGGTACACGCCCTTCTACGACAACACACCCATGAAGACGTACGAGAAGATCTTGTCGGGCAAAATCCACTTTCCCAGCTTCTTGCATCCCGACGTGATTGACTTATTGCTGCGGTTGATCACTGCCGACTTGTCGTCCAGATTGGGAAACTTGTTGAACGGGCCCGCCGACATTCGCAATCACGCGTGGTTTGCCGAGGTGGTGTGGGAGAAGTTGTTGGCGAAGGACATTGAGACGCCGTATGAGCCACCTATTACAGCCGGCACTGGTGATTCGTCGTTGTTTGACCACTATCCTGAGGAGCAATTGGACTACGGATCGGTGAGTGAGGATCCGTACAAGGACATCTTCACGGATTTCTAGCTTTACTTCTGCTGCTGCGTGCAGTAGCTTTTAGGCCCCGAGTGCACTGAGCGGAGCGAGGTGACTTCCGACCATTAGTTGATTGAAATACCGATAAACACATTACACTATCACAATTGACCTCCAATTCGCCAGTTCACATCCTCTGCATTTCATAATTCTCGATTTCTCATCACCATGACATTTCCCTTCACCGTTTCATTTCTCATGACTTCTTCATCACCACCACAACTACATCACCACCACAACTACATCACCACCACAACTACATCACCACTCCAATCAATAATCATGCTATATTACATCTATGTTACAGTCCGGCTACGCCCGGAACACCTTTTTGCACTCCAAACACACATAAAACAAAATCATCGATGTGTCTTTTCTCTTCTGCTGCGACTGGAAAAACACACACTCCTGGTTTCCACAGTGGGGACAGATTTTGTTGGATCTGGGCAACGTTGGATCGGACCCGATGTCCTGCACAGCTCCGGCGGTTTCTCCAATGTTTGTGATAAGCTCGTGACGGTACACCTTGGGGTTTTCCGCCAACTCGGTGTAGTCGCAGTTTCGACACGAGTACAAGAGCCTGGCGTTGTCCTTGTCCTCTCTCGGATACAACATGTTGTTGCACTCTGCGCAAAACCTGAAAGAAGCCATTGTGGTTGGAGTTGGGCTGGAGATTTTCAGTTGAAGTACTGGGGTGCGCACGACCAATCAGATAACGGGACACCCCAAACAGGCATTTCCGTTCTTAAACACTGCGGAGGGCAAATAAGTCTCATCCCAAGGCCAGCTGTCCTGATTGGTCCTTGGTGCAAGCATTTTTGATGATATTGTTGATGTTGTTGTTGGTGTTATTGTTGGTGTCACGTGACTTGTTGCTTTGGTGCCAGCACCATCAGAAACACGAGCACAGTCCAAATAGCCGGTCCTAGTCGGCCGCTAGCATCACCCTTTCACTCGCCCCGCTCCTCCCAGCAGCAACACCACACCCACGTCCTTAGGGTGGAGTTCCCCATACACCCGTACCTCCTATCTTCACCTCACTTTGAAAAAATTTTCGAATCTTCAACCACCACCATGTTGCGCCAATCCATCAGACCAGCTGCCAGAATACTCGCCAGAAGCGCACGTGTTTCTGTGCGTTTCAACACGACGGTCGCCGAAAAGGCTCCTGTTGACGCCAAGATCTCGCAAATCGTCGACCAGATTTCCACATTGACTTTGTTGGAGACGTCGGCATTGGTCACCGAGTTGAAAGACAGATTGAACATTTCCGATATTGCCCTTCCTGCAGCCGGTGCCGCTGCTCCTGTTGCTGCTCCTGTCGAGGAGGAGGTGAAGGAGGTGGTTGAGGAAAAGACCATTTTCTCCATCAAATTGGAGTCGTTCGACCCCAAATCCAAGCCAAAGGTGATCAAGGAGGTCAAGAGTTTGTTGGGCTTGTCTTTGGTTGAGTCCAAGAAGTTCGTGGAGTCCGCACCAAAGGTGTTGAAGGAAAACGTGGCCAAGGAAGATGCCGACAAAATCAAGGCCACTTTGGAGGGATTGGGTGCCAAGGTTTCGTTGGAGTAGGCACGCGTAGAACTGAGCACGGGCTAGCACTTCACGCTCCACTGCCTGGTGCCGCAGGTGACCTGGTATCGTCATAGTCTTGTATATATATCAAGGAGTTGTTCTCGGGACAACATAAGTTAGAGGGTGTAGAAGATTCTAGGAGGCTTTCAATGATGTCATGAAGTCAATGGTGGGCATAGCGCAGCGTTTGAAGGTGGTTAGTCCATATCGATTGTTTACTGGCAGTTCTGGTCCATTACTTTCATTCCACTGGTTTTCGCATTATTTTAGGCTTCATTCTCAGACGATAATTAAAGATGATATTTGTGCGGTGATTTTGAATCTGGCAGGGGAAGCAGTAGACTGGTCCACTTCTCTGCAAACAATCAAGGAAGGGTCTGAAACCTTTCCTTCAGTTCATCTTAATAGTGAATTTTGAGTCCTTGTTTGCAATGTATCAGTTTACTGCGAAACGCACATTTGCATATTTCTTGATATGCTCACTTTGGATTTGGGTGCGAAAAGTTGCAAACATTTGCATCAAATGCTCCAACATTCCAACAACTGCCAACAACTGCCAACAACTGCCACAACCGACGCTTCGAAGAGCTTTTTACACTATAACGAAAGCTCCCCCTGTTTCACTTTAATTTATCGAGTCTAATTCTTTCTGAAATCTTCACTTTGCCTGTGCGTTCTGCCAACAAGAAACCATTGCTGCTTTTCGCCAAACTGAGAAAAGCCCCGCTGAGGGACCACTCACCTGGCTGCAAACAATAACAGAAACTGAAAATTGCAGATTCGAAAAATTGAATTAAACAACCACAACTGAAACCTGTTCAACCTATCGACGACCACCCTTTCCAGTTTCCCACTACACCCACAAGCCGCCAGATAAACTCCTAGACCATTAACGCCTGCATACACACTCCTCTTGCAACCTTCACTCCACATTTCACCACACCCTTACCTCCCACTATCAACCACCTTCTTCCATGTTCCGAGTGCCACTAGAGTTTGACTCCGGCCGAACATTCGCCCGGCGAGACGAGATCAAGCCGTGGCTCCTGCAGCAATTGGCCCACTTCAAAATTGTCGTGGCCATCGAACGCTCCGACAACGTGAAAATCGTGTTTCGGTGCAAATCGGGCCCGCCGCTGTGCCCCTTCCGGGTCCGAGCCAACTTCTCGGTTCGCTCCAACGTGTGGTCGTTGCTGGTGGTCAACGACAACCACAATCACCACGTGGAAAATTCGGAAAAAATCCCGAAAACCGTCCCCAAAAAGAAACCGGAACGGCTTCCCCACACCGGAGTATTTGTGGGCATACCCAGGCCTTCCCAGGGAGCTTCGTCCAAGTACATCGACCGGGTAATGCGCAAAATGAGCGACCAGGTGGCCCAGATGGTCAGTATCAATATTTGGCAAAATTGTGAACTTCTGAGTGAGCAGAAGGAGGCAGCTGTGGCTAGATTTGTGGCTCGAGTGGTGGACGAGTATTTGGTGGACCGTCCGGTAGCCCCGGGGCCTGTGATGCCACTTTCTCCACTTTTAAATGACCCAGACCTCTCGAGCCAGTTCAATACGCTGTTCAGCACACAATTGCCGGCATTAGCCGGCCTGAGCCGACCGGGGCCGCTTCCGCCGTTCAACTCGCTTCAAAACCACTTTGACACTGAAAAGCCGACATTGAATCCGGTGCAGTTGATGAAAACGGCCACGCATGATTTGAGCGAGTTCAAAGTGGACAACATGGGGCTGCTGTTGGCGTTGGCACCGGGAGTGCCTTCGCCGGGGGACCGGATAGACTCTTTGGGAAATTTGCACATGTATTCGGGGTGGTGATCGACATCTGCAGAGTGTTAATTGACGTTTTTCAGATTGACAGGTTTAATCAGATTGACGGGTTTTATCAGATTGTCAGATTCTTTCAACAGGTTTTTTGAGATTAAGGCTACTGAGATGGAGTCAGCAGGAGTATTTGGCAGATGTGACTTGTTGGTTTGCGACAGGGCATTCTTCAAAGAAGTCATTATTTCCCTCGGTGAATTGCCTCTTCCTCTGCGGGGCTAATGGCAAGACTTTCTTGTTGGAATGCTTCATGCCTTGAGTGATCTTGTTGAGCAATTCCTCACTTTCTACAGAGTGTGGCCACTGGCTGACTACACTATTTCCACGGGCAACTTCAAACTCGCAAACCTTTTCAATTTCATGCTTGGGCAACTTTCAAGTTGCTGCACTTGGAAACCACTGGCACTGTCTTCATTTCGTCCCACCTCTCATGTTGCCTGGCTCCACTTGTCCTGCACACTCCAATATCAGCGACCCAAATCCAACTCTCATTTCTCACCCCACTCAAACTTCAACATGAGAACTGAAAATGGCTTTGATCTCACTGCTCTAAGCGACACCGTCTTGCTAGTACCCTCCATCTCGATTGCCAACATTCCTCAATTGGCCACCGACCTTTTGATCCACACTTGGGGTTTTGCCAAAGTGGCAACGCTAGCCGATACTTACCTTTACCCGTTCATCTCGCCGGCAGACTATTCGGAAAAAGCACCCGGTGGTATTTCTTACGCCCTTGAGGTGTACTACAGCGCCCAGCACAAATTGAGCTTGATTCAGCAAAGATCGCCACTTGTGCCTGGATTTGCCCAGCAGCACGTGGCAGAGGTGCTAGTGCCCTTTGTCAAGACAGGCCAGTTCGAGCACGTGGTCTTTTTGGATCTGGCGGACGCTGGGTTGGTTGAGCACATTGCACATGGAGAAATCCAAATCTACACAAATGAAGATTTGCTAAGTCAACTCAACACTTTGCACATCTCGGACAGGGCAAAGCCGCTTGCAAGCACAGACCATTCTGTGTACGCACAGGCTGTCATTGACGGCCTTGGAGTCCAAACAAAATTGAGTGTTTTGGTGACTTATGTATACGAGGGCGACAACTCGGATGACGCGCACGCTCTCGCCACAAAGGTGGCCGAGGTGTTGAAGATCGAGGAGCCGAAGAGGTGGAACGCTCCGGTCAGTTGGCTCGGAGTTTACGGAGATAATCCGATTCCTCTGGCCATGGAGAATGGGTTGTATGGTTAGCTATAAGTCCGGCTTGTCACGAAGCTTCAGTAAGTACTCATTCAACGCGGAATTGGCAGGCAGGGCAGGGGCCAGCAACGCAGGGGTAGCAACAGGTGTAGGTTTTTTCAAGAGTCCACTTTTGTCATCACCAACGTATCCCAAATTCCTCATGAACTTGTCAAGACGAAGGTCGTTCTTTGCAAAGTCTGTGTCGAGCATAAAGAGATCCAACTCCTCGCGTGGGGCGTTCAGCGTGTACGAAGCGAACTGGGGAGGTCTTTGGTACTCTGGAAACGAGAAGCTTGTGGGCACGTTGGAGCTGAAAAACAGAAGGAACGAAGCGTCGCCCTTCTCTTCCTTGATCTTAGGAAACTGAAGGGCAGATGGGGCAGGCAGGAGGAGCAAGTCCAGTTCTTTGAATTCCTCCTTGAGTCCAGGAACATTGTTCAGAAGCCGGTAAAGGTCCCACGTAAGCCGGCAAGGCACGGAGTTCTTCGACGCCGACTCAAGCACGTCACGGAGTCTTGCCGTGTGTTCAGCCGCGGCACGGGGCTCCAAGACGAGCATCGATGGGAAATTGAGTGCCATCAACACTATATGGTCCATGAACGGGTAGTGGAACATGGTTTCCGCACCGTCGAGGTCAAGAAGACGGCGAATGGCCACACACGCCGTGGTGTAGTTGCGATTTCGGAACTCGAGGAGCTTTTCTCGGAGAGGCGTTGTTCGGAGCGAGAACAAGCGAACACAGACGATGCACCAGATCAAGTTGGCACAAAGATGGAGGTACGCCACCATGGGAGGCGGGAAGACCTCCGGAGACGAGATCTGGCAATGCAGCGGAAGAGCCTCTTTCCAGTTCTCGAGTTGCGTCAGGAAGTACGACACAGGAAGACTTCCCGGAGACTCGGGGCCGTTCTCCGTGTCAAGCGTGCAAGTGAGGGCCGTGTTCAAGAGGGCCACCACCTTCACAAATTCGTTGAACGTCAGAAGACACCGGCCGGAGTCGAGTCCCATGTCGGGGTGGTGGAAAGACTTCCACGCCTCCCATTCTTCCCAGCCGTCGTCGGAAACAGCCGGAACCGGCCAGTCTGCCACTCGCACCAACGGAGACCGGCCCATGCGGGCGGCAATGAGCGTATTCACCACATACACTGTGGCCCATGTTCGCTCTCTGTTGATATTGTCGAGCGTGGCCCAATTTGCCTGGGTGTCATCTTTGCGGATGTCGTCTGGGGCTGGCCGCATGAGCCTGACGTCGATGGCCATTCTTGTGGCGCTCAGAACAATGACCCAGCAGTTGTCCCAGTCGCCGGCCTGGTAGAAATAAAGGCCCAACAAGAGCATGGCCTGGGTGGTTTCGATGGTGGAGACGGGGGCGTTTTCGAGAGCTAGCACGGCGTTTCTGGCGTGCGAGGCGGCGACCTTGGCGTCGGTGGTGTGCTCCAACGCCAAAATGGCCCAGAGAAGTGCCAAAACGTTGCAGTCTGCGTGGGAATCGTTCAGCTGCAAGCGGAAAACCTGTCTGATGACGAGAAGCCGGTCCAACATCGGGAGCCACGGGTGGTAGATCTGGAAGTAGTTGTCCACCAACTTGCGGAGGTTTTTGGGGAAGCGGAAGATCTCAAGCGGAACTTTTCGGAACTCCGAACCACTGGCTTGCGCAGCCATGGCCGACGACGACAAGTTGAACATCGACCCGACGCGGAATGGGTTTCTCTTTCCTGGTGGAAGCTGGGTGTTGTATTTTTGGATGGCCGTGCCGGAAAACCCCGATGTGTGTTGGGAGAGGCCGTGGTACTGGAGGGTCACGGGCTCCCTGGTTTCGTCGAGCTCTCCTGCAATGAACTGGAAGATGTCGCCGCGGAGAAAGTCCTGGTCGTTGATGATTGCAAAGTCAAGCTCTGAGTTGAGTGGAGTAGTGAGAATATTGGACAGCGAAAGAGCATTGAACAGAGAAAGAGCATTGAACAGAGAAGGAGCATTGAACAGAGAAGGAGCATTGGACAGCGCAAGGGCATTCGACATAGAAAGAGTATTTGGAGCACTGGACGCTGCACTCGATTGTTCGTTTCTTAAGTCAGGTTGCTCGTTTCTGGCATTCTCCAAAGAAAGATTCACTGGTCCGTTTTTGGCACCGTGAACGGCAGAGTCGTGGGCCAAAATAAATCGCAGAAACGCTGCCGCCGTGGTGGAGGCCTCCCATTCTTGCTGGAGAGCATCTAGCTGGCTGAGAATTCGAGAGTTTTCCAATAATTCGAGCACCTTCAGCTCTAGTCCCGCACCCGACACGAGCAGTGCCACGAGGGCCTGGAAGAGAATGACTTTCTTCTCCAAGTCGTGGATATACCCCGTGGGAAGGCCTCTTTTCTTGGCTGTTTGAGTGTAGGTACATTGGGCATTATTGGTGGCACAGGTTGTGCAGCAGGGGGACTTTCCGTCGCATTTAGCCCGTTTGGATCGGCAGAAATCGCAGGCCCTGGTGACTCGGCGTTTTTTGCTTTCCTCGGACATGGTTGTGATTTTGGTTGTCGATGAAACTGGAAGCTCAAACAAGTTTGTAATAGCAGTTGAAATGCCGGTCGGTCGATGGTTGTGAAATAGTCGTTGAAGGTCGTTTAATGGTCTTTGAAGCGGTCTTTGAAAGTTCGTAGAAGTGTCGTCGAATTGGTCAGGTTGGATTCGGAATCCAATGGGGTGGATGTGATGGAAAATTCCAGCAGTCGTCAGAACAAAAGGAGTGAATAATCAAAGCTGTGCCCAGGGTTGCGTCGTTGTCCTCCAGGCAGTGTGCATGGGCAAAAGTCCAGAGAAGAACAAGAGAGTTCAAGATGTGATTTAGTGCAGTCGCGGAAAAGCGTTTTTCCGCATTTTGTGGGGCACAACCTGGGGGCATCACCTCGACCCAAAATCGAAAGGATGCCGGGGCTCGGCGGAGTGTACAGCTCGGCGGAGAGAGTGGTTAGGTGTTCGGGTGGGCGGAAAATGGTTCGGAATTGGTGAAATATTGCTGACGTTGAAAAGTAAAAACTGGGTGCAAAAATGAGAACAAAGATTGGAGGAATTGGAGGGGACGGAATATTTTGCGGTATTGGACGACTGCTGCCTTGTGCTTGTCTTGTTTCGTGGGTCGTCAGAGCCATGGCACTTAAGTTTATGCCCTGGTTCCCAAATCCTCTTGAAGAAATAACTTGAGATGAAATTCTTTCTTACCTGGCGAGATCTGTTCAATATTCATTATTCTACTCTTGAACTTCTTCTCGTTCAACTAAAGCTTCTTACTGTATTCTTAAGCTTCTGCTTTTGCCATTGTCTTATTCGCTAAGCTTCTTTCGCCATTGTACTAATCTTCTTGTATTAAACTTCTTCTTTTTCCTGTATTAATTCACTAAACTTCTTCTTTCGCCATTGTACTTATCTTCTTTCGTTATTGAAACCTCATTTAAATCTCAATTGGCTTGACGTTCTCCGAAACCTCGAACTTGGCCCCCGTCTTCGCCCGGATCTCCTCCACAGACGATGCTGGGTCATACTCAATAAGCACCAACTTCTCGTCCACAATGTCAAACACTGCCAAGTCCGTGATCACTCTGCTCACACAACGCTTGCCAGTCAACGGGAAAACGCACTCCTCCAAAATCTTGGGTCTTCCCTTCTTGTCGACATGCTCCATCACAACCACCACCCGCGTCTCCTGCGGGTTGGACACCAAGTCCATGGCTCCTCCCATTCCCTTGACACGACCAGGTAAGCCCCAGTTGGCCAAGTCTCCCTTCGCAGAAACCTGAAGGCCTCCCAAGACAGCCAAGTTGATCTTTCCCGAGCGAATCATGGCAAACGACTCCTCGGAGCCGAACAAAGATGCACCTGGAGCCAACGTGACCGTTTCTTTGCCAGCATTGATCATGTCTGGGTCCTCCTCTCCCTTCTTGGGGTATGGGCCCAAGCCCAAAATGCCGTTTTCAGACTGCAACGTCACATTGACTCCGGGAGGAAGGAAGTTGGGTGCCAAGGTGGGCATTCCAATTCCCAAGTTGGCGAATGACCCGTCCTCGAACTCCTGCGCCGCTCTCTTGACGATCTTCTCTCTCTTGAGATCAGCCTCGTTGCCGGGTTGCTCCAAGGAGCCCTGCGCAGCTTCGTTGTCTTCAGAATACTTGAAAATCTCAATTTCCTTGGGGGTGGTCGATTGGATCACCTTGTGAACGTAGATGGAAGGCAAGTGCACGTCCTCGGGTGGAATCTCGCCCGGCTCCACGATGTGTTCGGCCTCCACAATGGTCATTTTGGCGTTGCGGCCAAAAGCACTATTGAAGTTGCGGGCGGCTCCTCTGAACCAGCAGTTGCCCAAGGTATCGGCTTTGTAAGCCTTGACAAGGGCCACATCGCCGAAAATGGCATTCTCGAGCAAGTACTTCCTGCCGTTGAACTCGCGCACCTCTCTGGGTTCGGTGGCCTTGAGCACATGTGTTCCGGTTTCGTCGTAGCGAACAGGCAACTTGCCTTCTTCCAACCAAGTGCCTACACCGGCTGGAGAGTAGAATGCAGGGATTCCGGCGCCTCCAGCACGCACTCTTTCGGCCAAATTTCCCTGCGGCGTCAACTCCAAGTCGATTTGCCCGGTCAAGTACAACTTTTCAAACGTGCGGTTTCCTCCGATGTACGACGAGATCATCTTAGTGATCTGGCCAGTGACGAGCAACTGCGAAAGCCCTCTTCCATCGAGCCCAGCGTTGTTGGACACGGCCGTGATGTTCTGGATCTCATCCTTGTCCTTCAAGGCGTTGATCAATGTGTCGGGAACACCACTCAATCCGAATCCTCCAGATAACAAGGTGATGTTAGAGGAGATCCCTTCCAAGGCCTCGTCGGTTGTCTGGACGACCTTGGACGTGGAGCTGAAACGTACAAATGCTGCTCTGGGCAAGCGGATCAGAAACAGCTTCAACATTGTTTGGGGGATTTCATGGAGAGGTGTCGGTATATATGTTCGCCGGAAATGTGTTTTTCCGGGGATCTGGGGAACGCGGAAAAAGCATTTCCCCAAATCCGGGGTCTCCACTTGTTGGGAGTAAGCGCGTAAAGTAATGACACAGGACCAGTGACAGCTCGAATAGTGATAGTCACCGTGAACGCCAATTATTCTGCACTCTCGTTGTCATTGGTGAGTATAAATTATCTACTAAAAAGTGGACCACGGTGGTTGTCATTTGCCAGGCTTTGGCACAAGTCTAAAAAGAAGTGGCAGAAAAAGGCAGCGCGAAAGCTGAGCCAAACTCAATAGGTGGAGTCAGGGCCATTTGCAACTTCGCACATAATTACCGCCAGCTTGTAACAGTTGTTCATAGAACTTGCGTAAAGAGGCAAGGAATTATGAGAGCATGCTAATATATTGCTACGGTTCGTTCATCTTCATCATGTATTGACTTGAAGTTCAGCTGACATCGTGAAGTGAAACATGAATTAACCTATTCACTAATCTGCGAATACGGATCACCAACAGTGCTTCACAATATCACTCGGAAATCTTCTATCATGTCTGGAGTCACTCTTCCATCGGGATAAGTTCACTCGATATTTTCAATCTTTGCTATTTCTTCTGTTATTCACCTGCTATTTCCTCTGTTGTCAGCTCACTTGTTGTCACTTCGCCTGTTGTTATTTCACTCGATGTTTTCACTAGTTGCTATTTCTTAGGTTGTTATTTCAACTGTTATTTCTCTGTTGACATCTCACCTGTTCATGACTTCGCCTGTTGCTATTTCTTCTGTTGTCATCTCACTTGTTATTTCAATGTTGTCATCTCACTTGCTACCTCGCCTGTTGTTATTCACTTGTTGCTAAGTTCACCTGCTTTCCGCTGTGGCAATCTCACTTATTATCACCTCACTACTTGTTATTTCCTCACTTCTCGGCTCAGTTCACTACATCAGCTCAGGGCTCGGCTTGTCATAACAACGTTTATTAGTGGCTAGCCACTTTCTGTCCTTGGTTAGTCCAACTCACTTGCAACCGGCAACCCGTCCGAGTTGATCGTAAACTTTCCCTTGCCAATTTTGGCCAAATCCTCTTTGGTCTTCTTGACCAACGCCTCCTTGGCCTCGGCGTCGGTGATGATCTTAAAGTGCCACTTCAAGTACCAGTCGCCGGCATCCATGCCGTACTTCTTGGCCTTTTCCTCGCCCAACTTGTCCAAGCTGAACAACAAAGGCGATTTGACACCAAACACGGCATCCGACGTCTCATACGGATCGCCCTTGTGGTACAACGCAGTGATCAACTTGTCGTAGCCCTCCTTCTCGATGATGAAGTGGATGTGTGCTGGACGGTACGGATGTCTGTTGATTCTCTGCAAGAGCTTGCCCACTGGCCCGTCGTGAGGAATTGGGTACGGAACAGGACGAGTTGCCTTGATGACAAACGAGCCATCTTCCTGCGTCGTGACTATGCCTCTCATGTCGGCGCCGTCTCTGTCAGCGTACTGTGTGTCGTAGAAGCCGTTTTCGTCGCATTCCCACAAATCGATCTTGGCTCCCCCAATGGGCTTTCCACTGACGTCTGTCAACAAACCTTCGATCAAAAGAGGCTCGCCTTTGCCCTCGGAGCAGATAGACGATCCTTGGTCGTGCTCCACTGCATCGTGCGTGTGGAATGGGCCCAATAACGTGCCCACAGTGGCTCCCTCCGGCTTCGGGTGAGAAAGTCCATCCACCAAAACCAGCAACCCCAAAACGTCCAGCAACAACACGAATTCCTGGCGGATGTCCGAACACATCTTGCCCACCTCGGTCAAGAACTCAACTCCCGCACCCCATTCATCGGTGGTCAATCTGGTTTCTCTGGCAAAGTCGTGCAAATGCTGTACCAACCGTTCCAAAATGAACTTCAATCGTAAGTCTTTGTGTTGCGAGTTGATCATCACGGTGTTCTCCGTGATGGTCTCTGTGCTCATGTTCATGATCTGCAATTTGCCCGGCGCCATTTTGTTGGTTCGAGAAACTGTGACAGGGTGACTTATATAGGATGTGGAAATTGCGGATAATTGCTTTCGCGGGGCATCGGAAATGTGCACATTTGTGGGGTACGAATTTTGTCAGCAACTCGGACCGATCAGTCCGTGACGACTGATGGTGCGATGTCTGAGAGAACATTTTGGCAGATGCATTGGCTGACTTTGTCAGATATCGGCTGACTGGCAAATGTTGTGGTTTCGGAAAAGCGATCTAGAGAAGACAAGAAGCAGGACTGTAATGAAGAAGCAGGACTGCCGAAGAAGCAGGATTTTGTGAGATGCAAACAATCGCTTGTATCGCTACTGTTGTGCTGTCTGGTTCTATGAGGAATAATTTTCATGGCCAGATAAGGCAGTTCAGGCCAGATAAAGCGATTCCACTAGCCGTCCAATATTGAAAACAGCACAGAACAGCGTTACTGGACACCACCAGATAATTACAGTGCCCTCTAAACCAGCAACCAGAGTGTTTGCCAGGATTACTCAGGGTCTCTCTATGACTCATGATTCGCGTGCGACTCAGAGCAACCCCACATTACACCAAGCAACGAACAATTTCGTTATCTATAAACTCAAACGTGACGGAAAGATTATGGTGCGACCAAGGGAGGGAACACTCCACCCCAGATTGAAAGCCATACAAGACTGACCATGGCCACTGCCACTAATAGTTCAAGGCATACTCGATGGCTGCAGTGTACCCGTATACACCCAACCCCGCAATCACTGCAATGGCCTTGTCCAGAAGGTACAGGTGGTGTCTGAACGGTTCTCTCTGGTGCACATTGGTGATGTGAACCTCGATGAAAGGAATGGCCGTAGCCAACAACGCATCACGAATTCCGACCGAAGTGTGCGTGTACGCACCAGCATTGATGATCACAAACCCCACGCCCTGCTGCTTGGCCTCGTGGATTCTGTCGATGATGAAACCTTCGGTGTTGCTCTGGTAGGTGAACAACTCACAACCATCGTGCTTGGCCACCTGCGCACGGGCTTCTGCCTCGAGGTCCGATAGCGTGGTGGTGCCATACTTCTCCGGCTCTCTGGTGCCGAGAAGATTCAAGTTGGGGCCGTTGATGAGCAAGACTTTTTTAACCATGGTGGAGGAGTGGTTGATTAATTTTTCGCTGTGCGACTTCTATTAGGTATTTGGTCGTACGAGAATTGGACGATTCGGAGCAACTGGGAGCGACGCATAATATTCTTATACAAGTTGCAATTCTGGAGTGCAGCATTCCGACGGCCCGTTGGGTACCCCACGATTACGGAGCCCGGACAGCGGGGCTCTTTTCCGGAAAAACACTCCTCCGGATATGCGCACTCTTGCGCATATCTACCTGCTATTTAATTAACAGGATCGTCACAATGCGGAAGACCACAATTTTACGCAACTTCATCAGGATGACAGAACAACGTTTTGGATTGGAAAACCAGGTGAAAAGAAACCCCCACCCGGACTTTGCCAAGGTCGAGGGCGAAAGACAGCCGTTTGCCGAAGAAAATGTCTGGAAATACACACAAATCCCAGATATCGACTGGAAAGTGGGATCTGGAGCCAATTCCGATGAGTGGAAAAAGCACAAGAAACTCGAAATCGACCCCTACGGCGAGGGCAGAAGCCCCGTGGACAACTACAAGACGCTCATCTCCGCGGTGGTGCCTCGGCCCATTGGGTTTGTGTCGTCGGTGGGTGCTGACGGCACCCGCAACTTGGCTCCGTTCTCGTACTTCACCGTCGTCAACCACGATCCCCCAATCTTCACGCTTGGGTTCTCGGGTGGAAAGGGAAACCCCAAGGACACGTGCAAGAACATCTTAGAGACCGGAGAGTTGACGATCAACATCATCAGCGAGTGGTTTGTGGAGGCCGCCAATTTCTGCTCCACCAACGCTCCACTCAATGTGGACGAGTGGGTATTGAGTGGGTTGACTCCCGTGGCGTCCACCAAGGTCAAGCCGGCTCACGTGGCGGAAAGTGCCTTTTCTGTGGAGGCCAAATTGCTCCACTCGCACGAATGGAAGTCCAAGTCCGATGCCAACCGAGCCACCGGTGTGTTGTGCATTGTGGAGGGAGTGAACTTCCACGTGAGAGAGGATGTGATCAACGCAGACTTGAACAATTTGGACATTGCCAAGTTGAAGCCTGTTTCGAGATTGGGAGGCATTACGTATGGACGTACTGTGGACGGGTACGAGAAGTTGCGTCCAGATTTTGACAAGGAAGCCGCCACGGACGAGGTGAAGCGTTTATTGGACTAGCTGCGAGCTGGACGACATGAGCATATGATACACTTGGAGAAGAGTATATTGAGGAGTAGAGGAAGAGTTCAATTGAGTTTAGAAAGAGTTCAACGTAGGGTTGAGGAGTACAATGTAGAATTGGAAATGTGGGGTGAATACATTGGAGGAGGATCAGCGAACACTGGCAGAGCTGGTATTGGTTTACAGGTCTCTCTGCACACTTTTCATGTCGCATTTTGCACCCATGCATGAATCCAAGTTTCTTAAAGTTTCAGGCTGAGACGTTTCCAGGAGCAACCAGATAGGGTTTTTTGTCGCTGCCAATCAGGGACACGGCAGACTGTTCTCGTTGGCCCAGATTGCAACATTTTGCCATATACTGTGCAGTGTGCTGCATCACCGGGCAACTCTTCCTGTTTTGCCCTTTTTTTCCCTTATTATCCCACTGCTCGCAGCTTTCTCGCTTTCTCGTTCTGAATCGCTGACTCGCTTTCTCACTTTCCTTCACTCTTTTTCTCACTCGTGCCCTTACCGCCCCCCACATTTACTCCATACCCCAGAATTTGCACTGCCACCATTCGCGCATCTAAATTCCCCATAATTGGCACATTGCTACCGAGTTACCGAATAACAATGAACACTATCGCCCCTCTCCTGCACGCCAAACCATGTAACGTTTAGCTCCGTTATCTCCTACTTTAACCACGCACCCTTCGCTCTAACTTCCAAGTAAACCACCAAAAAATCCTTCCTCCCCAGTGGCCAAAAGCTCCAAGTTGGCACTCCGGTCATTTGTTACGGCCTCTTCCGTAATTTTTCATCAAAGTTGTTCCCCTCCCGTCCCCACTCATCCTGCCGAGGGTAGCGCGCAGGTATATATAGATGCGAGTTTGCACCCAATAATTTCACCACCAAATGTCTCTCTTCACCGAATCGCCACAAGCCATTCTGGACTTCATTCAGTCCAAGTTCCCGGTGGATGTGCATTCCGTCAAGGACGCCGTGGCACTTCCTGGCTCGAAACAGCCAGGATTCTCGTCCATCTACAGAAATATCAGCCTGCCTGAAAAATTGATCACCACCCCCCACCCTTCTTTGACGACGTTGTACAATTTATTCGACCTCTCCAAGAAGGTGTACCCCGACCGCAACGCCATTGGAGTTCGCTCCACGCAACCCGATGGCTCTAGAGGCCCCTACGAGTGGGAAAAGTACTCTTCCCTTGATGAGAGACAAAAGGCCTTTGGCCTGGGGCTTTTCTTCATTTTGCAGCACAACCCCTACAAATCCGACTCCCCCGCACACGCCAAGATCGACGCGCACGCGGCCACCGTAGCCAGCGGCGAAATGTCGTTTATAGTGACTCTCTTTTCGCACAATAGAAAGGAATGGGTAATCGCCGACTTGGCCTGCATCAACTACTCCATCACCAACACCTCCTTGTACGACACGTTGGGTGCCGACACCTCCGAGTACATTTTGGAGTTGACGGAATCGCCTGTGGTGGTGTGCTCCAAGGACAAGTTGCGGAACTTGATCTTGTTGAAGGAAAAGTACCCCCAGCAGCTCGCCAACCTCATTGCGTTGGTTCTGATGGACCCTTTGGCAGCCTCCGATCCGGAATACGCCATTTTGAACGAGCACGCACGTGCCAATAGGATAGTGTTGTACGACTTTGCCCAGGTGGAAAACTTGGGCACCTTAGCTCGGCTTCCCGACCTCGCGCCCGAGCCAGAAACGGTGTACACCATCTCGTTCACCTCGGGAACTACCGGAAACCCCAAGGGCGTGGTGTTGACCCACCGGAACGCCGTTTCCGCCGTTACGTTCTGCTTGTCCAACAGCCAGGCCAACTCGTTGCCTAGAGTTTACAGTTTCTTGCCCTTGGCCCACATCTACGAGAGGATGTCCTTGCAGTTCGCGTTGTTCCTTGGTGCCGAGATTGGCATGCCCCAGTCGGCATCTCCGTTGACTCTTCTTAACGACGTGCAGCAATTGAAGCCGGACGTCTTGGGGTTGGTGCCCCGGGTGCTCACCAAGATCGAGGCCGCTCTCAAGGCGCAAACGATCAACAACGACGAAAAGCCGTTATTGAAGAAATTGTTCACCAACGCTGTGAGAGTCAAAATGGAGAGACAGCTGGTGGAAGACGGCGCCGAGGGCCGCCATTTCTTCTACGACCGGTTGATCGGGCTTCTCCGCAAGAAATTGGGGTTCCAGAACCTCCTGGCTTTCTCCACCGGCTCGGCTCCCATTTCTCCCGACACCGTGAAGTTTCTCAAGGCTGCGTTGAACATCGGCGTGGCGCAAGGTTACGGGTTGACCGAGTCTTTTGCTGGTGTTTCTGTCTCGATGTTGTACGAGGCGAATCCTGGATCTTGTGGTCCAATTTGTGTGACCACCGAGATGAGATTGAAGGACATTCCCGAAATGAACTACACTTCCGAAGACAAGGAGGGCCCACGTGGTGAGTTGTTGTTGAGAGGCCCTCAGATATTCAGGGAATACTACAAGAACCCGGAGGAAACAAGAAAGGCTAAGGACGAAGACGGCTGGTACCACACTGGAGATGTGGCCCGCGTGGACCCGGCAAACGGAAGAATTTACATCATCGACCGAGTCAAGAACTTCTTCAAGTTGGCGCAGGGCGAGTACATTACTCCCGAGAAGATCGAGAACACCTACCTTTCTGCGTTCCCCCTTTTGGCGCAGGTGTACTGCCATGGAGACTCGCTCAAGACCCATTTGGTTGGTATTGTGGGCGTGGACCCGGTGTCCATTGTTCCATGGTTGCAGGCTCGTTTCAAGTACCTGCGTGCGGACTTGGCCAATCCCGTGGAGCTTCAGAAGATCTTGAACGAGAGAGAGGTCAAAAAGACGTTCTTGATCGAGATGAACGCTTCGGTGTCCAAGTCTTTGCACAGTTTGGAATGCTTGCACAACATCTACCTTGCCATCGAACCCATGACTGTGGCGGACGGTGTGATTACTCCAACGTTCAAGATCAAGCGTGCCCAGGCCTCCAAATTCTTTGGTGAGCGTTTCATCCAGTTGTACGAGGAAGGTTCTTTGATCAGAGCCGAGTCGAAGTTGTAGTGTATTTATTAGATAATAAACAGTTGGACCAGTCTATTTGAGACAGATCGTGTGTCTCATTTCTTGGGAGTTGTCTTGTACTTAGATCAATAAGCAGTTTGGCAAGTCTAGACAGAACGTATGTGACATTTCTAGGGAGTTGCCTTGTATTTATTAGATCAATAAGCAGTTGAAAAAATCTATTTTTTTGAGACAGATCGTATGTCTGGGAGTTGTCTTGCATTTATTAGATAATAAATAGTTGGACCAGTCTTTTTTTGAGACAGATCGTATGTGACATTGAGAGTTGTCATTACACCAATAAACTGTGGGACAAGTCGTATTTGGTATGAACTTGGAAGTTGTGGAGTGAGACCAAAAAACTATTGGACAAGTCTATTTTTGAGACAGATCGTTGTGGCATTTCTTTTACGTGACGACGTGTGTCTATATGTACTTGTACGGGTTCATGATTCCGTTGGGATCGTAGTGGCTCTTGATTTCCTTGATCATGCGGATCTCCACCGCACTCTTGGAGTACCCAATGTAGTTCTTCTTCTGGAAACCCAAGCCGTGCTCGGCGGAAATGGAGCCCTTCTTGGACTGGATCCACTCGTACACAAACGGCTCCAAAACAGCCTCGATGTCCTTGTTGTACTCGCGAACACAGACGTTCAAATGCAAGTTTCCGTCTCCAACGTGGCCGTATCCAATTGCCTCGACCACCGGCTTGGCGTCGCTGTCAAAATCGACCATGTTGGCGGCGTTCAACTTCTCGCTGGCTGCCTCCACCAATCCATACAATTCAGGCAAAGGAATGGAAACATCGTACTTGTAGACTCCTCCCTCCAGAGTCGAAGCCTCAGGAATAGACTCTCTCCACGACCACAAGTTGCGCAATTGCGTTTCGTCCTGTGCGATGATGCCGTCGTCCACCAATCCGTCTTCCATGGCATTTCCCAAAAACGTCTCAAGCTTCTCCATGTCGTGGTCTCTGTTGGAGCCCGAAGTTTCAATCAAAACGTAGAACGGGTACTGGCCACTTTCGATGGGGTGGTCTGCCTTCAAGTACCGGGCCGTCAAAAGCTGTGACTTTCCGTCCATGAACTCGAAAGCCGAGAGAATCTCAGACAACTCCCTGCGAGCACCAACAAACACCTTTTGCACCGCCTCATACGACGAAACAGCCAAAAAGGCGACGTTGGTGGCCGTGGGACGCGCAGGACACAAGATCGAAACACCCGTGATGATGGCCAACGTGCCCTCGGACCCAATCAACAACTGCTTCAAGTCGTATCCGGTGTTATCCTTTCTCAATGCGTCCATCGAGTTGTAGATGGTTCCGTCGGGGAAAACGGCCTCCAAGCCCAAAACGGACCCGTGCAACGATCCGTATCTCAACAATCTGAGTCCTCCAGCATTGGTCGCACACACTCCTCCCACATGGCACGAGCCCTTGGCACCCAAATCGAGCGGGAAGATGTATCCGTTCTCGGCCAAGTACGTGTCTGCCGTCTCCAAAATGACACCGGCGTCGCACTTCAAGATTCCGCTGATGTCGTCGAAGTTTCTGATTTTGTTCATGTTGGCGACGGAAATGATGATTTCGTCGAACACGGGGTTCAGTCCGCCGACCAAGCCGGTGTTACCACCCTGTGGGACTACGGCTAGCTTGTTCTGGTTGCAGTACTTCAAGATTTCCGAAACTTGTTCGGTGGTTTTGGGCTTCAACACCAACTTGGACTGGCCCTTGTACTTGCGCATCCAGTCCTCGTTGAAAAAGTCGAGGTCTTGCTCGTTGGTGATGACGTAGTTGTCGTCCTTCAACACGCCCCGGAAAAACGCCACATCAGCTTCTTCCAATGCCTTGAACTTAGCGTCTCTTTGCACTTTGTGGCTATAAGTATCTGCGGTGAAAGGCACCGATTTGGCAGCGGAATAGCACCGGAGAGGAAGCGCCTTGCCGACTTTCGGCACGCTCTTGGCAATCGAAACACGAGCACCTAGTGCCACGCTTCTTCTGAAAAAGAACATTGGTGGAAAAAGATGAAATTGACTTCAATTTAGATGTCGAGTCACGTGATATTGACTCGTCTTCATTTGTGCATTTTAGCTTTGATCTAATGAGAGGAATTTGATAGCTGGGTGCTTCCTGTTGTGCTATGTGGATCTACGATTCTTTACTCTGTTGGGGCACTTTTGGTGGTGTTCCGAAGTGCACTTTTGCACTTTCGCGTATGTCTATTTCGGGCTGGCCTTTCTTAAACTGGCAAAAGCACAGTTAGAGATATGTCGAAATCGCAGTGACCCGATTGGGTTTCCTCCATACCATCTAGAAACAATCACCACCTTGTTCATAACATTATTCTTGGCCATGTGCTCCAAAAGTATCCCTCCGGCTCCTCTCTCGCCGTTATCTTTAGATCCCTGTTGGACATTGATGTACTCATGATTTTGGAGTTGTCCCGTTCGCCAAGCTAGAATGTGGGGATGGCTGGCGTTTTTGATTATGCTTTTGTGCTGGGAGATGAACTGGTTGAGGACTTGGGGAATGTCGTCTGGGTGTTGGATGTCGGTGTGTCTGGCCTGGAATTTAGATTTTCTATCCACGATGATCTCCGATTCGTGCCAGTTGGAGATGTGGAGATTTTGGAGGCTTTGGGATAGTTGGAATCTTCTTTGGAAGCTTCGTCTGGTGGATCGTAGGAACATGAGTTGGATAAGTAAAACCTTTACACCTGAAAATGACCTTACACCTGAAAGTGGGGAAGTTGAAGCTTGACGTTTTTTAATTGGTTGAAGATTCAGTCAAATCGTCCGGTAAATATTCATCCGGAAGGACGTGATTTGGAGAGTTCTTTTACTGAAGAATATTGTGATTTGGATGCAAAAGTGCGGAAGCATATAGTCAAAAAAGAGGCTCAAAATTGACAAAGGTTGGAAATCTTAGGTCTTCCGATTTCACATAGTTCGCGTGGGGAAATGTGCATTCACTAGGGGAGGCAATAACCTATAATTCCGTAAACTTTTTCCTTCGGAAAGACTATGCAACAAACGTCATTCTGGAAATTTAGACAACTACAATGCGCAGAAATGAAATTTCATGTGGAGAAACGAAGTTTGCCTTATTCGAACAATTGGAAGCTAATAGTCATCCAAACCAAATCAGCATCTAAACATAAATGAATCTCGCTCGTTGCTCATCTGAACTCTACAAGATTGTTTCGCAACAAAACGATTATTGCGAAGGGACAGAATTGGATCTCAGTATTAGCTGGTGCGAATGTACAAAAATTGATCCCAACTTTAGTGAGAGGGGCGGTTCAAGCTGAAACACGAAATCATAGGAAATGTCTCAGTTGTAAATCTCCGGAAATTTATCTTCATTGACTATTGAAAGCGACCGTTTCCCAGGTGTTCGAATAGCTAGACGTCACTTGTGCCCCGCACGCCCGCTATACAGAAAAAATCTTTGGCCCATTTCTCCAATCTAACCATGATTTACTTGAAGACGCTTTTGAACGTCATTGACAATTCGGGGGCCCAGGTGGCCGAATGTATCAAGGTGTTGCGCCACGGCCCCAGAAATTTTGCCAGAGTGGGTGACGAGATCACTGTGGTCATCAAACAATCCAAGCCTTTGAACTCGGAAATCACAGGCCAGAGTGCCAACAACAGAGTGAAAAGAAGAGACATTTGCCGTGCCATCGTGGTGAGAACAAAAGCTCCGTTCAGAAGAGCAGATGGCTCGACCATCCGGTTTGACGACAATGCGTGTGTTTTGATCAACAAAAACGGAGATCCGTTGGGCACCAGAGTGTCTTCTGTGGTGGCCAAGGAGTTGAAGGAGTTGAAATATAACAAGATCGTTGCGTTGGCCCCAAAGGCCTTTTAATGTACATAGCATGGGATCGTGGGGTGAATCGTGTATTATAGAACAGAATACAGAAAGAACATACAGAAAGAGGAACGAATAGCGCAAACAGAAGGAAGAACTGAAGCACATTCAGAAAGAACGAGGCAACGAACATGGCGTGCAAAAAGAGCAGGAACGAATACAGTTCTATTTGTCGTTCAATTCATGTAGTTATGATTAGAGGTTGCTCCATTGGTCAAGCAAGGTGCTCAATTCCGGCTCATATCAAGAGCTGCAATCACCATCAAGACCGGGGGTTGGCATATATAATTTTCAGCCATAGTGCTCTTCTGAAAAGTGGAATTTCTCTGGATATGGAGGTCCACTTCAAAGGCTGGAAATCTAAATTGTTCTCTCCTTACCAGAGATGGCACATCGAGAGAACAAGAGGCACTGATGGCCCTGAAGTGCTGTCCATGGAGCCCGTATCACCTGATACTCGCTCCAGCAAAAGACTGTCTTGTAGTCCGTGGGTTTCAGTGAAACTTGGCCTATTTCCTTGGGGGAAATCTTGTCAACGCTACAACATCAATCAACGGGCTCCTCACTCGCTGCCACTGCCAATTCAAACAAACTCTCCACTTCTTGTCGTCTGGAATGCCAGCCGATTAGCGTATTGTTCAACGTGAATATGCTAGCTTCAATTTCTCTGGTGATTTCCAGGATTTCCGTGTCGGCAGTCCTCGAAGGTGGAGGAGTGAGCATGGCAATTGACTATTTCAATTAACAATTCAATTAGAATAGGTCGCACCTAGTCGCAGCAAAAGCCTAAATACCTTGAATATCTGCGCACAAACCTTGACTCACTTCGCGCGAAATCCAGCACATAAAATCCAGCACATAAGTGCAATAAAATTTTATTTTCTCGAAACAACCATGGCTGACTTAGAAAAAGCAGTGGAGAAAGTCTCCTTGCAGCCAGCCAAGAAGGAAAAGAAAAAGGCCCAGCCGCAGAAATCTTTGCTCTTGGACCCGCAGCCACAGTTCCTTGACCACAGAATCAAGATCTTCGATGAATTGAAGGCCAAGTACGACGCCGAATGCGCAGCTAAGGCCAGAGTGGCCATAAAAATCACCTTGAAGGACGGCACCGTCAAAGAAGGAACTGCCTATGAAACTTCTCCTTTCGCCATTGCAACCTCCATTGGCAAGTCTTTTGCCGAGAGACAGGTGATTTCCAAAGTCGACGGCGAGTTGTGGGACTTGGAAAGACCGTTCGAGGGCGACGCCAACTTGGAATTTTTGGACTTCGAACACCCAGAGGGAAAGGCCGTTTTCTGGCACTCTTCGGCCCACGTTTTGGGCGAGGCCTGCGAGTGCCATTACGGATGCCACTTGTCTTATGGCCCTCCAACCGAGGACGGATTTTTCTACGACATGTCGATCAACGACGGCGAGGGCGTGGTCTCGCAGGAAGACTTTGGCAACTTGGAGAAGGTGTCCACCAAGGTGATCAAGGAAAAGCAGAAATTTGTCCGTTTGGAGATGACCAAGGCCGAGTTGTTGGAGATGTTTGCGTACAACAAGTACAAGGTCAAGTTCATCAGCGACAAGGTGGAGGACGGCACGTCCACCACGGTGTACAGATGTGGTCCTTTGATTGACTTGTGTAGAGGCCCTCACATTTTGCACACCGGCAAAATCAAGGCGTTCAAGGTGTTGAAGAACTCGTCGTCGTATTTCTTGGGTGACGCAGCCAACGACTCGTTGCAGAGAGTGTACGGTATCTCGTTCCCCGACAAGAAGTTGATGGACGAGCACTTGAAGTTCTTGAAGGAGGCCAGCGAAAGGGACCACCGTAAGATCGGCAAGGAGCAGGAGTTGTTCTTCTTCAACGAAATGTCCCCCGGCTCGGCGTTCTGGTTGCCCCACGGCACCAGAATCTACAACACCTTGGTGGACTTGATGAGAAGCGAGTACAGGCAGAGGGGCTACGACGAGGTCATCACGCCCAACATGTACAACACCAAATTGTGGGAGACGTCCGGTCACTGGGCCAACTACAAGGAGAACATGTTTGCGTTCGAGGTGGAGAAGGAGACCTTCGGCTTGAAGCCCATGAACTGCCCGGGCCACTGCATTCTCTTCAAGAGCCGCGAGAGATCGTACCGTGAATTGCCGTGGCGTGTTGCGGACTTTGGCGTTTTGCACAGAAACGAGTTTTCCGGTGCGTTGTCTGGTTTGACCAGAGTGCGTCGTTTCCAGCAGGACGACGCCCACATCTTCTGCCAACAGGACCAGATCGAGGACGAGATTGCGGGCGTTTTCGACTTCTTGCAGAAGATCTACGGCACGTTTGGCTTCGAGTTCAAGATGGAGTTGTCCACCCGGCCCGAGAAGTACGTGGGCGAGTTGGAGACATGGAACCAGGCCGAGAAAAACTTGGAGAACGCCTTGAATAAGTTCATGGGCCCCGGCAAGTGGGAGTTGAACCCGGCCGACGGCGCTTTCTACGGCCCCAAGATCGACATCAAGATTAGCGACGCTTTGAGAAGATGGTTCCAGTGCGCCACCATCCAGTTGGATTTCCAGATGCCTGCGCGTTTCGAGTTGGAGTACAAGGCCGACACCAACGGCAAGGAGAACTCCATCGCCAGACCGGTGATGATCCACAGAGCCATTTTGGGGTCTGTCGAGAGAATGACCGCCATTTTGACCGAGCACTTCAAGGGCAGATGGCCGTTCTGGTTGTCTCCGAGACAGGTTTTGGTTGTTCCCGTTGGTGTGAAGTACTTTGAGTACGCCGAGTCCTTGAAGGAGACGTTGGTCAAGAAGCACCACTTCTACGCGGACGTGGATCTTTCCGGAAACACGTTGCAGAAGAAGGTGAGAACCGGCCAGATGTTGAAGTACAACTTCATTTTCATCGTCGGTGAGCAGGAACAGGAGGAGAAGAGTGTCAACGTGAGAAACAGAGACATCCAGGAGGAGCAGGGCAAGAACGCCACCGTGAAGTTCGACGACGTCGTGCAGCAGTTGCACGCCTTGAAGGAGGAGATGAGACAGGACAACAAGTTGGTGTAAATAGAGCCGGAGTAGAGCTGGAGTCCATACGTCACGTGAGGCGATTAGATCGCAATACCTTTATTCAGCACAGATATTATATCATCACCAACCTTACAACGATGTCCGACATTCCCGGAGGCAGGGACGCTCGCAATCCCTATGCGGGATTGACCCCGCAGCAACAGCAATTGGGCGTTGCCTTGTATGAGGCCGACAAGGATTTGACCCCACAAGACAGACAAATTATAGCAAATGACTTGAGAAGCATGACCACCAGGGCAAATCTCTGGACTCTCGTGGACGCCACGGCTGCGTTCTTCATCCCCACAGCATACCGATCGTTCAAAATGAAATCACAGAAGGTTCCTGCTTCGGAGTTCTTGAAACAACCTGTGATTCACAGGAAACCACTTTCTGCCGCCATTGGCTTTGCCGTGTTGCTTGCGGCGTTCCCCATGGAGCTCACGTATCGCTGGCAGAACAAAATCAACAGTTTGGCCGCACAGAGACCGTCATTTCCTGGAGAAGTGCCAACTGAAAGCGAAAGACAACTCAAGATGTGGAAAGCGATGCCCCAGTACCAGGCAGCCCTTTTTTACGGCTACATGAGCAAAACCGCGCGTGACCAGTCGCATGTGTTCCAGGATCCAAGGCAGTTTCACGGAGATTCCATGTTTCAGGACCTCAAAGATGGAAAAGATGGAAAGTCTTGGGATGTTGAAGGAAGCGATGCAGGAAGTACTTTGGGTGCCGTTCAGGACAGCGGATTGCCTCATTGGGACCACATCCGAGAAGAGAACGGGTTCAGGCCTGTGACGGGATTGCAAAGTGACAAAACGGGATTTCAGAGCGACAGTGAATTTCAAGGCACGAAAGAATTTTTGGCGGTGCCAGAGTCGGACCCTCCAGTGAAAAGGAGTGCCTGGGACGCAGTCAGGTCAGGGAAGTAGAGGCAGGAGAAAAATAGTTCATAGCGTGGAAATGACAATTTAAGTGCTTTCCGGAGAATTGTCTTGTGCATGTGGCTTCGTGGGCATTTTTCATGAACTGTCAGGAAAACTTTATATAGAAAGACCAAGCGATGCATAATTGGAAACCGAGGTGTATTGTATACGCACTGAAATTACATTGGACTCTCCCCTATCGTTTATGGTGGGTTATTTGTCTCCAGGTGCATTTTCAATTTCGCACCCAATAAACGTTCTGAAGCCTATTTCTCAACATTAATGGTAAACGTTGACAAAAATAAACCTCTAATTGTCTGACAGCCACAACCTTAAGTAGTCTCTGATAATATTTCTTTGATTCTGCTAGAGGTGAATAATATTGATCCAAAAGATCCAAGACCAATGTTTATCCAAGCGCAAATTTGGCCCAGTAACCAGCACACTGCAAATTGCATGAAAGGAATTGTCGTTCAAGATCGATTCGGCCAAGTTACCGTACAGTCAGGAGATGGACACATGGAGAAGAGAGTCTGGTTCGCCAGATTATGAACAAGGAACACATTGCTCCGCCCGTGGCCTGAAATTGGGTCTGAACTCGTCACAAACCACATTTCAAAAATATGGCTTCAGACACATCTAACCGCCTCTCAAAGAACCAATCTCGTCCCAAATCTTGCCCTAACAGCGCCAGTATCGAATAGGTCACGGTTTTCACATCCTGAAATCCAGCGCTCAAATTCAAGATCATGCCCCAATTGGGAAACATCTGCGAAATTATCAACTTGCTACCCCATGTTTCCACCAACCAGTCTACGCCCGCGGGCAATTGTCCGTTTCGGGATCTTTTTTCGCCACACATCGACAGCACCACGTCTCAAAATTAAGTGGTTCTATTCCACGGACGCTCCCATCACAAAACCTGATTGGTATGAATACAAGCAAGACAAGAAACCCGAGAAATTCGTGCCGTTCTCGGACTACGACGCCAAGCGCTTGGAACAGGAGTACCCCACCAAGAAATCCCCCGTGGAAGTGAAAGAAGACCGCCTCTTTGAAGTGGACATTCACAAGATGCAATTGGCTCCAGTATACTGGAAAGGAGCTGCGTACGAGGTCAGAAGAGGCACGTGGTTTACCACGGACGGCGTGCCGCTTCCAGCAGAAACCGCTGCCGAAATTGAGGCCGGATACGGCAAGTGTAAACCGTATGAGACCAAACCAGAAGCTCCAGATTTTGCACAGGAGTTCCGAAAGTCGCCCAAAGAGGCCATGGCAAGATTCAATGACGAACTCAAGAACAATTTGGACCTGGATCCTATAGACACGGCAAAAGAAACGGACGTGGTTGATTTGGGAGACGGCCAGGCAGCTGTTTTCTTCGATGCGACTCAAGGTGCCATTTTCCCCAGAAATATCAGCAAATTTCAGTTGGGAGTGATTAGGAACATGGGACCGAAGGCAGGGTCGCTCATGGATGTGACGACGGTGCAAAGAGGATACACGGAAGCATTGGGCTCCTCGATGTTGGACTCGGTGAAGTCGGCACCCGTTCCGTCGTTGTCTGACATTATTCTGGGCGAAGTGGCTTCGTTGTTCACACCAGGCAAAGAGCAAGACTCCAAATTGGTATCAAAGGACAAGGAAGAGACTCTCCAGAAGGTGTTGGAGTCGGACTACGAAAGCGTGGAGGACCCAAAAGAATCGAACAGAGATGTCGACCACTTGGTGCTCTGTGTCCACGGAATCGGCCAGATTTTGGGCTACAAGTACGAGTCGGTGAACTTCACCCACTCGGTGAATGTCATGAGAAACACCATGCGAGAAGTGTACCACAACGAAGAAAAGTACCAGAAGTTGGCACACGGAGAACAGTACAACCCGAAGGACACGAGCCAGGCCACCAACAACAAGATCCAGATTCTTCCCATTTCCTGGCGCCACGAGGTCACGTTCAACCCCAGAAAAGAGTTTGGCTTGTTGGACGACCACGGCAGCCCTAGGCTCCCCAGCCTTGGCCAGATTAATGTGGATGGAGTCAGACCCTTGCGCAATATCGTGGGAGATGTGGTTTTGGATGTGTTGTTGTACTACGAGCCTCGATACATCAAGGAGATCTTCCAGGCTGTGGTGACTGAGTTGAACAGAGTGCATGCGTTATACATGGAGAGAAACCCTGATTTCAAGGGAAAGATCCACGTCTTGGGCCACTCCCTAGGGTCTGCCATTTCCTTTGACTTGTTGTCTTGCCAGGACAAGCTGGACAATGAGTACCATTTGAATTTCGACGTGGAGAATCTCTTCTGTGTGGGTTCTCCAGTAGGAATGTTCAAGTTGCTCCAGCAGAAGAACATCAGGCCAAGAAGTCAGGCAAAACCGGACTCGGAAGACGTTGATTCCCCCAAGTGCAAGAACCTCTACAACGTGTTCCATCCATGTGACCCCGTGAGTTACCGGATGGAGCCACTTGTGAACCCGAAATTTGCCCAGTTCAAAGCTGAAGAGATCCCCTACGCTTTGAAAGGATTCAACACCCAGGTCCGCAATATCACTAGTTTCGGAGACGAGGTGCTGGAGAAAATCATCAAAGCTTCTTCCAGCTGGTTTCGAGCCAGCGAGAAACAGGATTCGTCCAAGACTCTTGACCAGCAGGCGTTAGCAGAAAATGCCTTGGGTGACATCATCTCCACATTGGCCAGCCCAGGAGGAGACAAGAAGGACAATAAGAGAAAGACCAAACAGATGCAGATGTCGCAGCAAGACATCACCCAACTCTGCGAACTCAACAGATCCGGAAGAATCGACTACTGTCTTCCTATAGGAATGTTCAGCATTGCGTTGGTGTCGGCCATCAGTGCACATGTTTCGTACTTTGAGGACCAGGAAGTCGCTGGATTTGTGATGAAGGAGATACTCTCGTGCGACCAGGAGACCGTGGGGTCCAAGACAGTCGTTGCATACACCTAGATCAATCAGCTCGTATCCTAACTTTTCTTGCACTACTTACTACATCAACAAGTCGTCGATGCTCTGCTCGGCATCGTGCTTGATCAACTCCAACATTCCTTCCGGCAAAATGGGAGCGTTTTCAGCGTCCACGACGTATCTGAAGGGCATCTCCGTCGACTCGTACTTGTTGTACTTGATCTCTGGGTAGTCGATGAATTTGATGTCTTCAAACTTCTGCTGTTTCTCCACAATGATTTGAGTGGTTCTGATGGCCGTGTCGGTGGTCATCTGCAAGGATCCCAATCTTCTTCCTGCAAACCCGTACTTTTCTCTTAGTATTCCTGTTCTGTCGATTCTGGGATGAGAACCCAAAATACCTCCAAAGACAAAGTAGTCAAATTTGGAGCTGTCTTCAGGAACCAAGTCCTGGTCAGCAGCAGGGTCAAGCAAGCAGACTCTTTTGGAATCCACTCCTCCGTCGATAGTGGCACACTCTTTGGTGGTCCATTGCAAGCCCAAGGCAAGCAATCTTTGAGGAATATCTTTCTCAGTGGTATGGGCAGGCAAAGAAGTCAAAATGAGGTTTTCTGGCCCCACATCTCTGAGGATCTGCGAGTACTCAAGAATAACCCATTCGGAGAACCCCTCCTCCATATGTTCAATGACGTATTTCATGTTGGTGGATAAGACTATTTTCTGTTCGCGATGGGTGCAAAACCTCAAAATCATGGAGTGCATAGTGGGAGTTGGCCAAAGGGAAGATTGGCTAGATTGAAGTTCTCGTAGTCAAAATGAAATTGAAATTCCTTAAATATCATGACAGAGTACCATGCAAACAAATGCCATTCAAACTTTTTGAGCAAATAGAATTCTAAAATTATTAGAGAATGAAATTGGTTGAATTTCATACTCGGCCAGAACAATATGTTGATTGAGGACAAAAAATGGAAGTAGTGGAGATAAGACAGACACAAGCTCATTCCAGGAGACAGAAGAATTATGTTTTGAAGAGAATGAACGGTTGTCGAAAATATACCAGTCCTTGGCGTTGAACTTGAAGTGGATAATAGTGATTTGAATGGTACTATATATTAAATTTGATCAATAAACACAACTACTTCTTACAACAAGACTCTGCCGATGTCGCGGAGAAAGCCAATCTAGACGTCTTGTCCACGTTCAACGAACAAGTGTCAGTGCCCTTGGCACCGGCCTTGACCTCGGTGGTGGTTCTTGCGTACGATGGCTTGACATCAAGACATGGGTTCTCGGTGAAGAAATGTCTAGGGCGCAACATGAGGTCAAATATCTCAGTCGGCATGACAGGGAAATCCTCTGGGGCTGGGAAGTGGGTGATGCCGAAAGTGTGGAACATAAGAATGTCGGTATTCTCGATGTTGGCAGTTCCATCGTGAATCCAGTCTCTCATACCTCTGGAACCGTCACCAGACCACTGACAAACGTGCTCACCAGATGGATACATTCTGCCGTAGCCCAAGCCTTCGTCCTTGTATGGAACAACCTGGGTGGTCCACGCAGCCCAAGGAGCTCTCTTCCTGACCAAAGAGCCCTCCTTGGCCAAAAGTGGAGGGCACCACGTGGAAACCAACTTATACGAAGAGGGCTTTCCCGAGAATGGGTTGATCTTGCTAGGGTTGAAGATGTCCCAAGTTCTGGTGGTGCTGGCGTGGGTCAACGAGTCCTGGACAGTCTTGAAAGGCGTCTTGTGGGCGTAGAAAGAGTTTCCGTACATGTTCTGGGAGGAGCCGGTAGCACCTGGACCAGGAGAGGCATCTGAGGTAGCAGCGGAGTTGTTATCTCCGTCAATTCTGGGATCCAATCTCAAAGAGAACATGTGCTGGTGGTTGTGGGCGTTGACCTGTGGGTACACCTGCGTTCCCCATGGGCCAACGTCCTCGTCCTCGGCACAAACGAAAGTGTTTAGGATTCCCGTCAACCGGATCTCCAACTTGATGGTGCCATCCTGTCTGAACGTCCAGTACAAGCAGTACTCGTAGTTGGCCGCGGTGAAGATCTGGGAAATAATAAGCTTCTTTCCTCTGGTCACCACCGTGGTCTGGAAGTCGTCTCTGAAGTCCGAGTGCTTGAACAACATGCCGTCGTCTTCCTCGTGGATGCACACTGCGTTCTTCACAGTGAGGGCGTTACCCTGTTTGTCTGGGAAATGTGCATCCATGTAGTGGATCACACCCTTGCAGTCACAGCCCAAAGTAAGCGGGTTGGTGCAGTTTCCGGCACCGTACTCGCCGATATCCAATGCGTGCTTTCTCTGGTGGGGGAAATCTGGCGAACCGTAAGGAACAATCATCTCCGAAAGCGAGATTCTGTGGAAAAGAGGCCTCACGTTGCCGTGGTCGTTGTAGGTGATGTCCGACAAAACAATGCCCTCTCTGTAGTTGAATCCAATGTGGAACTGGAAGTTAGACCAGTTCATCACGTGCCCGTCCATGTTGAAGGACACACCTTCAGGCTGGGTGATGTTGATAGGTGTTGCGTCGTTTCTGAACCCACTGGGGTTCTCCTTGGTGCCGAACTTCTCGGCAATGTGCTTGGGGTGGAAAGACGAGTGCTTGTGTTTGGAAACCTTACGTCTTCTGTTTGGAATGTCAATGAACACAACCTTGCCCTCGTTCATGTCCACAATTGGGCAGAAATCCAATGGGTGCGAGTAGTGCGAGTCGTCCTCGTCGGATCTCCAGTACATAAGAGCCTGCTGGAGTCTTCTGGAAGCACCCCATCTCTCGTCGTAGCCGATGGTCCAGGCATCACAATAGACATTCTTCATTTCTTCCTTTGGAATTCCAGAAATCTCACACTGCTTGATGACGTTGGGGTCCGATCTCACAATGTTCTCGGTCTCCTGAAGATCGTGAGGGGTCAAAATTGGCTGCACGCCGTCGGTGGCCTTGGACTCGACCACGGTCGATGATGCAATATCCACCACTCCTTCCTGGACTCCGTTCACACCTTTTTCCACCACAACGTAGTACGCCAAACGTGGAGGCACGGGTCCACTGCGCTCCTTCCAGTCGTAGTACGCTCTCTTGATGGGCTCTCTCAAGGTGACGGTGCTGAAGACAACGGTACGTCCAGCGTAGAAGTCAGTAACAATAGCCGAAACGGCCTTGATTTCCTGCGGAGAAAGTGGGTCCAAAGGGTGGGCGGGGGCCTGTGGCGGCGCGCTGCTGGCGGTTGCCTGGGTGGCGATTTGCTGTAATCTCTCCATGTTTGATGAGGAATGAACTCTGGAAATTGCAATCGTTTTATAGATCTTCATAGATCTTGATGTGGGCGGATCGCATTGCCCGATTGGGTTCGAAAGTCCGCGAGAACATCGCGCACTTGCCTTCCACATCGGGCAGGCTGCTGCGCAGAGGTTTAGATTCGCGATATACCGCAGGCGTTCTTTATTGGGAAACTGACTCCGGGCCGAATCGATTGCGTGTGGTGAAGATTTTCTTCTTTAGGTGTTGATTTGTAAGTGGATGTTTGGTGTTACATGCTTGGAGGTTATGCAGGTTCCACAACCAGTTTCCTCTCTAGAAACTTTGGGTGCGAAAAGAGGGTACGAATCTTGAAATCAAGCCTTGCACCTGGCTTTTTGACACTGACCACCCGTGAGCGCTGTGTAAATTTGCGCGAGCAACCGACCAATACAACGTAGCAGTGCCAAATTTTTCAGATCTCCAACACCAAACTCATGCCAGGTGAAATCAACTCGAAAAGGGAACGAAACGAAGAACGTCACTCAAGGTCGCACTTACTTAACCTCTTTCTCCTCATTGTATCTCCTCTTCTTACAGCTGGTATTGGTAGCCAAATTTTGTGGGGTACCAATTATACCATCATCGAGGATGCATCCTGAAAAGGCCACAATTAAAGCGAACGTGGATATCACTACAGGTGGAGAGCCAGGGAGATCCTTCAATGGGGAATTCTCCTACTAACATGATAGCCATTCCATTCCCTATGTTGGTTCTCCCAAAATATTCCAGCAAGTGATACCACGAAAAGCATTCCTCTTGATTTCTCATTCGGATATCAGATACAAGATTCAAAAAACTCTGTTTAAGCACACTTCGTACGAAGTACCTATGAAGACAAGAATGCTGACGTTGGAAAGGGTTCGCCAGGCGTGTATTCCAATCATGTTAGAATGCATATTTTGTGCTCTCTCTTCAACTGCAATCATAAAGGTATAGAGGGCCTCGACGTTGACGGCTCCCAATAACTGAGAGGTTATTAAGAGTTAAACGGTAAACCGATTGCCCGTTTGCGAATGTAATGGGATCAATCGGGAATTCTCCCTCGGAGTCCGAGATGCGAGATTATAAACAAGGCAATAACTCAGCAGACAAGCGAAGGCGACAGTTGTCACAATAAAGTCTCTTATTACCGACTTCATTGTGCAAGCGAAAAATTAGTGGCCTTAGTTAAAGAAAAGCGACTCACCTTGCAAGAATATGCGAACGTCCTGGCAAAAACAGCATTTAAAAACCATGGTATAAAACGTTGTGAGTTCTCTATGGACCGAGAGAGCGAAGTGGCCAAAGTAAAAACTCAAATCCTGCCATGCGAGGGCAAAATCTCGGTTTTGAACACTTCTAGTGTTGTCCCTGTTGAATCTATAAGAAGCGCAAGTTCAGCGAAAAAAAATATTTGTACATCGTATTTTCATGTCGTAGTGGCCAAACCTTTAGTCTCGGCGAATGACAGGGGGTATGATTTTAACCAGCGGGGTAGTACGTTCGAAGGGCAATACATTCTGGTGCCAGTGATTTCTGTCATTTAATGAATCTCAGCTACAAATAAGTTAACAATTAAGCCTCTGCGCATTAAGTCCCTCATACTTTGATAGCCTGGATTGGCACCCAGATCGACCGTTATTTTTTTGGTTGGACCACTCGCTGTGAGGCTCCCAGAAACCAACTTCAAAATTTGAAAGGAGTCCCGTCATGCGCGAGATTAGCAAAGATTCCTCTCCTGGATTATAATTCTTTTCTCTCAGACCTTCCTGTCGTGAATGAGATATCGTAGAGTTTGTCAAGAAAACACGAAAGTTTTGCGTCGCCAATTCAAACTAAGGAATCGTCGGTGCAACGAATGCAGTAATAGTGAGGATTGTTCTGTCGATCAATGCTAAGCTAAGAGCGAAAAAAGCAGTCTGGTGAAATGAAGTTCGACGGGTAGCACAAACAGCAAGCAGGAAGCCCATCGAACCTCCATTGACCAGCGAGACGAAAAGGCCCAATTGCAAAGAGTTCTTTGCTGTGACCTCGCGGACGAAAACCTTAATATTGCATCCTGCGGTGGCTCATCAACACCAACGTGCCCACCACCACCGGAATAAATACTAACGCTCCAAACAGAATCACTTGCACGGAGTCCACAAAGTTGTCAATATTTGCCTGCACCAGCCTGCGCAAGAATCCAACCGCCTCTTCTCTAGTTGTTGTCTCCTGCAACAACGAAAACGTGCACTCCACCATGTAATTCGCAATCGTCTCCGTTAGTCCATTGCCCCCAGCCAATTCCACGCTCCGAAAACGCACGTCTTGCATATCCACTATCGTAAATGCGTTGTAGATGTACACCATCAAAACGTCGTGCGCTGCCATGGAGAAAACGGCGAAGCTGACCAAAAGTCCAGCCCCATATAGTACAGTAAGTTGGGTCGCAATAAACACACCATTGGAGAAGCCAAATGGAGCCTCGAGGTGGCAGCCATGTACTATTTTGCCAAACGAAAACGCAACCACCGCATAAAGCAAGTGCTCCAAGCCCACGGAGTAGCCGGCTACCTCCACAGAGTGCGAGGGAAATGAAAGTCTTTCCGAAGTCGGAAAAAGTACCACCACCGCAATGAAAAGAACAGAAAAAAAGACAAAGTTGAAGATTTTGCCTTGGACCCTGGCCCTGTCCGGCACGTCGATCGTCACTCGTGCGTCCTCCAACTTGGACCCCAGGTTTTTTCGCTGCTGGTGTAATGCCTCACCGATATATTCCATGCATTGGAAAGCAGAATTCTGGAAGCTTCGGTACGCCACAAAGGCAACCAACACCACCACGAGGCAAATAATAAGCCAGCCAAATGTTGTCGTTTGTGAATCCACATTTGCAATAGACTCAGCCACCCCCACACTCGCCTCCACACTGTTCATAAACTTATTGAGACTGAAACTGTTCAACGTGACTAAGGCACGCACAACCAAGAAAATCACCGTGAACCGTAGAATGGATGCCTCCAATGTCCTGATTTTTTCGGGACAGTTGTCGTCGGTGCACCCGGACGCCCGGAGTTTGCGGAGGTAGAAAAGTACCAGCGTCACGATGGACACGTTCACAAGGACCTGCCACGGAAAATCGTGGCAGTAAAAAGACAGCAGTAGCATTGCCAATTAATAATTCTGCAGAATTGACATGCATTAAGTACATATGCTGCTTATGTACACTCTGTTCCATGCAGCCGTTCTAGCCGGTCAATCTTGCCGGTCGAAAAGGCAGTTCACAAGAAGTTTGGCGACGCTGCTTCTGTGGCATAAACGAGATCCGGGCATTTCCAGAAATTCCGGTGGGTTGTTTTTCGATTTTATGCGGGATTTGCAATCCACCAGCACCACATTGGGTAAACTGAATCGGCAATCTGCAAAGTCCAAAGTGCGGAGAAAATCGGATTTCGAGATACTCCGTTCTAGGCATTCTCGAATCGCGCAAAAAGGTGGAGCCTTTCCTTCTCCCGATCTATCCGGCACTTCCATAGAATCAGTCATAAACTCAGGAGTCGCATCTGCAGGGCTACATCTCTAATAGACGAATTTGATTCAAGATTACAACAATATTAACAGAGACAAACTTGCAAACTTACAACTTGTCGTAGTATTCCTCGTAACCTGGAACCTCAGGCTTCTGACCTTGGCGGATTCTCTTCTCCTTGACGATGGCACCGGGCTTGCTGGTGACGTCGGTTGGGTCACCGTTCAAGACAGCCCAGTGATCGAAGATCATCTGTGGGAAAGCCTGTCCACCGGTAGCCTGTCTCAACTCACCAGAGAAACCGAAGGACTCGTTGACTGGCAAGTAGGCCTTGACAGTGAACAATGGAGTACCTGGTCTCTGCTCTTCGGAAATAACTTGACCTCTCTTCTTGTTCAAGACAGAGTAGATACCACCAATGGCGTTTTCTGGACACTGGATTTCAATCAAGAAAACTGGCTCCTGGATGGCTGGCTCAGCCAACAACATGGAAGCGTAGGTAACTCTTCTCATGGTTGGGATAAGTTGTCCTCCACCTCTGTGGATAGCATCAGCGTGCAAAGTAACATCCAAAATGTTAATTCTGACGGATCTAACGTTCTCACCGAAGATTGGACCTTCCTTGGTAGCCCACTGGAAGGCAGCAACGACAGAGTCCTTGATTTCACTCAAGTACTGGACGGCCTTAGTTTGGTCAACAACCAAGTTAGGACCGTTACCGTCAGGACCGAAACACCAGATCTTTCTGGCGTCAGTGACATCCCAACCGTGCTTGTCGGCCAAGATTCTGGCTCTGGCCTTGAAGTCGTCTCTTGGGTTGATGAGACCAGACTCAATGTCAACGGAAACCTCCTCGTCAATTGGCTGAGCCTTGACGTAGATTCTGTTGTGCTTGTTTGGAGACTTAGACAAGGCAACCATGGAGGACTCGGCCTGGACGGTTTCTCTGTAAGAAACCACAGGTGGGGAGATCTTCAATGGGATACCGGCGTGGTCGTTCTGCAAATCGTTCAAACAAATTTCCAAGTGCAATTCACCGGTGGCAGCAACAATGTGCTCACCAGACTCGGAGATGGAAGTCAAGACACAAGGGTCAGACTTGGACAATCTCTTCAAACCTTCGACCAACTTTGGCAAGTCGTTGGCGTTCTTGACCTCAACGGCAACCTGCACGACAGGGGACACAGAGAACTTCATGACCTTCAAGTTGTGGGCGGTCTCGGAGGTGGTGATGGTACCAGACTTCAACAAGAACTGGTCAATACCAACCAAACCAACAATGTTACCGGCAGGACAGTCGTCAATTTGCTCAACGGCTCTTCCCATCATCAACACGGTTCTCTGGACAGACTTGACGAACAAGTCCTCCTTCTTACCGACCTGGTAGTTAGGACCTTGGATTCTAACCTTCTGTCCAGATCTAACGGTACCGGCGAAAACACGGCCGAAAGCGTAGAATCTACCCTTGTCGGAAGTTGGCACCATCTTGGAGACGTACAACATCAAGTCGGCCTTAGGGTCACAGTTTCTGATGGCAGCACAGTGCTCGTCGTCAGCTGGACCTTCGTACAAGGTCTCGGCTCTGTAAGCCTGGGCAGTGACTGGGGATGGCAAGTGGAGAACAATCATCTCCAACATGGCGTCGGCAGCTGGCAAGAACTTTCTCATGACAACCTTCAACAAAGCCTTACCCTCCAAGTCCTTCTCATCACCCTTCAAGTTGATTTCCAACTTCTCCAACAAGGTTGGAATCTCGGCCTTCTTGAAGTTCATGATGGCAGCGAACAATCTGAAGATAGGGTCCAACACGAACATGTTGAAAGCTCTCTCCAAGGACTTTCCATCGGTGTCCTTGTCCTTGTTGGTCCACTTCTTGGTCTTAGGGTTGAAGTAAGAGTCACCCCACAATCTCTCCATCATCTTCTCCTTGTCCACACCGAACTTCTTACCGTATCTGTTAGCAAACTGTCTAACGGTGAAAGCCCAACCGTGCAAACCGGAACCGAAAGCCACGTTACCCTTGTCTGGGTACACCTGCAAGTCACCGGTGGACTTGTCGGCGTAGGTGGCGATAATAACGTTGACGGACTCAACGGTTCTGGCGAAAGACTGGTACAAGTCCTCCTTGGTCACCTGCAACTCCAAAAGAGCTCTGTCAACCTTGTTGATGATGACAACAGGCTTGATTCTCTCACCCAAGGCCTGTCTCAAGACAGTCTCGGTCTGGACACACACACCTTCCACACAGTCGACGACAACCAAAGCACCGTCGGTGACACGCAAAGCAGCGGTGACTTCCGAGGAGAAATCCACGTGACCTGGGGAGTCGATCAAGTTGATCAAAAACGAGTTACCCTCGGTCTTCTGCTTGATCTCCTTCACGTCCTCGTCGTCAAGACTGGCGTACAAGGAAATGGCGGTGGACTTGATGGTGATACCTCTTTCCTGCTCATCCTTTCTGGTGTCCATGAATCTGGCGTCACCGGCCTTGGCGGCGGAGATAATACCAGCTCTTTGGACCAAAGAATCGGTCAAAGTGGATTTACCGTGGTCGACGTGGGCAATGACGGAAATGTTACGCACATTGGTAACCTTGTCCATCAAGCCACGGATCTGATCAATAGTGAAAGCAACTGCGAAGTTAGTAGAAGTTACGAGAACGGCGGCAAATGGCGGGAAACTGAATTTTGTCTGAATTTGTCCTAGGATGAATCCAAAAGAAGGAGCTATCAATTGGTGGGAAATGAAAGGAGCTCAACAGGAATTGGCCGCCCACGACGATTAAAAACGTCACGTCTCCACCACAAATGGCTACATACCCATTTTGACTAGTTTTGGTGTTTTCTAACCTTCGAACAAAAAGAAGCAAAAGGAGCGAAAGTGTTCTCTTTTCAAGGTAGCGCACGAGGCATCAGGAAAAATTTTTCCTGCAGTAAATGTGAGGGGCGCGTAAATCTCGGACTGTACTGGTTACCCGGCGCAGGAGTGCGTGCGGTGTACGGGTTTGGGTGCAAAAGGACGGAGGACAGTGGAGGCCAGCGGTCAATTGAGGCGGGAATTTGGGGCAATTTGGGCAATTTGGGGTATTTGAGGTCCAGGGGTTTTGATAGTGGCGTTTTCCTGGAAATTTTGTTTTAAATGGTGCTTTTCACAGGAGTGTTGTGGATTGGCTTCTCCGCCAAAAGAGGGGAATTTGAGTGATGACCAGAAAAGTGGTGACAAGGAGTCGCTTTCAGCAACGGAACTGGACGAATTGCATATGGTTAGATGAAGCTGGGTGAGATTGGCTGACAGGACAATTGCACATTTCGCCGAAAGGAGGACGGAAACCTGGGGAAAACCCAAATTGCCGAATCCACTTCAAATTCGAATTGAATCCCCAGCATCATTCAACAAGGGCTTGTGGAATGGGCCAAGCCTTTGTTTCATTTTGAGGATTTGTCAAAACATCTGTCAGACCCCATTTGGGACCCATTCGACTCACTTGTCTTGCATCTGTGCAGTCCATCAGAGTCAAAATCATCACCACATCTCTTCCATGCCCAATATCACCGTGCTTATTTCCGGGTCTGGATCCAACCTCCAGGCCCTCATTGACGCTGAAAAGGCCGGAGTTCTTCAAGGCAAAATCACCCAGGTGATTTCGTCCAGCGAAACCGCATATGGATTGACCAGAGCATCGAATGCTGGAATCTCTTCGAAAACCCACATCTTGAAGAACTACTACAAGGGAACTACCAAGGACCAGACCGAGGCCAGAAAGGAAAAGAGAGAACAGTTCAACAGAGATTTGGCCGAGCTCTTGATTCTGGGAAATGGGGCTGAAAATTACATCAAGCCTGATTTGGTTGTTTGTGCCGGCTGGATGTTGATCTTGTCGCCTTCTGTGTTGATTCCCTTGGGAAAGGCAGGTGTGGAGATCATCAATTTGCATCCGGCTTTGCCTGGAGCCTTTGATGGAACGCATGCCATAGACAGAGCATGGAAAGCTGGTCAAGATGGAGAAATCACGAAGGGAGGGGTCATGATTCATAGGGTCGTGGTGGAGGTTGACCGGGGCCAGCCTCTTTTGGTCAAGGAGCTCGATTTAAAAAAGGACGAGACTTTGGAGCAGTATGAAGACAGGGTCCATGTGACTGAGCATGTGGCTATTGTGGAGGGAACGAACATTGCATTGGAGCAGCTAAGCAAGAAGGTGAAGGAGGTGAGCCTGACCCAAGAAGATGAAATTGAGAAGTTGAGGCGAGATATAGAAGAGCTTTGATGGAGAGGGTTGCACCTAGATAGTAAGAAGAATACAAGGACAGAGAAGATATTAAGAGGGCATTGACAGCGACCTGTCGATTCTGGTCGCACCCAATCTCGTACCGGTGTTGTCAGAGATCCTGTTCAAGGCTCCAGCCAAATCAAGGTTCAGAAAGAATTCTGCCTCTGATGGGTTTGGAGTCTCTCTTGTCATTCTGAGAAAATCTGACAACGCAAAGTCATAAAAATGGAACAGTTGAAAGTGAACAGTATATGAAACTGAACAGTATATGAAACTGATACAGCTATCAATTTCTACTGATACTTCTTAATCAATTTCTACCGATATTCCTTTATCAAACTACTGATACTCCTTAGTCAATCCCTACTGATACTTCTTAGTCTAATTGAACACTTGAATATCTGCGAAGGAGACGCCTCCTCCGTTCTTGGCTCTATTGTCGATACACAATTACAAGTTCTTGATCACCTCCGAGGTGAAGTGAGACGTGGAAGCGGTTCCGTGCAAGTCACCGGTTCTGTTCTCAGGACCAGAGGCAATGGTCTTCAACACAGCGTTCTCGATCTTGTCGGCGTCGGCGTTCAACGACATGTGTCTCAACATCATGCACGACGACAACAACAAGGCCGTGGGGTTGGCCAAGCCCTTTCCGGCAATGTCCGGAGCAGATCCGTGCACAGCCTCGAAAATGGACACCTTGTTACCCATGTTTCCGGAGGGAGTCAAACCCAAACCTCCGATCAAACCGGAGGACAAGTCGGACATGATGTCTCCGTACAAGTTGGGCATGACCATGACAATTTCCTTGTAGTCGGCGGGGTCGGCCGTCAACTTAAGAGAGGTGTTGTCCAACAACTCGAAGTCCAATTTGACGTCCGGGTACTCCTTGCCCACCTCCTTGGCGGTCTCCACGAACAAACCGTCACTCAACTTCATGATCGAGGCCTTGTGCACGACCATCACGTGAGGCTTGTTGATCAGCTTGGCGTACTCGAAAGCGTATCTGATCACCTTTTCGGAGGCGGGCTTGGTGATCAACTTGATCGACTGCACCACGCCGGGCACGATGGTGTGCTCAATTCCGGAGTATTCACCCTCGGTGTTTTCTCTGATCAAAACGGTGTCCACGTTTTCGTAGGGCGTGTCGTACCCAACAATGGACTTGCATGGTCTGACGTTGGCGAACAAGTTGAAGGTTCTTCTCAATGTCAAGTTCATGGACGTGTGGCCCTTGCCCACGGGGGTGGCCAAAGGTCCCTTCAATGCAACCAAATTCTTGTTGACCGAGTCCACGGCCTCCTGGGGCAAGGTGGTTTTTCCGTCGATCAAAAGTGGGGTCACGTCAACTGGCTCCCACTCGATTGGCACGTTTGCGGCGGCGTAAATGTCCTTGACGGCCTGAGAAATCTCGACTCCGATTCCGTCTCCCTCGATCAACGTCACGGTGTATTTTCCGTTGGCTTTCTTGGCACCTGTGAATTGGCCGGGAACGTACGATCTGGTGAACTTGGGGGCGTTGGCCCTGGCTAATTGTCTGAACATGATTGAGAAAAAAGTGGTGAGTTTGATTTGATTTTTCGATTTCGCATAGGGGAAAAAATTCGTGGCCAATCACAGGTGTGTATCGGGGCCGAGCGCACTAGTGGAGGGGATATTGGACGGAACAAAGCCGGAAATTGCGGAGGGCTGGGGATTTTGGTGTCGGAATGTGGGAGGGAGCGAGTGGAGTCTGGTGAATCCGCTGGGTTTGGAATCTGTTTGTATTTGGTATTCGGGTTCGGAGTCGGAGTACATCGGGGTCACATGATGGTGGTCATGTGGCTCTGGTGGGGATACTGATACTTCCTGGGAGAAGAAGGCAGATACTTCCTGGAAGGGGAGATACTTCCTGGAAGGGGAGATACTTCCTGGGAGAAGAAGCCAGAGTTGGAAAACTCTCTAAGATCTTATGCAGAACTGCCGGTGTGGGCGTATTGTACTTCTCTGAATTAGCTCACTTTCCATCATATGATGTGTCAATTCTTCCTCACCAGACAGTGATCGTTTAAGTCAGTTGATTGCAGAGTTAAGCTATTGGACTTTCCTTCTACACAGTATCAAGTAAGAAACTTGTGTTTGTGAACATGTCCGACCGCTAATATTGCAAGATGCGTAATGTCTCAGAAGTATAATAAACATTTCAATTTTCAATACTTCAATGAACACAAATGCTATCGGCTACATGTCAAGGTTTCGACCCTTGGTTCTGACCAAGTCGTCGCTCGACATCAAGCGTGGTTCAATCTGTGGCCACGTGACTTTGAAATTTACCAACTGCCCTCCAATATTGGTTCCCCAAAGATTTCTTTCCTTTGGCCACAGGCATTATTGGCCATCTCTTGTACCCCCAAATCAATAATATCGTCAACTGACCCTGAAATCCCCCCAGGGCATCGACTGACCTAAGCTGGTGTACGGGTCTTTTGGGTGCAAATTGGACAATGGGTGTGGCAGTGACCTTGTTGGAAAGATGACCAGAAACGAAACGATGACCAGAAACGCAAAGATGGCCAAAAGACGAGTTTTTATCACATTGAGTTGAGTAAGGGGACTCTAAGACAGCCATGATGAGAGAAGCTGGATCTGGTGTAGTATTTCCACTAACTTGTATATATCTGGAATCCAGCTATTTATGTGTTGAAACCTGAAAGACGCTCGAGAAAAGTGGCATAGAATTGGGCTGTGTGGCAACTGCTATACTCGTCTGTGTCTCAGCCACTTGCATTTGCACTATTTGTCCGGTTAGAAGAGGTGCAAGTGAAAGGTGGACTCCTCGGCTTCCCTCAAGTAGCTGAACAGGCTCCAAATTTCCCCAGCAATAGATTGCCACAACTCCCAGCGTCTTATCTGCAAACTTGGTGAAAATTCCGCTGAGGTATTAGTCCGGAAAAGAGGGGTGTGCAGAACCAATTCTTAGACAATACAACGGGAGTCGAAGCCACCAGCACCCAGTAACTTGTAAAAAAGTTATGTCATCGTTTTCTCGGATTACTTAGTATCGGTGGACAGATACCCAAAGTTGCCAAGTTATGAATTAGTTTTGCGTTGTTTTTGCATTGTTTTTGCTTATGTTTTTTGGCGGAATCAATTATGTATGCGAATTGTCATTTCTTAGATTATTGTGAACCAACACTTTCAGTCGAAAAAAATATCATGTCTCCACCGATGTCTCCAACGCCTCCACTGCATCGCCATTACTGGTCCAATCTGTGGCGTCATATACAGCTGCTTCAAACGTTAGAATTAATTGATATCTTGAGCGTTGAAAATTCCGATTTTCATGCACCAGATGCATGTTCCCACAGCCTCTAATCTGAATTTTCATTATTCCATTCCTCGGAAGCCAGAAAATCGCTTGGCCGCAGCTGCCAAGTAAATTAGACCTCACTTTTCGCAGTCAACATAGCCATTTCACTGTGCCAGGCAACAATACACAGAAACGGAAACGGAAACGGAAACCGACATCCAGCAACACATTAGCCCCCCCTCAAACCCGCGCCAGTTTCGCTTTTCATGCCCCAAAAACATTCCCGGATGGAATGCCAGGCTGAGCGACTAGTACTGCATACACCGGACCTGGGGTATATAGATATGAGGATCTACTTCACATACCAGTATTCGACCTCTTCTGATCCCCCAATAAAAACCCAATTCAAGACTCGATGTCCGAAGACCGCACCACCATCATCATCTCCAAGTTGGCCAAGGGCGATTTCCTCAAGGACGCCAGCCAGAGTCTTTCTTTGGCAGACCAGATCAAATTGGCCATTCTCAATCTCGCCCCAGACTCCAACGGCGACTTTGTCCACAACATCATCCATTGGTCCAATCTCCCCTCTTTGAGCCGCATTATAATCATTTTCAAAACTCCGGCCGCAGCTGCTTTGGCCCACCTGTATTTGGCTTCAGCCTACGACGAAGGGGCGATGTTTGCGTTGCCCCGCTCGGCCAAGTTGTCGCTCCAGGCCAATCTTCTACAAAGATCCAAATCGTTCGATTCGCTTAACGAAAAAGAACTCGCAGTTTCCTCGTCATTGGAGAACTTCCGCAACTTCCATAACGGCTGTGTCACCGAGTACCAGGAGCCCGAGCCTCGGCTGTTCGACGCATATGCCGATCTCAAAAAGCTTGGTATTGACGTGAGTGCTTTCAATTCTTCAGAGGCAGTGGACGAGATGCGCGGAGATAAGTCGCCAGTTTCGGCCGGCCCCAAGCCGGGGTTGGACCGGTCTAGATCCCTGACGAAAACATTGTTCAAGCCGGCTTTACGAGTTCTGATGCCGAATACGAGCCACCACGGGCCGGCCAGTCCTACGATCACATTAGACGAGACGCTTTAGCCGAAAGGGGAAAATACTGAGCTGAGCTATTGAACTGATTGTGCTGAGGCATTATACGGATTGTGCTGAGGCATTTGTGTACCGAAATAGGAATCAAACCGGGTTGTGACGATTTTCTTGACTGTTAGTCATTCTAATGTCTGGCCTTAGTAATACGGTCAGGTGACCGACGACTATATCTATGTGCGACTCTCAATATTCAGACTCCACCAAAATGGCAGTGAAAGGATTAGGAAAGATCGACAAGCAATACGACGGTATGTGGCAATCTCCTCTCCGCTAGCCCACTACTAACCCCAGGTTCCAACTTGAGAATCGGAATTCTCCATGCCAGATGGAACGACAAGATCATCACTGCCCTTGTGGAAGGATGCATCAAGAGACTTCTAGAACTCGGCGTCAAGGAGGAGAACATCATCGTGGAATCTGTTCCCGGCTCATTTGAGTTGCCTTACGGTTCCAAGCTTTTTGTCGACAAACAAAAGAAATTAGGTGCCCCTCTCGATGCCGTGGTGCCCATTGGAGTGTTGATCAAGGGCTCCACCATGCACTTCGAATACATCTGCGACTCGGTGACCCATCAATTGATGAAGCTCAACTTCGAGGCTGGGCTTCCTGTGATTTTCGGAGTTTTGACCTGTCTCACCGACGAACAGGCCGAGGCCAGGGCTGGACTCATTGAGGGAAAGATGCACAACCATGGAGAGGACTGGGGAGCTGCTGCCGTTGAGATGGCCCTTAAGTTTGCCTAGTTAATGTTTATGAGTTTGCAAATATATGGTCAATACATTGACAGAACTCAGCTTCGAAAATGAAGAGGTGATACCGTGTCTGCATCGGTAAGAAGTGGGCCTGAGCTGTGGGAGACGATGCGACCAGGAAATGCACTATGTTTCTATCCTGTTGAAAGAAGAAAGCAAGCTTCAAAATGAACTTTCAAATTGCGCTTTTTGTCTTACCACTCGTTGCGTCAGTCACCAATTTGGCAGTATATTGTAGATCTCCGCATCTCAAAATTTCACGATTTGTCTCATACGTTGCAGCTACATGCGAGTTCAAAGTCGCTAGAAAAAGGACCTGTCTTATCCGGACTAATACCTCAGCGGAATTTCCGCCAGTTTTGCAGCTACAATTACAAGAGCAATTGCAAATGAATCGTGGAGAATAGCAGACAACCTCAACTTCAAAAAGAGGGCAAAAAGAGTTGTGGTGTGAGTGCTGAATGACCAGCCCAAGATGCGAAAGAAACGGAAAATTCCTGGTAAGTCACTTAATCAGCTGCGGAAATGCTTCGGGAACGAAATCGCCGCGCCCCAATGTTAATGCAAGAAAGCGTTTTTGTCGCACGACAACGTTTCGATAAGGAAATCTCTGCGGTTTTGGTGAATGCGACTCGCAAATCCTTCAGTGCGACAGATCACTGCAAGCACAGCCACAAACTCTCGCCAATCCAAAAGTGAAAACCGAAATGAAACATCCAGCCAACATCCAGCCAAACATCTAGCCAAACACATCAATCATCAAATCAAATCATCAGATCAATTCAATCACCCCCCACCATCACTTGCCTTGGCTGGTTTCAGTCACGTGACCCTCACCTCAACGTCGACTCTTGAAAATTGAGCACCCCACCTAGTCTATAGTCACCATGAGCGGATGTATGTGTACGCCTCGCCAGTTCCCCAGCCTTACTAACCCCAGTCCGTCTTCTTGATTTGGCCAAGTTCTTCTTGCCCCTTTTGCCGGAAATCGAAATCCCTGACGAATCGATCAGCTTGGATGAAAAAGTCATCTTCACCATCGCCGGCGGCTTGATCTTCACCTTGGCGCAATTGCCCATCTACGGGCTCGTGGCCGACGCCACGTTGAAAATGGCCGACCCCTTCGCTGCGTTGAGGCCGCTTTTTGCCATGGAACAAGCCTCTTTGTTGGAGTTGGGATTATTGCCCATTGTCTCCGCTGCCTTCTTGTGGCAGATAGCCGCCGGCATGAAGTTGGTCAACGTCAACTTCACCTACGCCTACGACCGCGAGTTGTTCCAGACTGCGCAGAAATTGACGTCGGCCGTTTTTGGAGTCGTTTTTTCCGTGGGTTTGGTGGCTTCTGGCTACTACGACGACGTCATCCGCGGGCACACCGGTGACGCCGCTCCAATTGGTGCCTACGTTTTGCTCGTTCTCCAGATTGTAGGCATGAACTTTTTGTTGACGTTGATTGTGGAGATCATCGACAAAGGCTACGGATTTGGCTCCGGTGTCTTGTGCTTTATTGCCTTGAACGCAGCCACAGGCCTTGTTAGAGACCTCGTGGGCTTGGAAGTTGTGTCTGCCACGCCCGGCGGAGAGCCCCAGACGTACGGTGTTCTTGCTTACTTGGCCAAGAACATCATTTCCATGGACTTGAAAAATATCGCCTCTGCCCTGGTGGGAATCTTCACCCGTGCCGACTTCCCCAACCTCTCGCTGGTGGCCGTAGCCGTAGCCACCGGGCTTGCTGTCATTGCCGTGCAGCACTTCAGACTCGAGTTGCCTGTGAGATCCAACAGGGCCAGAGGATCGTCCAACGTGTACCCGCTCAGAATGTTGTACACCGGAGCATTGCCAGTGTTGTTCGCCTTCACTGTGGTGGCCAACGCCCAGATCGCCCTCTACTTCGCTGCGTTGGCCATCAAGCCTTACTACCCAGTGGTGAGCAGCCTTCTCGAGACCCGTGACGAGTCTGGAAGTGTTGTTTCCGGCTTGGGCTTCTACTTGACGTCGCCCACGTCGTTTGTGGCCTCGCTCTTGTCGCCTGTGAGAGCTGTGGTGTTCACGGTCACCGTGGTGGGCTTGTCCACTTCTTTTGCTTCGTTCTGGTCCAACATTTCCGGCTCTGCGCCAAAGGACATTGCCAAGCAGTTCAAGGAGCAGAGCATCATCATCGCGGGCAAGAGAGACGTGTCCATTGCCAAGGAGTTGTCGAGAGTGGTGCCGGTTGCCTCGGTCACGGGAGCGTTTATCTTGACTGGCGTGGCTCTTGTGGGCGAGTTGTTGGGCTCGTCTGGAAAGGCAGCGGCCACTACCGTGGGTGTGTGTGCTGCATTTGGCGTGTTGGAGGATTTCATGATGGACTTCCAGCAAGCCGGAGGTAACTCTCAAATCATGGGTTCTTTGGCCAACTACAAGTAGGCTCATTACGTGAAGAATGTTGTACAAATAAAAATCAACCAGCACTGAACCAGTGCAAGGAAGTTGCAGTTCACAGGAGCGAATTGTCCGTGGTTCATTAGGAGTTCTTCAGTCATTGAATATTCACATTAACCAATTTTCCAGTTCTTTAGGAGTTGCTCAGCAATTGAATATATCTCATATTAACCAATTTTCCGTGGTTATTGAGGAGTTCCTCAGTCGTCGAATATTTCTCGCATTAACCAATTTTCCATGGTGCATTAGGAGTACTTCAGTCATTGAACATTAACCAATTTTCCGGTTCTTTAGGAGTTGCTCAGCAATTGAATATTTCTCACTATATCTTCAATCGACCAGCACTGAACCACTTCTAAGCGACGAAACCGTAGAAATTCTTTTACCAATTGTCATTTTTCCATTTTTATTCCGGAGAGCTACATTGCTTTGGATACCCGCAACTTCACCGAGGTGGTGGAAAATTCTGTGGTGGGTGATCACTTGTATGACGTCGAAAGCGGGGCCTACTTTGAAATAATGGATGTCCAAGCCAAACTGGATAAACGAGACCTTTTCTGGTTTTACACCACTGTGAAGGAAAAACGAATCGCACTGCATGGTGACTGGTTTGGGGAATGGAAACCCGTTTCTCGTTGCTATTCTTCTTGAACCTTACCCGGTATACCCGGCATACCCTGCCAAGATTCCGCTTCTGCAAACTGGACGGAGGGAGCTTATCAAGTATGCCATCTCTTGGTTCAATAAGAATATGGATTATAAGGTTTCGCAGAAGTGGAGCCACACGTGGACATCCGGCTGCAAGGCCGGGCCAGACATGGTGGTCCAAGAAACGTTTCAACAACATTACGTTTGGGCAGATATGCAATTTCGAACGAAAGTCATTTGTGGTAGTGGATGTGGCTGCAATGATGATTGGTCAGATTGGCTGGAATCGCTCCGTGTGGATATTCCAATCACCAAAGGAAGCGGCCACATGTCCACAGGAAACCTTGGCTGTTCCAGTGGTGATCATGTGCTATGCGACGTCTGATTTGACTGTTGATATTTTGACAAGTCCAATGATGTTGTATTCTGTGTTAAGATACACTATTGGTTGCTCACGAGGACTGCTTCGAACCCTTTAATATGGCAGTTTTCGACAAGTCAAACTGCTTGTTCTCTACTTCCAGCGTAGTACTGAAATGTGATTTCTTTTGATCTCTATTTTGGCTGCGAATCCATGCATAGAAATTGTGCGTCTAATCCAAATGCGGCTCGACATCTTCGCAAACCAGAAATTATTGGTTCTTTTTGATTGCTTCCTTAGATTTCTATTTCACCCGGTATTTCCGAAGGGACTATGGATGGCGAGGGAAGCTTAAGAACAAGAGACTTATTGATTGTTGAAATGTCGTGCATATGGGACTGAACATCTATACCAGAATCAGCTTAAATATTATTTCTTTTGCAGACTACAAATGTGTTACCTCTCAGTAGTGAAACCACGAATGAATCTTCACAAGGAAGGACAAAATCATGCACATTTACTATTCTTTCTAGGAAAAGCTCATGATGAATTACTCAGTGGGACATATAATGAGTGAGGAAGCTTCACATGTAGTTGTTTCTGGCGATCTATCGAAGACATGGGGGACCAAAGTCAGATTTGCACTGAGAATCCTGGCAAGTCTGTTCAAAGATCTCCGACTGCATCTGGTGGTTCAGCCTAAAGAATACTGCGAATTCACCTTGCATATCAAATTGAGTCGCATTTTGCATTAACTACAACCCAATACTCCACAATGCACATTCTAAAGCTTCCGTGGCTAGGTCATAGAGGTCAGTATACTTCGGTCAATTCCCAATACTCGCTAACAATCCAGCCGAAAATAAATCAATAGAATGCTACGCAGTTAGCATCAACAGCGACGGCTCCAGAATAGCATCGGGAGGGCTCGACGGAAACGTCAAGATCTGGGACCTGGCGTCCATTCTACGATACAAAAACTGGGAAGAAGCACCAATGTTTCCACGCATGGAAGACGCACTTAAGCGTCCTCTTGCATCCATGAGTAGACACAATGGAGTAGTCACCTGTGTGAAGTTTTCGCCCGACGGCAGCTACCTTGCTTCCGGTTCCGACGACAAAATCGTGCTTATCTGGGAAAAGGACGAAGAGCTGTCCAATCGGCCCAAACAGTTTGGAGAAGCCGAGGCAGATTTGGAACACTGGACAGTGAGAAAGAGATTGGTGGCACACGACAACGACGTCCAGGACATTTGCTGGTCACCGGACGGGTCTCTCTTGATCACGGTGGGACTAGATCGGTCCATCATCATCTGGAACGGCTTGACTTTTGAAAGAATCAAACGGTACGATATCCACCAGTCTATGGTCAAGGGAATCGTGTTCGACCCGGCAAACAAGTTCTTTGCCACTGCTTCCGACGACCGAACGGTTCGAATTTTCCGTTACTACCGCAAGCTCAACGATGCTTCGCACAACAACTACGAATTCCAGATGGAACACATTGTAATGGATCCGTTCAGGAAATCTCCGTTGACGTCTTATTTCCGCAGAATGTCGTGGTCTCCTGACGGCCAGCACATAGCAGTGCCTAATGCGACCAACGGACCCGTGACTTCTGTGGTGATTATCAACAGAGGCAATTGGGCGACTGACGTTTCGCTCATTGGACACGAGGCTCCGTGTGAGGTGTGCTCGTTTTCTCCGAGGCTCTTTCGCAACGGCAATTCCAAAAATGAAAAATACACCACGATCTTGGCGTCGGGGGGCCAGGACAGAACTTTGGCCATCTGGAGCACGGCACGTACAAAACCAATGGTGGTGGCAGAAGATATTGTGGAAAATGCCATCACTGATATTTGCTGGGCCCCGAACGGCGAGTCGCTTTTCTTGAGTTCTCTCGACGGCTCGATCACATGCGTAGTGTTTGAGCCCAATGAATTAGGTGAAGTGGTGAGTGAAGAGGTCAACAGCTCACAGTTGGTGCGGTACGGTGGAGAAAGAGAATCAGCCATTTTTGCTGAGAGCACCGACCAATTGCTGTTGGAGTCACTCTGCAAACCAGACTCGGCCCTGAAACCTGAACTCAAAGCGCAAAGAAAACCTCCAGTACCCTCGACTCCACCCGTATACAACTTGGCACCACCCGTCTACAACTTGGCACCACCCGTCAACAATGCCCCGCCCAACTTGACTCCCAAACAAGCCACCAAACTCACGCAAAGCATAAAAATCACCAAAGATGGAAAGAAAAGAGTGGCCCCAATGCTAGTCTCCACCTACTCGGCCTCTTCCAAAGTATCGTCCATTGCACCCTCGAAAGTCATCAAGAAATTCGACATCGGCTCCAAGGTGTCACAGACATCTTATTTCTTGCCGAGACTAGGTGTCCAGAGCAGCGTTCATGGCTACAGACTGCGAGCTCTCAAGAGCGACCAAGCCATTAAAAATGCAGAGGACCAGGATAACGATAACGAAGACATGGGGATTGACGATTCGGCTGCAGCACAAACTCTATCCGGCGCCAGTTTGAGAAAGAAGATCAAGAAGTACCGCAAATGGCTCATGGTCCAGAAATACCCAACGCCATTCAAAATGGTTTCGGACCTCCCCGAGGCTCTCTTCAGCAACCAGGCGTTGATGAACAACGACTTGAGCAAGCTCATTAAAGACACTCTGAGCAGTGAGCTCGTCAACACCTCCGCGCTCGACTCAATTGATGAGAACTTGTTCTTCCAAGTCATAGTGAATGCCATCGAGCACTCTCCAGGCTCCAGCGAAAGTAAAGGCGACGGAAACCTTGTTACGTCGATTGTCGAAGTACGCAACGGAGCCGCTTGGCCGGATGACGACGACTCTCTCAATTTGGATTATTCACAACGGCTCGATTTCCAGGACCCGACACAGGTGATTGTTACAAACAGCGAACTTGATGCCACCAAAAAGTACATTCTTTACTTTCCCTTCAAGATTCAGCAGGTGTTGCCCATCATTTTTGACGGAGAGTTGGCCTATTTTGTGCTTCTTTCGTTCGATGGAACGGTGCAGATCATCCGCGCAGAATCCGGAACCTACTTGGCACCCAGCTTCGAGCTCGGCAGCAATGTGGTCGTTGCAAAACAGAACAACCAGTACTTGTTGCTCTTGACGAGTTTGGGGCTCGTTTATTCGTGGAAATTGCCGTGTTTCAAGAAAGGCGACTGGGTGATTAAAGGTTTGGTGCGTGGTGTTTCTGTGGCTCCAGTGCTCAACTGTGAAACATCCGTCCCGATTGTTGAAGCTCTCAAGAAGCTGTCTGATATTCCTGCGGTGTTTTCAGACAATCTCAAGGCGATTGACGTGGATCCAAAGAACGGAATGCCCTTCTTAATCCTCCAGCGCAGCAACTGTGTCTATTCATATTCCACGGATCTCATGGCATGGACCAAGTCGGTTGACCCCTGGTACTACTTGGCCGTTGACAAAGACGAGCTCTCGCGGTTCTCTGTCTCTGAGTTCACCGACAAATTGGTGGCCAGGACCTACAAGTCTCGAGAAGAAGACATTCAAAAGGGCAAGGTGGGGAAGTACATTTTTAACGACGAAAATCTGGAGCTTCGGCTGGTCATGCGAGCGAGGTTTGCCGAGACCCTCGGGCTTGTTAGCGGCTAGTCCATCTTCTCCGCGGGAACCTCTTCGACCTTCGGTGAGAATTCTGGCTTTGTGATAGGACTCTCTAAAATAAACAGAAGAAAGAGGCCCAACGAACCCAACACAGAGTTCACCGCAAACATCCAGATCGTCAAGCCCACGCCTCCCGTGGCAATAAATGGGAGAGCCAAGAACCACTCCAAATAGTGGGGAAGCACGCCTTGCGGGAAGTAAAACAACACGCTCTTTCGGAACCAAACACGGGAAAACCAGATGGGCACGGTTGTGGCCACGGTGATGGCAATTCCAACCAACTTGGCCACCCTGGCCTTGTCTGCGGACATTTCTTCGGCGATTGCGGCGATTTCAGTGGATAACTTGTCAAACTGACGGTTCAACTTGGTCCACCGCGCATAGTGGTCCTGTGCGCTGATGGCCTTTCTCTCCTTGTTGATTTGGACCAACTCGGCTCTTTTTTTGGAGAGCTCCACGAATTTGGGGTGGCCTGCTCTGGAGGCTATTAGCGTATAGCCTGTCCAAACATGGCCCTGGATATTTGCTTTGCCGACACCGGTGACCACGTGTTTGGTGAGAAGCACGCAGAAGACGAGAAGCAAGATCGTCGAGGGATCAAGGTCGAGCATTTTGTAAGAAACCTGGTCCAACTGGTACGTATGAAACTGAGTCCAATGGTCAAGGTGAGGATGTTCGCACGTGACCCGTGCGACTAACTTTTTTGCCCATCAACACGGATACACAATCACTACAAATGTCCAGCGATCCCGAGAACGATTACGTTCCGTGGATCCAGCAGTTCTGCGAAGCCTTTGGACACGACTACTTTGTGCCGGTGGCGCAGGAATTTATAGAGGATGATTTCAACTTGACGGGCCTTTCTCTGCAAGTGCCATACTACAGGGAAGCGCTTTACGCCATCTTGGACTACCAAGTGGAAACAGCAGAGGACACCGGAAGCGGAAGCAACTCCAACGGGCAGGCGTCCACCAACAAAAGAAACGATTTGCCCAACAAGGCTTTACTATCACATTCGGCGGAGCTCTTGTACGGACTCATACATGCACGGTACATCACACTGAAACCCGGGTTGACGGCGATGGCCAGCAAGTTTGAGCGCAGCGAGTTCGGCATCTGCCCCAGATTTTACTGTGACGGCATGCATTTAATTCCGGTGGGAGCCACCGACATTCCTGGCCAGGAAACGGTGCGGTTGTACTGTCCCTGCTGCAACGACATCTACTTGCCTCTGAGCTCACGGTACTTGAACATTGACGGGGCGTTTTTCGGCACTACTTTCCCCGGGTTGTTGGTGAAGATGTTTCCGGAAATCGAGAACCAGTGCAAGCTCCGCATCAACAAGGTCAACCAGGACAACTTCGGGTTGCGGTTGTTTGGCTTCAAGATCCACGAGCTGAGTTTGAGCGGGCCCAGAATGAAGTGGTTGCGTCAGTATCCGCAGGGAGACGACGAGAAGAAAGAGCACGACGACTGCGAGTTGGCCATTCCTCCTGCACAGCTGGAGGGCGACATGGACGTGGTGGTGTCAGAAGAAACGGACAACGAGGATTTTGACGACGACAAGACCATGGCCAGCGAGGGAACTAATGCATAGGAGAATTGGAGCCGGGTCTAGAGGAGGGCTCACCCGTTCAACTGCAAGGCTACATAACAGTGTAATATATTCGAGCACTGCGAGAACAGCTTCAGGCTGGGCTGTGGCCCAGAGGTGGCCATTTAGAATAGTATAATAAACCATATTAGCAGTGAGCACTATTTACAGTGGAAGGCATTGGGCTGTCGATGCACATTGGGCTGTCGATGCACATTGGGCTGTCGATGCACACATTGGGCAGTCGATGGGCTGCCCATTGCTTTCGATGGACAGTCCCCTTGATATTCTGGTCCCCTTGTTCTGGTAGTACCCTGGTTATTTTGGCAGGCGATGGGTGAGCTGGATCTTCAGTGAGAAGTGCTGACAGTTGAAACCTAGTGGGTCAAGCGAACCGGCTTACCCGGTTCCCAGTCCTTGATGCCGTTGGCTATGTTCACCCAGTACTTCATCCGAATGGCCTCTATTGTGACTTCGTCCCATGCAATGGGTTGTTGTTCGAGGAGCTTCTCGATCTTGTCCAGAGTCTCGGCGATTCTCTCGTTGTTTTCCGTGGACAACGAGTCCAAATCTGCCTCCGACGTGGCCAACTCCAACGACTCATGTGCCTCCAACACTGTCATAAGCAACATCTTGTAATCTAGAGAGTATTCCTGGGAATCCGTCTGGAATTTTGCAATTAGCGACTTGGCCACTTCGTCTTGAGTGATGTCCATCTTCTCGGGATGATGGAGCTCGATCACGTACGCTGCCCTCGTGTACGGGTTGCGCAACGTGGAATAAGCTCTGTTGATAAATGCCGAAACCTGGTCTTCGGATTTAGGCCCATTTTGCAAGGCCATGGACCCACTGACAACGTCCGGATGGTGCTCACTCTGGAGACTCCGATATTCACGGCGCAACAGCCGCAAATTGATGACAAAGGGATCAGCTGGTGGTCCTCCAGACGGAAAAGACTTGGGGAAGAGCTGAAAAAAGTTCTGGAGCTGGGTGGCATAGAAACGCGCCGCGTGCACGGGTGATTTCGGCCCCATTCTGGTGGCTCCGATTCGGGGCAATGCTCGAACTGCCCATTGCAATTGCATTGGCCTGTTATGTGGGGTGGAAGTTGGATACTGTCTGTGTGCACGCCGATTTGACGTTGGATGGGTGTGCAGGAAGATCGCCGAAGGCAAAGATGAACATAATGAAATTAAGTTTCAGAATGCCCATGCCGTGTGTTGAAATTGTTGCTGTTGTAGTTTGTTGCGGGAATAAGCATGGTTCGTCAGCACACTCCGAGCATTTGAAAACCAAAATCGGATAGAGAGAGAGTTGTCGCTTCAACGTATGCAGACTTCATTGGACGCTTCATGGCTCGAATAGCCAGCTCGTTTGGCGGAGGCAATTGGCTCGCGTGATTTACAAGCCACGATTCCGGACCTGGTACAGTTTGTGGTGGCGGAAAGGCAGGTTTTCATGGGAATTGCGGCAAAAATATCAGGCGCGGTGCATGGCAGTGAAGTGCATGGCCCTTTGCATCCACGCGGTAATAGGAGATAAGTTTGCCCCCGGCCATGCTTTGCCACTTGCAATAGATATAAAGCCAGCACAATTCCCAGTATTCTTCCCTCATTACAAACATGTGTGGAAAGATCTTGTTATTTGCTGGTGCAGCTGCTGCTGTAGGTTATGGTGTGGGGAGAAAGGGGGGTTGCTGTGAGAGAAGGTGTGGAAAGAAAGCCCAAGAAGAATCTCCAAGCGAAGAATCTCCAAGAGGTTACCGCGACGATCCTGATGACAAGAGAGGCTTCCCTGATCCAAGGAAGGACTTCCTTGAAGAAAAGAGGGACCACTAGTCTCGTGTGAATAGTGATTAATACGACACCTTGAAAGGTTAATCGAGTCGCGCGTGACAGCCATTCGTAGAAGTTTATGGACAAGAAATTTGGGTGCGAAACGAGGTCACAGGCCTAATACTGCAATGTGGTCTGAGCCATATTTAGCAGCTTCACACGCTGACTCTCGCTGCATAAGAGAAATCCAAGGATGATTTTTCTCGTTTTCCACGTGCGTTCTCCCAGAATTTCCGATTATTGTCCACTTATTGCCCACACAATCTCAGTACCTGGCTGCGAAATGACAGTGCGATAGCACGCAGAACCCACCAAATTAAAGAAATTCGAAAACAAATGCAATCTACCAAAGCATCGCAAAACCATCTCAAAACCATCTGAATACCATCTCAACCCCTCTCAACCCCTCTCAGCCAACTCCAGCACTTCTCCAAACTCCCCCACATTGTCACCTTCCCAGCCCAACGCGATTCGGTTTGCGCACGCCCGTGTGTTGTCCTCTAGAAAACGACGAGTTTTTCCAGTTCATCTGCAGTGCAAACAACAACGCCAACTCAACCACATAGACTTGCCATGGATTTCGAGGAAGCCGAGGACATCAACGGTGTCCGTTTTGCATGGAATTCCTTTCCCTCCACCAAAGCCGAGGCCGGCAAAATCGTGGTTCCAACCGGATTGTTATATACTCCCATGAAGTACAGAGAGGACTTGCCCTCCGCCGCCTACGACCCGTGCTACTGCCAAAACCCGCAGTGCCGAAGCATTTTGAACCCCTACTGCTCGATTGACCCCACGGGTTTCTGGATCTGTCCTTTGTGCTCCACCAGAAGCCAATTGCCTCCTCACTACCAGGGAATCACCCAGGACAACTTGCCCATCGAATTGAGCCCCAACTCGTCGACGGTGGAATACATCACGGCCAAGCCCGTGCAGCAGCCGCCAATTTTCTGTTTTGTGGTGGATTTGTGCCAGGATGAAGACAATTTGAGGGCGTTGAAGGACACGTTGGTCGACTCCTTGTCGTACTTGCCGCCCAACGCATTGGTGGGGTTGATCACCTACGGAACCATGGTGCAGGTGTATGATTTGGCCGCAGACAACATCAACAAATCGTACATCTTCCGTGGAGACAAGGAATACACCGACAAGCAGGTTTCCGACATGTTGAACAAGCCCGTGCAGGCACAGCCCGGCCAGATGACGATGCCAAACTCGTTGAACCGGTTCTTCTTGCCTCTCGAAAACATCGAGTACCAGTTGAACTCCATCTTGGCCAACTTGCAGGCGGACCCCTGGCCGGTTGCACACGGCGACAGGCCTTTGCGGTGCACGGGTGCTGCCATCAACGTGGCCAGCCACTTGCTCGGAAACACCTTCTCCGGATTTGGAGCCAGGATTTTTTTGTTTTCGGCCGGTTCGTGCACGTTGAACCCCGGAATGATTGTGGGCAGCAAGTTGAGAGAGCCCATCAGATCGCACTCGGACATCGACAAGGACAACGCCAAACACTACAAGAAGGCGGTGAAGTTCTACGACGCCATCGCTGCCAGAGCCGTCAAAAACTCCCACGCCATCGACTTGTTTGGTGGATGTTTGGACCAGGTTGGTTTCTTGGAAATGAAGTCTTTGAGCGCGAAAACAGGCGGTGTGTTGTTGTTGACGGACGCCTTCACCACGTCCATCTTCAAGCAGTCGTTCTTGAAGTTGTTCAACAAAGACGCCGACAACTACTTGCTCATGGGCTTCAACGCAACGTTGGACATCAAATGCTCCAGAGAATTGAAGATCAGTGGCTTGATTGGCCACGCGTCCTCCTTGGGCGTCAAGGGCACCAGTGTTTCCGAAAACGAGGTAGGCATCGGGGGCACGAGCCAATACAGAATCTGTGCTCTCTCTCCACAGCATACATTTGCCATTTTCTTCGACGTGGCCAACGTGCAGCCGTTGCCTCCAAACGCCCAGTCCTACATCCAATTCATCACCCACTACCAGCACTCCTCCGGCACTTACAGAATGAGGGTCACCACTGTGTCCAATATCTTGACTGGAGACGAGCAAGTCTTGGCCCAGTCTTTCGACCAGGAGGCTGCCGCTGTGTTGATGGCAAGAGTCACTCTCTTCAAATCCGAGCAGGACGATGGAGCGGATGTGTTGAGATGGATCGACCGCATGTTGATCAAATTGTGCCAGAAGTTTGCTGACTACAGAAAGGATGTCGAAGAGTCCTTCAGGTTGCATCCTCAGTTTGCCTTGTACCCACAGTTCATCTACTACTTGAGGAGATCTCAGTTCTTGCAGGTTTTCAACAACTCTCCCGACGAAACTGCTTTCTACAGACACATTTTGATGACCGAGGACACAAACAACTCGTTGATTATGATCCAGCCAACTTTGACTTCGTTCGGTTTGGAGCTAGAAGATCCTGAGGCGGTCTTGTTGGACTCGGTGTCCATCAAGGACGACCGCATCTTGCTTTTGGATACCTTCTTCCACATTTTGATCTTCCACGGTAGAACAATTGCACAGTGGCGAAAGGCTGGATACCAAGACCAGGAGGAATACGCAGACTTCAAGAGAGTCTTGAACGACCCCAAGCTAGAAGCTCGTGAGTTGTTGGTGGACCGTTTCCCATTGCCAAGATTCATTGACACGGAAGAGGGAGGTTCACAAGCTAGATTTTTGTACTCCAAGTTGAACCCAAGTACCTCCTACAACTCCCAGGAGATTTCCAGAGGAGCTGTGGTGTTGACTGATGATGTTTCATTGCAGGTGTTTATGTCGCACTTGCAGAAATTGGTTGTCTCTGGATCCAACTAGGGTCACTCATTTTCACTTCTCCTTTTGTTCAACTGCGTCCCACCTTGATTTTAAAACGAAAAGTATTCTTGTGCTATCGTGAGAAGTTTCACGTATACAGTTAATTAACGTCATATCATAATTGCGCGCGGTTGAAAAATTCACATCCATTTCTTATCAACATGGCAAGTCCACCGCAAGAACAGCTTAGTGCAGGTGAGTAGCGAATAGATCCGCGATCGAAGGACCAAACTAACTTTCAGACGAAATTGCTCTTTATGACAGACAAATCCGTTTATGGGGAACAGACACCCAACTCCGGTTGAGGATGGCAAAGCTTCTAATAATCAACTTGGGGGGTGTGGGAACAGAAACAGTGAAGAATTTGGTCTTGGGAGGCATCAATTCCATAGAAATATTGGATGGCTCCTCGGTGAAAGAAGAAGATTTTGCTTCTCAATTCTTCTTGCCCAACGACGACAGCATTGTTGGACAACCCAAACTCCCACATGTGCTTTCCAGCATCAAGGAATTGAACCCGAGGGTCAAGTTGCTGATCAACACCAGCAAACTCCACGATCTCGATCCAGAATATTATCGGAACTTTGACTTGGTGGTAGCAACTGAGTTGTCCAAGCCGGAGTTGCTAGCGGTCAACAGCATCACCAGAAACCACGGGATTCCTCTCTATGTGAGTGGTCTTCATGGAATGTTTGGATACATCTTGACGGATTTGATAAAGCATGAGTCCAAAGTGGAAACCGAAAAGGGCAACCAGCCTCGTGAAGCAAACACCCAGATCAACCCCGTGAAATCTATTACAGACGTGCAACTACGCAATGACAAGGAAATCATCACGATTTTGGACGAGTACGTGCCACTTGAGGAAATGTTCTCATCTTCCAAATTGACCAAGCAGTTGAACAGAAGACAGCTTAAACGTCTTTCTGCAGCTTTGCCTTTGATCTTTTCGTTATTTGAAATCGAGAAGCCAGCAGACGCTGAAGATACCATAGACCAGACGCTTCTCCGAGAAGTTCTGACAAAAGTCTGTGAGCTGTTTGGACTTCCTCCAACCGTCATTACGGACGAGTACGTGCAGCACTTCTCGAACCAGGCATTTGCGGAATTCTCGCCAGTGGCGGCCATTTTGGGTGGAATCCTCGCCCAGGACGTGATCCAGTACTTGGGAAGACGAGAAAGTCCCATTAACAACTGCTTAATATTCGACGCCATCCAGTCGGAAATCCCTATCTACTACCTATAGACTAACGCATGATTGGGGTGAGACCTCTTCCCTTTCTCTTTTTCAAGTGCGAAGTGTCCTTCAAGAACTTCAAGGCCTTGGCCAACTTGGCTTTTAGGGCTTCTTGTTGGTCTTGAGCGACGGCGATATCTTGTAGAAGTAGTTTCTTCTGCTTGGCAAACTTTGAGTTTTCGCCCTCTTCCAACTCCTGGGCAGCTGCGAGCTTGCGTTTGAGCTCTCTTGTGTTTTCCTGAACTTGTGCTACCTGGCTGTTGGATTGAGCAATGGACTCGGCGCAATTGGTGATTTCTTTCGTCGTGTAGTTTCTTTCGTCTCCCTTGGTCTGGAGCTTGGTGACCATGCCCTTCACCTCGTTCTGCAATTCCCAGATCTTCAACTGGTTTGCTACAAAAGTTGCTCTCGCGGTATTTTCGCCAAGTTCATGGGTCTTAACATAGTTGTGGAGTTGCTCCTTGCCCTTTTCGGCTGCTTCCTTGACATCCTCGATTTCCATGTTGCGCTTGAGCGTCTTCTTTTCTGCCACGAGAATGCGCTGCTCGGCGTGGTCCACGTCGTCCATGATTTTGGATAGCGTCAGCTTGATTTCCTCTGTTCGTCTTCCAATTTTGTTTTGACGGTCACTGTTGTGGAAATTCACGTAGGCATTGTACTCCTCTTCCACCACGGCCAACCGAACGTACCCGGAATTGAGCTCCATCAACAACTTGTGCGTAAGAATCGACCGGTCTTTGCTCGATCTTGTGGACACGGAGTGGTGGTCATGGATTCCGCTCAAGGTGTTGTAGTCGTTCTTCAACGGGTTCGTCACGTAGTCCAGCTGCAATCGCTTGGTCTCATAATATGACTTCTTCTTGGCCGGGCTGTCCCTCGTCACATCGCTGGAATCGTACGGGGTGTAATGGTATACAACCTCAGTCAACAAGGAGCGCTCAACATCGGTGGCAGAGAAGCGCACAATGTGGGGGAGCTCGGGAAGGGGCCACGGCGGAAACGACCGCAAGTCCCGGCGGAAAACGTGGTCGAAAAACGTGTGCGACAAGTACGTGAGGTTCTGGTTGTAGATGGGGAAAATATCCGGAGGCAAGTTTCCTATCTGGTCCCGCAAGCACACAATGGACGAAATCAACTTGTACAAGTAGGCGTTGTCTCTTTTGTGGTGCTGGTAGTGGACCAAGCAGTGTTCGATGGTGTTGATGGGAATGAGTCTGATCATCACTGCCTCGTCGCCTCGTCGATTCTGCCGACGGAGCTTCGAGAAAAAGCTCGAAAGCGTGTCCACATACCCGTCGATTACGAGCACCGCATCGAATCTCACTGCCTTCAACTCGGCGACGTTCTTGTTGAGTTGTCCGTCGTGAGGAATCATATGTAGTGTGGTGAGTTTCGAGTCCTTGGATGTGCCGCGGCCCTTGCCGGTCTCCTTCTTGACGCTATTTCCCGCGTACCGCTGTACCGTTTTAGGCCCCGAACAGCCCCATAAAAGGGCCTCTGCCAAGTCAAAAACCCTCGGGTCGTTTTTCATCACCAAACCGATGTTCCGCGGTGTGGACAGCACCGTGTTCAGCAAGATCACGTTGATCAAGTCCCGTAGCACGTTGAACTTGCCGCTGGTCTCGGCGAGTTTTGCCGGAATGTCTCGAAGCGACAAATTCTTGGGCATGTAGTGCTGGATGAGCAAGTACGGGTGTGTGGCCACGAGCATGCAGTTGTCGACGCAGATCTCGAGCGACTTGACGATGAGGTCGGTGGTGTCGTTGGTTTCACAGTATTTCAAGATGTCGGAGTAGTGCAATGACACAATCTGGTCGGTGAGTTCTTTCTGGAACTCAAACATGGGCGTGGGCAAGTTGTACTCGCCGGAATTGTTGATCTTGTCCAAGTGCAAGTCGACGATGGGAGGTTCGGGGGTCCCGTCGAGAATGCTGAGCAAGTCCATGGTTGAAGTTATATATTCGCGATAAGATTTGTGGAAATTGTGGGTGCAAAATGATGCAGGAAGGTGCACTCGCATGAATCTACTATTTATTCTGACTAATTGCAGTCTCTCTTTTGCAGTCTCAACGTCTCTCTTTGCGGTCTCGATGTCTCTCTATTGCAGTCTCAACACCTCTCCTTTGGAGTCTCACATCTCTCTCTTGCAGTCTGAACATTTCTCTTTTGCGGTCTCGATGTCTGTCACTTCTGTCAGACTTCTCAAATCGTGCCCCACATTCTCAACGCCCGGTCCCACCCACAACTCACAACATACAGCCCGTCCAAAGCAATGTCACAGCTCATAACCTTGTCCGTGTGGCCCTTGAGCGTCTTCACGGCCACCCAGTTGTCTGCAGACCAAATCTTGACTGTTCCGTCATACGAGCTGGACGCTAGATATGTGCCGGACACATCCAACTTCTCTGGGTACTGGTCATTTTCGTCGGCGACAGGTGCAGCTAGCGCACCTCCAAGCCGGCCCGTGAACACCCGAACCTCGCTCACAAGCTTGGTGTGTGCTGGGATCGAAAACACTTCGCTGGCGTTTTTTCGCATGTCCCATATCTTGACCGAGCAGTCTCCACTGGCACTGGCCAAATGGTACCCGTTGGGCGACCAGTCCATGCTGTAGATGCCCTGGACATGGCTCTCAAGAGTGGCAATCGACCTGCCACTGCGTAAATCCCATACTCGTCCCACGGCATCGAGTCCTCCGGTGGCTAATAAACTGCCATCTGGGTGGAAACTGCACGCAAAAACCTCCTTGGAGTGCCCCTCCTGCTCTAAGAGGGCTTCATCTCTGTTAACGTCCCACAATTTCCACGTTTGGTCAAAAGAAGTGGACGCCACGAACGCCCCACTGGGGTGGAACGCAGCTTTGCAGATTCGTCCACTGTGCGCAATCTTGGTGGTCGTAGGTTTGAGCACAGGCCCGTCCACCAGCCAGAAGTTGAGCTTGCCCTCAGCCCCTCCCGTGACCAAGATTTTGGCGTCCACAGGGCTCCAGTCGAGGGCTCCGACCTTTTCGGTGTGGTTTCTAGGTTCCAGTCGGGCCACTTGCGATAGGTTGGAGTTTTCTCTTTCCATCACGTAAAAGTTACCGTCCCACGACCCACATGCTATTTTCAGGTTGTCCTTGTTGATGCGGACGGCCGAAAGGGCCCGGGTGTTGCCCCGAAGCGTATATGTTCCGTCCAATTCGAACTTGGTGAGGTGGTGGTTAATGTGACGTCTGTTCTTCAAGATTTTGGCGAAATCCACACCGGCGTCTTTCTTCTGTTTCTCGGTTCGGTCAATTGCCTTTTGCACAGAATACGTGAGGATCTGCTTCCTAGCTTGTAGTAGTTCTTCAGTTCCTGGGGTGTAAAAGTCTTCGTCGTCGTCCTCTTCTTCCATGCTTTCGTCTTGGTCGCTTTCAGCGACATCGGCAAAGCCAAAACTGGTATGCGGCTGTTCTCCTAAAAGCCGTAGGAGCCTGTCTCGTCTGTCAGCTTTTCCTTCCCCGAAATAAGTAATCGGTTCTCCGAGTTTTCGGAGCTCTGTCCGCACAGAATCGTCATCTGTGGGTGCCTCTAACTTCCCGGTACGACCATTAGTTCGCGGATCGTTAATCACAGGAATGTGGTCCAAGGCCATCTTGGTTGTACTAAATTGAACCATCGCATCCATTTTGAGTAAATATCACGTGACATATACCGATATCTACTATTCTATGTGGTTTCCCTTGACAATTCTTTCGGCAAATTGTGCAAAATTCTCCTTCTCGTTCACCTTCTCGTCCAAATCCGGCTGGCAGAATACAGCCAACGTGTTTCTGGCAATTTGGTGCTGGGACGTGCCTTGGACGTAGTGGGGAACAGCCTTGAAGCTGTTCTTTGAAATTTCCTGAAGTGCTGAACCAGTCTGAAAGGCGAGACAGTCCGCTGGGATGTTCACTTTGTGAACTTCGTTGCGTCTGTTCCTAATGTACAACCCAGCCTGTGGGTCTGGAGATTTGTCTAAAGCATGTTGCAACCCTTTGGATTCGTCCAAAAAAAGGGCTGACGTCAACCCGGTAATACAAGAATGGTCGAGATGCTCCCCGCACCAATCATCGTCGCTTCCTCTGTCAGGCATCGGGAAGTAGTGCAACAAACGGGCCTTGGAACATGTGGAGTCTTTCACTACTCGGTGGAGAAACCCAGCCTCGTAGTCCAGGTTTTCCCTGCTAATGTACTTGTCACAGTTCGTAGCCACCTTTTCTGCCACGCTGATGATCAAATTACACAACGTTTTGCAATCTTCCTCAAATGTCTCTAGACCAGCAAACTTGGATGGCCAAATGTTGGGGGTAGTGTATGTCTTGAAGTCTGTGAAAGTTTCGGCCAATTCCTTCTCTGGTCCTTCCAAAGTTGGATCTTTGTGGAAAGCACAGTTCACATAGTACGAGCCTTTGTTGTAGTCTGGCTTCCCTGAACTGCTCAAAACTTCCCTTCCGCATGACCAGCCAGTGAGCCACATTGACTCTGGAGATTCAAGCTTTTCAAGTTCTTGGGCAGGTAAATTTGAGAGAATCGAAATGCTCTTGAGCACTTTCATTCGAAGTCCGTGGTATTCTTCAGGCAAGCCACTGACGACGACAATTCCCAAGGAATCTAGTCCAAACGCATTTTCCAATGTTTCGAAATCAAGCCCTTGGGCCAACTCGTCCAAAGTCACAGAAACTGCAGAAGACATGGTGCAAACTCCATTGTCAAAAACGGGCCTCAAGTGTGCAGTCCTGGGAACGTTCGATTTGCATCAACTTGCCAAATTTAGCATGTGGCGAGGTCAGAAGGGCAACTTTGCCCTCTTTCTGGATCTGCCTATAGTCCACAACATTTGTTCTTGGAATTGTGAGGGGATTATCTTTGGACTGTGAACCCATTTGAATGCGCATTTTTGGGGCATAGGCAATCTTCCTGAAAATTCCAGTGTAGAGTGATCCCGCGAGCGATAACAAAGAAAAACGGGTGAATTTGGATCCTTGACCGTTTGCTTTGAAAAATGTTTGCAATTGCTTGGAAAGATCGCTAAATTCTTCTTGGTCAGAACATGACTGCAACATAGAGGTCATCTGTTCCACTGAGACTTCAAAACCATTTTCGTGTAATTGTGAATAGACTGCTGTTGCCACTTGCTTCACCTGAACAGCTTTCTTTTTTGTTCCGGCACAATTTGCAATTATTAGATTCGACCTCTGGTGAGATTTGATGGAGACGATATTTTGGAAACTGGCCAAGAATTCTTTCTGTGTTAGAATTTTGAGGTACTCCTCGTCGATAGTTTCCTCGCAATCTCTGCTTCCAAATTCGTATGTGCTGCTTATGATTTGCAGGAGGTAATTCCAGTGGTCCCTAAATCCTTCGCAGTCAAGATCCCTTCCAGACTTCTGAAGTGGCAGCAACGAAGCAAACAAACTGCTTGGATTGCTTGGTTCACCATCCTGATGTAGTGTTTGCAAGAAAGGAAGAACAATTTCGTTCTGAAACGAAACGTCCGTGTGTTCAGCTAATCTCAACTCCACCTCCAAGAGGTATTCTTCGATTTGATCTGTGAGGTACTGACAGTCGTACTGTCCACTGGGAATTGTGATGTGGATTCCGAATGTTCTTCTGAAAAGCCTGATTCCCGTGAAAACACTGTAAGCGAGTTGTCTCTTCGTTCGCAACTCTGAGAGAGCTGTCAGAGACAAAATGTGTTCCAACAACTTGGCAAAAGTATACTGTAGACATTCAGTTCTTTGGCCAATCTGGATATAATAGAACACCGTGTTGACATTGTCATCTTCAGTCCCTTGCGTCTCGAACCAATAAGACACTCCCCGTTTTAGTATATGACTTGAGTATTCAGTTCGGTTGCTCAATTTAACTTCCTGTGATGTTTCAGATAGGTAAACCTCAGTTGAAATGTCCACGCATTCCAGGGCATCGAAATCTCCACTGAATAGAATGGAGAGAGAGATTCCTTTCGACATCTGAGCACACAAGCCTTGAAGGTATTCTGCATCTATCATTTCCAACGCTTCCATTCGGACCTCTGGAAGAATCATTTTCTCTTCCAAGATCAAGTATGATGCAGAAAAGACCTTCTTTATACTCTTTGCGACCGAGTAATCCTCGTACTTCTTTCTGGTTGTGGTTCTTGCCTTCTTGGAATGCTGGTAATTATAATCTCTCAGGTTCTGGAACTGCTCGCGGATGGAGGAAAAGATTTGCTTTAGAATGTGCTTCAGTGAATGTTTTGTCCCACAGACTGTGACCATTATCGAAGGCAAGCCATTGATATTCGCAAACATACCCCATGAAGATCCCACGACCTCGTGGTGATACAACGGGTATTTGAGTTCCTCGCCTACCATTTCCACGATTAATTCAATTCCAACTAATGTTTCTGGATTTAGTGGCAAATTGGGGAATTGTAAAACCACAGAAATGCATACTGCTTGAAACCCGATGTCTTTGAGAGAAGGCATTTGCACCCAAATCTCCGAATTTCTGCTGTACTTGAGAAGCTGAGGATGAAGTCTGGCAATTTCGAAATCACGAATCTTGGGAATTAGTCGTCCTTGCGAGTGTGCGGTGGGCATTGGTGCCCACTTGTAAAGGTCTATCATTGGCTCAGGGAACCTGAAAAAAGCCTTTGGGTTAAATGATTCAAATTGAGGGCCGTGGATTTCCATCTCCAAGTACTCAAAATCGTAATGTGGGTCCCTCAAAGCGACACCTACGTTCTCGAATTTCTTAGCTGCTGAGAATTTGCTGTCGGTGATAATTAGGCTGAACTTGTCTCTTGCAATACAGTTTTGAATGGCTCCCAAAACCTCCTGAACCACATCTCCAGCATCAAAGTTCCATCTTTCGTAGCCTTTAACAACATCTCCCGTATTTCTCTGCAACCTCTCTGCATATTCGCAGACTTCATTCAGAGAATTGTCCTTTTTTCTTAACAAGAAAGAGTATTCCTCCACATGCTCCCATTCCTCGATGTAGTCTCTGAATTTTTGGCTAGAAGAAAGAATCTCCTCGACGTAGAAGAAGAATGTGATGACCACCTGCTGGAACTGTCTTAAGCCCTGAGGAGTCATGTCCATCTCCACTACCAATAAATCTTCTCTCGTGCAAATGTTCTGGATAAAGACGAATACCAGCGTCGCCCAATTTTCTTTTCTCTTGAGATATTCACATAGGGAATTCGTTGATTCGTCTCCCAAGAGATTACAAAGTAATCGCAGTAGCGCACCATAATTTGGCGAAAACTTTATTGCACCCAAAGAGAAGAATATCCGCATTTTGCACGCAATTTCTGTTTTAATGAATAAGCAACTCTGGCCTCTAGTCGGAAAAGGCGAACAGAGCTTCGAGTGGCTGATGTTGCTGGAATGAGGAGAAAAGGAAGACCTCGAGAGTCGGAATGAATTTCTTGTTGAACTCACAGAAGAGGGTATGTCAGAGAAATGCACCACAAGTTTCCTCAAATGGTTGATTGATTGTGGTCCTTTAAGCACAAAGACCATGTTTGAGGCTACAAAGTTGGTTTTGAAGTACTCTGTGAGATGGGCTTTGAGCTTCTTGGTGGAGGTTTTAGACAAGGTGGCATGGTTTCCCGACCCAAATCGACTGAAGGGGTGGTCTTTGTTTGCTAGAAGCCGAAGAGAATGGAAAAGCAATTTGTCAATGTCCGACATGTTTCCTTGATGCTCGTCATCAACAGCCTTTATCTCTGCTTTTAGGTATTTCTCATGGAAGAGTGGGTTCTTGAAGAAAGACGAGAGTATGTGGAGAATGTGTTCCACAAACTGGCCCTGGTTTTCCGTGTTTTTCGCAAAACTGGAGATTTCAAAATGGACGCAAGTCTGTTCGCCTGTTGTATAGGCATTTGCAAGTCCACCACCCGAAGCTAGGGATTCCTGAAATAGAGTCGGACTTGGAAATTCTTTTGTCCCGAGCAAGAGCATGTGCTCACATAGATGCGCAAGACCTGGAATTTCCGCAGGATCTGTGAATGCTCCACTCCCCACCATCATGGCCCCGGATACTAGGTCTGTGTCTGGATCATTTATGAGTAGAGTTCGTAGGCCATTGGGAAGTTCGGCTTGTTGATATGATCGATTTCTGTGAGAAAGCGGAACTTCGAACTCCACCAGAAGGTGTTTAGGTTTTTGCGATGGTTCTTCCATGGAGAAAGTTGAGGTGGTGAGTGCAAGTTTCATTTTTCGAGGAACCATTGGGTGCAAATTTAGCCGGATTTGGCGCGACAATGCATACGAAGAGTTATCTAAGATCTGGAAGGCTGAAGGAAAGACGAGACGTGTGATTTTGGTGTGAACTGGTCCGATAGTGTTCGATTAGGATTTCGATTGCGGTGGTTCGGTTCTGGCCATTTCTGGTGACGTTGAGGTTTTCACTTTGGATCTATTTTCGCGTAAACTTTACAGAATTCAGTCGCAATCTTCAACATAGCAAGAGTGTGAGAACTTCAAACAATGATCTAAAATGGAATGTTAATGTTGAGAGAATAAGATTCACAGAGAGTGGTCATAAAAACCAGGTTTACGCGCCTCCCTCTGAGCTTCTTGGCTCAAAGACTTAATTAGAGAATGCCAAAGAATTACACCAATGGATTGACACCAATGGATCGGAAACTGCCCAAAATAAATCGCAAAAACAACCCAAAACAGTACCAAGCAACCCAAAAGTGCAATTTTAGGACTCTCGGTGTTTCAGTAAGGACCCCACGATGGTACCTCCTGCATACCCAAAACCCTTGTTCCGCATTGAATGACCAAGGAAGCACAAGCTCTTGGGGGATTTTTGGAAAACTCCGGCGAGCTTGTGTTACAGTCACCATCACGCGTGCACTAAATACCCGATTCGGCCAGGTTCTCCTGATCCCGTTACGACTTCCTAAGCGCCTCAACGAAAAAGAAATGACACTTCATGGAAGCTTACCTAAGCCGCACAGGTTGTCTGCAGACAAAGATTGCGCAACTAACAGAATCACTAAACTCAACTTTAGCTACGTCACATTATTCCCCATCTGCTGCAGCTTTGTCTTCTCGCCAGTTCTTTCCGCAAAACCACCGCAGCATCTTTCCCGCGCTGCTCCGAAATTCCCAATTTCTGCAAACCCCGTGTCAACAACCTGGAACGGCCTCCTTTGTTTCAGTATATGATACAGCCGTCTCTCAACAGTTAGCCGCATGTCAAATCCGTACATGTACAACAACTACCAACAATACTCGCCTTCGATGGCCAACGGGGCGATGAATAACACCTCGCCCACTTTCCACCACTTGCAATATCTCACCGGAACAAACTCCGGAAGTGGAAGCTTATCGTCCGCTTCCAGCACTGCATCGTCGGTGTCGTCGAATTACTCGTTGCACAACCCTAGAATGAGATACTACTTGTCCAAGTCGTTTGATTTGGAGGATGATCTTGAGTTCTGCCCCGACATTCCCGAAACCAACTCTGGCAGCCCCACGATCAAGAAATTCAACCCGTACACCGCCACGGTGTTTTCGCCCACGTCCCACCACGCCGAGGTGCCGATGTCCCCGGATCCGGCCATGCCACAGTCTCCGCGAGTGCACACTCCCAGAATCAAAAAGCCGATTGAGATTGTGAACCCGAACTCCAGAGTGAGAATCGGCTCGCCAGCCACCAGGTGAGGTGGCAACTTATGTGTTACGTTTTCATTTAATTCTCACCAAGGAGAGAGGATCCTTGGCATTGGTGGATAGGTTGCTTGGTTGATGCTGTGCATTAGCGACTTGTCGGAACCGACATTCTTTAGTAGAACTTTCTGTACATTACCGTGAGTTGTAGAGTAGATGGGAAGTAGAGGCGCTGGAGCATCCAAGCAGCTCTCAGGCGGAGTTCTAGCAGCTTTCGGGCCGATTCAAGGAGCCTTTAGGCCGAATTCAAGCAGCCTTTAGGCCAATTCAAGCACTAAGATCATCTCAAATCCAGGGAGAAAGTGGAAGCTGACCTGGAAGAGAAGAAACGTGGCGAATGAACTTGGCTTGGTCGAGAAAATTACCACGATTACAGTGAAACATCCGAATAGGGACATTTCTGCGCACCATATCATATTGATTACAAATGCACCGTTGTGCCCAGCATATCTTTTCGATTACAAATGCACTGTTGTGCCCAGCATATCAATTCAATGCACTGTTGTGCGCACCTCCAAAAGGGCACAGCGTTCGAGTTTAGGTGCTATATGATAAGACTCAGAAGACATCTATGCATCTACTGACTACTCCGCACTACCCAATAAGAAGATTAATGAAGATTCTTCGAAGACAATGAAAATACGATGAGGATGCGTGGAAGGCACTAGATAATGAGGATACAACGTAGACGATGAAGGCACTTCGTAGATAATGACGACACTGCGTTCCTCGTACCATCTTTCCTCTTCTGGAATGGATGTCTTTTTGGAGGCAGGAACGGAAGGTGTGAGAACGCAGTACCTTTTCATGTCAAAAATTGCGGATACTCTTGAGCACACCATTTTTACAATGAATACTAGGTTTTCTCTTATGTAGCATTCCCCATTACACAATGATCGTTAGATCATGAAGATCCGACCTGGATAAATATTGATCTACCCAAGATTGTCGATTCGGTCTGTCAGATTGTCGATTCGGTCTGTCAGATTGTCGATTCGGTGTCACACCGTTGTTCCCGCATTTGGCCCTAGCGTGGATCGATCGGCACTCCACAGCGGCATCCCAGACCGGCAAAGCGCCCAACGGAACTTGGCATTGTGAGGGGCTCTGCCCCATTGACGGAAATGTGCCGCAGCCTGCACACGCCGCGGCGATTAGTCGAATTCGGCAGCTCGATGAACGCACAGGCGCTACCGCCCGATTAGGCATGTCTATCATTATTGTCTATCATTATGAGATCTCTATAAATGCTGGTGGTTTCGCCGACTCCCAGCTCCCTACAAAATCACAATGGCTCCCTCCATCCACCCATTTGACCCTATCAGGGACTACGAAGTCAGATTGGCCACTAAGTTGGTCAAGGACTCTCACTCCGCAGATGCAAATGTCCACTTTGTGCAAGTTGACAGAGTGGATCCTCCAAAGAAGGACATGATCAAGTACTTGGACGCCGAAAGATTCGGAGGCGTCCTTCCATCGATCCCAAGAGTCTTGTACTGCTACTACTACACCAACACGTTGACCTTCAACAAGGCTCTTGTTAATGTCACCGTGGGTCACGTTATCACCAAGACCCAGTTGCCCAAGGGAGTCGTCGGCCCAATGTTGCCCGACGACGTCATGGAGTGGGAAGACCTCTGCCTCAAGCACCCCGCCGTGTTGGCCGAGATCGAGAAGTTGAAGCTTCCACAGGGCTACGAGGTGAGAAACGACCCATGGATCTATGCCACGGACGACCCCAACGAAACCAGGCCCTTGGTGCAGTTTTTCATGTACGTGTTGGCCAACAACGGCCACAGCGAGTCCAACCACTACTCGCTTCCGTTGAAGTTCTCGCCTGTTTTCGAGCAGCACACCAATAAGTTCGTCAGAATGGACTTTTTGCCGGGCGGATTCGACGCCACCACCACGCCAACCACGCCATGGCAGGTTGTTCCCGGTGTGGAATACCACCCGGACTTGAACGGAGAAACCGTCATGAGAGACCCCAAGCCATACTTGGTCTCGCAGCCTGAAGGGCCTTCTTTCTCGGTCGACGGCACCAAAATCACCTGGCAGGGATGGGAATTCAGAGTGGTCCCCACCACCAGAGAGGGTTTTGCCGTGTACGACGGGTGGTTCAAGGGCAGACAGGTGTTCTACAGAATTTCCTTGTCGGAGATGACCGTTCCATACGGCGACCCAAGAGCTCCGTACCACAGAAAACAGGCTTTCGACTTGGGCGACTGTGGGTTCGGAGTCAACGGAAACTCGTTGAAGCTCGGGTGCGACTGTCTCGGAGTTATCAAGTACTTGGACGGCGTTGCAGTGAATGGCCAGGGTGAGCCCAGAGTGCAGCCCAGTGTGGTGTGCTTGCACGAGCAGGACGCAGGAATCTTGTACAAGCACATGAACTACAGAACCGAGAACGCCGTGGTGGCCAGAAAGCGTGAGTTTGTCGTGCAGACCATTGCGACCGTGGCCAACTACGAGTACGCCTTGAACTTGAAGTTCGTCAACGACGGTGGCATCGACATCGAGGTCAGGGCCACGGGAATCTTGTCCACCATGCCTATCGATGAAAACGTGACTGTGCCATGGGGAACGGTGGTCGGCCCCAACGTCATGGCCGCCTACCACCAGCACATCTTGTCGTTCAGAATCGACCCTGCCGTCGACGGACACAAGAACACCGTGGTGTACGACGACGTGGTGAAGATGCCACGTGATGCCCTCAACCCATTCGGCATTGGTTTCGTCACCGAGAGAACGTACATGGAGAAGGCCGGATCGGTGGAGCAGTCTCCGTTCACGAACAGATCCTACAAGGTGATCAACGAGAACGTCGTCAACCCGATCTCCAAGGGCAATGTTGGCTACAAGATCAGCATGCCAGCCTCGCAGATGATCTTGGGAGACGAGGACTCCTTCAATGTCAAGAGAGCTAAGTTTGCTACCAAGCAGCTCTGGGTCACCAAGTACAGGGACCACCAATTGTTTGCGGCAGGAGAGTTCACCAACCAGTCCCAGGCCGACACTGGTCTCGGTGAGTGGGTCAAGGGCGAGGACCCAGTTAGAAACGATGACGTCGTTGTTTGGGCCACTCTTGGGTTCACCCACATTCCTAGAGTGGAGGATTTCCCTGTGATGCCTGTGGAGACCCACAACATTCACATGACTCCGGTCAATTTCTTTGACAGAAACCCGGCCTTGGACCTTCCACAGGCCAACAACTCCTTCAACAAGTCATCTTTGTACAGCGCTGGTGTCGAGGCCAACAAGGCCTGTTGCCAGACCAAGATGTGAGGATTTATATAATACATGGGAATTAGAGAATTGCGTAGGTCAGAAGATTCAAACCTAGTTTGGTTTGCGATTGTTCGGGTCTCCCGAGTCGCTTTAACGACTTTTGTATGATCGGAAAAAGTGCAACTGGAAAATCCTTGTTGTACTGGGTACTCATAGATGAGCACTGAATGAAATATGATTCTCAGTTTCGATCGTTCGTGTCCCCTTCTTTTTTTAGGAAAACTGTAAAATAGAAAAAACCAAACTACATCATAAGGAATTACAATCGAAGGAAAGCCCCTTCTTTTGACCAGGAAGCTATGTATTTCTGCGTGAAGAAACACCCAACCATTCACCAAGGACCTGGTAAGCCCATCGAGAGTATGCGGATTAAACCCAGAAATTAACGGGTTCTCAGTCTTGCTTTCAGTACTAAAGAAACTGCACGCGCTTAAGGAAATATGCATTGAGTGAATCTCTTTTGCACCTATCATGACCCGTAAATGCGGTCTGAGATCTCCAGTTTTTTTTTTCGGCCATCACTATAAAATAGAAAAAACCAAACAATACATCATAAGGAATAACAGGTGTGCCCATCGATAGACACTATCTCACATACCTCCAGAATTCAAAACTTCACTCACAGGATGAGGAAGATGGTACGCCGAGCGAACTCATCCGTATACTTTCACTATTCATTGATTTTCACCAACCGTTTACTACGCGTCGCAATCAGTTTGGGATGAAAATTATGCGGAAAATCACTTCTGTGAGATTCACACTTGATCACTTTAAATTGGCGGGCTCACAACTTTTTGGGTAAGGGAGACCAGAAATAGACCTAGGCAGATTAAGCTCATTCCCATGGAAATGGCTGTGAAATTGAAACGTCAATTGTCGAGTCGGTAAGGACAATCCAGAAAAACTATAGACTGAATTTTCTATTTCACTTCGGTGTTGAACCAGAGAAAGACTCTGGTTCAACCTTCGTGCATGACTTTTCTCACTTGAGTCTCACATTTTGGTTTCTGGTAACTATTGTTCGAAAGTTAAAATGAGGCCCCAACTTCCCTGCTGCCACAAAACATAATCTGCACACTTAATTCTCAGGAGAAATTGTGTTCAAAGTGAAAACTGTAAAATGTTCTTGGAGGAGATTGTGAAACAGTGAGAGTTGTAGAATGTTCCTTTGTGTGTTGGTGCAATAGCACACATTACCTCAGTCAAATACGAACCTTTAATTTGATGAAGAAATTAGCAATCATTCATCAAGAAACGAAGCATTTACCAGGGACCTTCAATCAAATTCTTTCATCCACCATTTTTCACTTTCAATACCAAAGGATCATCTCTGATCAACCAAAGTTGAAGGACTTATTTATTTCGCCAATCAGTTAAGTCACTGACTTGCAGGATATTCCAGAATTGCTAGATTGAGTTCGAGCAAGTCCAGATATTGGAGGCTTGTCGGTGCTGTTTGTTAATCGTCTAGTTGTGGAGTTGTTGCAGTATTTGTTAAAGTACTCTCTCTCTCCAGGGTAAAAATTATAACAGGTCGAAATCTGCCCTCGTAGTCCACGAAAGAAGCAAACACAGGAAGCAACAAAAGGTTGATTATTTTACGTGCACCTAAAGCTTCCGGCAGGTTGGGAGAAGAGGTCAAGAACAGCTCCAGGGAGATGTTTTGCTGATTGCACTTTCTGTGGAGGATATCAAGAAGATCTTAAGAGAGCGGGTTCATAATTCTAGCCGATCAGCCCAGGTCCGAGGCGAGGGTAGTGTCTCTGGAGCTCTCCAGAAAAGAAGAAATGAAGATAAATACGCCAAATGAAGTACTTGATTAATTATATTTTATTAGAGCAATGAAAGAGAATAAAAATGCAACACCTGAGACCAACTCAGAGATCCAAGATGTGACCCTTCACTCACGTTCATCGAAGAAGCCCGCCGCATTGCGTCCCACACGATGGTGCTCCTTGAAATGACGTAAGTAATTGGAAAGCGGCTTCTTGTCCTTCGTCGACGCCCTGTTCCGGACTCCCACCACCTTGTAACACGCAGGACAAACCACACCCTCGTGTTCTCTTTGACGTCCTCTTTGACGAGCATTCCCGCGGTTCTTGTACTTGCCAATGCGGAGAGGGTTTGGAGTCAAGAAGTCAGGGTAGACTCCATGCAGACGACTGAGATGCTGGGCGTAGTGCGTGGTCCTCAACTGGAAGAATTCAATGTTCTCGCAGTAGGGACAGAGGCCGCTTCTGGTTTCATTGAGGGGTTGGCCAGAATCTCCCAATTCCACCCGAGTGAACTCGTGCTGATAAGAATGACTGGAGTCGAAGAAATCGTTCTTCTCGTACACAAACTGCCCGTATAAACCAGCAAAAGCATCGATGCCTCTAATGTACCGAGTTCTGTCGATGATGGTGCCGGTCTGATCTTCGTACAACTCAATAAGTTGGTCTCTGTGTCTGGCGTTACCAGGATCCTCACGTCTGGCAAAACTTTGTTGAGGTGCGGCTTCCACCATTTGAAGATAAGGGACCCGGTAAACCGCTGGAGTCACCGTTGGAACAACAACTGGAGCAAGAACTTGAGTAGACACTTGAGTAGACACTTGAGGAATATCCACTTGATTAACCGCCACTTGAGCCAATTGATTTAACATTTCATTCCCTTGAGAGCCCTGGTGAGTGGCAGAGCTAGTATTCGAGTAAGTCAAGGCACCAGTGTTCTGGTTTGTTGGAATCTCAGGCATCAAAGGAGGAGAGTGTAGCCTCTTCTGCCGCTTTGGTTTTTGTACCGCCAAAATTTGCTTTCGTGGCTCTGGGGAACTCGGAGAATCAGAGTCGGAACCACTCGTAATGAGGATGGGATCCATAGCTATTAAACGGGAAATAGCCATTTTAGAGCTAATATTAGATGCAAGAGGTGTGGTCAAAGGAGGAGAGTGCAATATCTTCTGGCGCTTTGGTTTTTGCAGCGCCAAAATTTGCTTTTGTGGCTCTGGGGGAGTCGGAGAATCAGAGTCGGAACCACTCGTAATGAGGATGGGATCCATAGCTGTAAAACCGGAATTATCGACCATAGAGATAATATTAGATCAAAGAGGTGTGGTGGCCACAGAAATAGAGTAGTTCGCACCTTCGCTGTGGACCTGCGAACATTTAACAGAGCGGTCCACCGAATTCTTTTCGTGCTCTAATTGAGCTGGAGCCGCAAATTCCGGAACCATGTCAATGACATTTGTGGTTGGAGTCCACTCCAATTGGTCTGTTGATACCGGCAAACAGTAGTCGTCGAAATTTGAATCGAAATCAGCATAGAATTGGCTAGGAGTCAACCTTGTGGGTCTTCTACCGCTTCTTGAAGCAACATAATCTCTTCCACCGTGAGTTCGGTGACTTTTTCTTCCGGGTGTATCACTTCTGATGATACTTGGGGAGTTGGAGAGCACATAGAACTCAACATGTTTGTTTCTACCAAGATGGTGCAGTCACCTGCTGGAGAATCCAATGTTTCCAAAGGAAACCAGTCCCAAAACTGAACGTCTGAGAAAGTAGAGTTGTCGGAGATTTGCATTTGAAAGCAAGTTTTTCCAGAGTTAAGTTGCAATCGGGAGAGCTAAAGAGAGTGGTGATTGAAGTAGGGATAGGTGGATATTTGAAAGGCCCTTATAAACCACTAAAGAGGTATCTTCTTCTGACAGCAAACTATATTTTAGCCTTTTAAAGTGTTCACTTGCAGATGTACCTGATGAGACATGGTAGACACCTTTTGGGACATCGCATGGCCTTTTGTGGAACAAAACCAATATTTACCCCGGAATCCTAGAATGATATTCCATGGGCCAGCTTCCAAATGTGTCAAGTTAATATCATGCCTGGTCTGTATTCGGGTGTAAAACTGCATTTCGCAGCCAATTTCGATAAGAAGCAAGATAACGGAAAAGTCGCAGAAAACACAATATGCACAAAATTCATGAGGTTGTAACGTGGCTCAAATCGGTCTCTTTTTTCATATCCAACATTTTTTTCTCCGATCCCCCATCGAGCTCAGTAGGACCTTGAGTCCACTTAACTGAGCCGATACAAACAAGTCTGAGCTCGGCCACTTTGTTGTGGCGAGTTTTACGACGAATTCTAAATGGTTGCCCTGAGCGCCTCCCTAAAATCCATATCGTTTTTCCTCCTACTCCATGATTTTCAAATAACAGTGCTTTCTGGAGGAAGCGGGTAAATATTGGGGGTGTGACACTGTACGGCTTTGTCAACTCAGCCTATATATCTTGACCCAGATAGAGTTTGTTCTATCCTAGGCGACAGGGAAATGAATAAGTCTGAAGGCTGAAGTTTCTACTGCTTTACCAGGCCTGCGCAAGCGCCTTACCGGGCACACCCATACATTGCCTATGTGATGTATCTTAGGTTTTTTTCTATATTATATAGTTTTTCCTCATTATACAATTATCGATAAAAGTAAAATAAAACGGTCAACCACTGGAGTCACCGTTGGAACAACAACTGGAGTATTTATAACTAGAACAACAACTGGAGCAACGACTGGAGTAGACACTTGAGACCACACATGAGTAGACACTTGAGGAATATCCACTTGAGTGACCGCTTAACCAATTGAGGAACCGCTTGAACCAATAGAGTAACAACCAATAGAGTAACCGCTTGAAGCAATTGAGTACCCGCCACTTGAAAGCTCTGACCACAGGTACTCTGGTGAGTGGCAGAGCTAGTATTCGAGTAAGTCAAGGCACTAGTGTTCTGGTTTGTTGGAATCTCAGGATTCAAAGGAGGAGAGTGCAGCCTCTTCTGCCGCTTTGGACCTTGCTTTTTTTTTTCAACGATCATTGTATAATTCGGAAAACTATTTTTTTTTTCAACGATCATTGTATAATTAGGAAAACTATAAAATAGAAAAATCCAAACTATACATCCTAAGGAATAACAGGTGTGCCCATCGATAGCTTGCGAAGATAAGCACCCCAAAGTTAAACGAGACTCTCACTATCCCATATACCTCCAGAATTCAGAACTTCACGCACACAGGATGAGGAAAGATGGTCCAGTGACGAACAGGTCGTCCTGGAGTGCTCGATTCAGATCCGGGGGGATGGGAACAATGTCTTCAGAAAGACATTTTAATAACCAGTACACCAAATAACATCAGTACCTCCCCAAATTCCGATTTTACCACAAAGTTCTAGGAAAACCCGGAATAATCTTCTTCAACAAAGTCATCCGTGATAGTTTAGTGGCTAGAATTACCGCTTGTCGCGCGGTAGACCGGGGTTCAATTCCCCGTCGCGGAGCTTCTACGCGCAAGTGGTTTAGTGGTAAAATCCAACGTTGCCATCGTTGGGCCCCTGGTTCGATTCCGGGCTTGCGCATTTTTGCATTATCGCACTATGGAGTTCCTTTCCACCTAGAAAATAACCTGGCACCTTTTTTTACCGTTGCTTGAACCCCACACAAACTCTCGTTAATGTCTCAAGCTGCAAAAACACGTATGTTCATGTTCTCGTCAGGAATTGCAACTTGCAAGTCTGAAATTCAAATTCCGCTCTAACATGTTTCAGCTATCAATATCCATGAAAAGCACGCCCGTGGTAACGCACGAGGACGATTCAGTTGGGTCAAAAGGCTAGTCCAGGGCCAGAACAGAACTATGCCGGCCAACATGCTAACGGCACCCTACGAAAGAAGAGATTTTGACAAAAGACCGCAGGAACCCAGCACAAGAAAGTCTCTAAGGAGCTTAGAGTTTGCCAGCGACGAGGATTCGCAAATGTCTATGCATTCTGACAACATCAGCACCACCCCCTTGAAACTGATAATTTCACACACTTCCACGACCAACCCACCCTCCATTTTGAGTGGTGACCAGAACACCGACAACACTTCATGTGTGGCCTCTACGGCGGAAACCTCACTAGCTCCGAGTGGCCATGCGTCTTTATCTCCGAGCCACTATCAACTCAGACCCGAGCAAAGAGACGCAAGAGAAAGAGAGAGGGACAGTGAGTCGATCGTCACATTGGCCAGTTCTTCTCGGAGAACCAGACGAAGAAGCGTGGACACGAACTGCAGCTTGGCCGGAATTCCACCGGCCAGTATTATGGAACGGTTGGCAGTGAATCCTGTTCCAGCAAGTGTAACCACAAGAGAGGAGGAGTAGAGTCTGGCGGAGGAGAGGAGGATTAGAGTCTGGCAGAAGAGAGGGATGTAAGAGGATAGGTGCAAGGTCGGAAGACGAAAAGGTCTTTACATGTACCGACACAGAATTTGAAAACCTTCGTCAGAGGTGACTTAAAGGCTCGAAAACAGGAAAAACCAGGCCAAGCAAGAACCGAGGCCAATATAGGCGATTTTAAGGCTGAGCTGGCTACTAAGTTGCTGTGGTGGGTAATAGGGCTGCCACTTTCGAAAAAAAGGTTCAGTAGCGGGGAAATCACGGAGGATGTGAATAGGCGTATCTTGTTTAACCAAGTTAATTTCACCTTGCAAGTCGTAGTGTTTGTGCCTGAGACTTGATTCTTCTGTTTCGCCTTTGTTTGGCCCTTGATTTGCTTTGAGCTTGGTCTGGAGCATCTCGGAGTTAAGTGCGTATTGCAGGGTCTTCTTTGTGCACAAACCCAAGTTGCCTGAATAGTGCAGTGGGCAGCTGTCTAGGCCCAAACAACCAGTCCAGCATTATTTTTTTGGATATCTTGAGTTCGAACCTTTGAATTGCAGTGTGTTTGCCTTGTAGGTTTTGGAAGTTGGGACGTTGGTCTGACCGGCCTTCCCTTCGGTTGAATTTTGAAAAATAAGTGAAAGGAATCTAACAACTGGTCAATCCAACATACATTCTGCTTTGGTGGCCAGTCGGTCCAAGAATGGGGTCCAATTTGCGCCCAATGCTGGCATTGCGTCACAAATACTGAAACTCAATATTCGCAAATGGCAAATCTAAAAATTTGGTAAATCTCACAAACTCAACTCAACTCAACTCAACTCAACTCAACTCGACTCAACTCAGATCAACCCAGCTCGACTCAAGTCAAGTCAAGTCATCGCACAATCTCAACTCAACTCCATTTGCCACATTGCGTGTGGATCATAGGCTTCCCCAAGCCGTTCCTGGTAATTTGGACTGCATACAACCTGAAACCAAAACAAACAAGATCTCTGCACTCATGTTGACATCCTCCACATTCCTCGCTCTTTGCTGAAAACTTCTCCACAGTCTCCAATGGGTACCTTCGGCAACGACACCTCAATAGAAGGAGACGTCTATGTGCAGAGGTTGGCCACATACATCCGGAGAAATGAAGAAGCTCTTGCCAATGGTTTGCTCTGCTTCTCCAAAAGCCGCAGTTCAAGCACGGCCAAGCCTCTCCGGCTAAGTTTCACGATCCACCATTTGTATTATATCACCGAAAGAATCGAAAACTCCTCGCTCGGAGTGGACGTTGGTCCGTTGAATGTTAAGCTCGATACCCCTAATCACGAGCCCACCTTCATTTCCTTTATGGCCACAAATGCCCGTAGTCTGCGACAGTTTGAGAGCGATGCCCGCTCGATCACCTCGATCAACTCGATGAAATCCATAGTGTCCAGTGCCTCGGTCTACTGGCGTTCATTTGCTTTCTCCAGAGACCCCAAGGTCATCCACAAAGACGTCAAGTACTTGTACCTGTCGTTCACCAAGATTCCCTGTTTAATTTTGACTCCGAAGACGAAGATCAGCAGCATTTCGGGGTACGAGGAGTACCCCTGCGACACTTCTGTTCCTCTCAAAATGTTCAAAAACCTCCAGGTGCTTGAACTCGTGGAGTACGAGCCCAACGAGGTGTTCGGATGGCACGCTTTGAGCGAACAGTTGCGCATTCTCATTATCCGAAACTCAAAAATCAGTGACATCGCTGAGATCTTGTACACTTTGGTGCTCGACGATGAAAATGGCCGTTCATCCTTCAGCAACCCCCGGCAATCGAAGAAACACGACCAGTTCGATTTGTCGGAGTCGCCAGTCTATCCAGCATTCAAGAATTCTCGCCGCGAGAGAGCCTTCACCTCTGTCACAGGAAGTGCCAATCCTCGAGAGCTGTTCTTGGCCGACCACAAATGGCAGCATGTGCCTAATCTGCCTTCTTCTCCGACACACGCACGGGGTCATTCAGCATCGTTGCCTGAAAGCAAATGGTTTTATTTGAAACAGCTCACGGTGTCTGAAAGTTCAATAACATCTATTCCAGCATTTGTTTTCAAACCTTTGGCCAATCTTGTCAAGCTCAACCTATCGAACAACTTGCTTGAAGACTTGCCCGAGGGATTGGACCAGTTGCACAATGTCAAGTACATGAACTTTGCGGACAACTACATCACCAACTTGAACAAGCTTCCCCTGAATTTGGAACACCTCACCACCCTCAATTTCAACAACAACAAGCTCACCAGCCTTGAAGGTTTGGAGAACTTGGCGTGCATTGAAAAGATCGACTTGCGCCGTAACAAACTCAAAGAAATCAAGTTGCTCCGACCGCTCGTTCTTCAGTTCATGAAGAGCAAATCAAGACTCAACAACATATTCATTTCGAGTAATCCTCTACCGAAAACTTACCGAGCCGACCTCTTCAACTTGTTCAATGGAGTCAAGGCGAAGAACACCGTGAAGATCGACGATTCCCGTCCTGGATATTTCGAAAACGCCATGTTGCTTGATGCAGAAGGTGCTTTCAAATTGCTAGAAAAGTTCTTGGACCTTGAGAAACCAGAACCTCCAGCTGAGCTTCCTGCCCGTTCTCCAATATCGTCTACTCCAGAAAGACCTAGCCAGCACAGACACACCAAATCAACAGGAGACATGCTTGAAGTGGCCCAATCGTTGGCCCTGCTTAATTTGCAGGACTTAGAAAATACAATTGTCAACAGAAAACACACCAGCATCATGACCACAGCATCCACCACAACTCTATCTGCAGCCAACTCGGTCGCAGCCACCGAACTCAGCAATATTTCGCCCAGCCCGTCGATGATTCTTCCGAAGACGCCGCTCAATTTAAACCAGAACTTGAGCAACCAGGCTCAATTCTGCAACAACAAGATGCCTTCGATCGCAAGACAGTCGTTTTCTTCACCCATGATGCATCTGAGCGTGAATGGGTCTTCGACTACACTTAAGAGTTCCGGTACGACGGCAAGGTTAGATTTGGGGCCCACTTCGACCCACAATCCAGCACCAAGTGTGATCACACCTGTACAAGTACAAGTGGAAGGATTTCAATGAGGACATTAAATGATTATGACTATTCGCGTGAAAAATTTGGCTGCGAAACATATCTTACCACGACTTTTCCGATGTACACAAAACTTGTAGCATTCTTCTTGATTTTTGGCCCAGTCTGGGTGTTGGAGTACGGTGTCATTGCCGATCATTTGGATTACACGTACAACGAGACTCACGAAGAGTTGAAAAAGAGAGGATTTCACGAGGAACCGCCACTTATCTATATTGCGGATGACCACCCCCTGGAGCACTATTGGCTGGCTCCTTACTACCCTAGCCGTTCGTTCCACCGTAATACCCTCATCTTTTTGACTACTAACATCCAGCGCTTGGAGGAAGAATTGAAGATTTCTGGCAAAACGCCTACGACAAGGCCAGAAAACTTGTAGAAAAAATGACCATTCCCGAGAAAGTCAACTTGACTACTGGAACTGGTTGGGGCTCTGGTCCATGTGTTGGCAACACTGGCGCAGTTCCCAGGTTGGGAATTCCCAGTTTGTGCCTTCAGGATGGACCCAATGGAGTCCGGTTCACTGACTTTGTCACCCACTACCCTTCTGGTTTGGCGGCTGGTAGCACCTTCAACAAGGAATTAATATATCTAAGAGGCCAAGCAATTGGCAGAGAACATAAGGCAAAGGGCGTGAGCATAATGCTTGGTCCTGTCGTGGGACCCATAGGCTGGAAGGCTCAAGGAGGAAGGAACTGGGAAAGTTTCGGCAGCGATCCGTATCTCCAAGGAGTTGCTGGTGCTGCCACCGTTGAGGGAATTCAAGAAGCAGGTGTGGTTGCTGTTGCAAAGCACTTTGTCGGAAATGAACAGGAGCACTTTCGTCAAGTGGGAGAATGGGACGTCAACGGCTGGGACTTTTTAGATCTGTCTATCAGTGCTAACATTGGAGACAGAACAATGCATGAGATCTTCATGTGGCCCTTCGCAGACATCGTCAGAGCTGGCGCTGGTGGAATCGTCTGTGCGTATAACCAGGTCAACAACACATATGCCTGCGAGAACTCGTACTTGCTCAATTACTTATTGAAGGAGGAGCTAGGATTTCAAGGCTTTGTGGTGTCCGATTGGGGTGCACAGCATACTGGAGTGAACTCTGTCTTGGCTGGCGTTGACATGACAATGCCTGGAGAAGTTTTCGACGATTGGCTTGGAGGAAAATCATTCTGGGGACCGTCACTCACAAGAGCCGTCTACAACAGAACCATTCCTCAGGCGAGATTGAACGACATGGTGACCAGAATCTTGGCTCCTTTCTTTGCAACCAGCACAATCTCGCTTCCCTCGGACGATGACACCCCAAACTTCAGCTCATGGACCTACCACACCTACGGACAGCAGTATCCATACCAGCACTTCGGTTCCATTATCCAACAAAATTGGCACATTGACGCCAGATCCAAGTTCAGCGAAGAAATAGCTCTTGGAGTTGCCAGGGAGGCCATCGTTCTTCTCAAGAACAAAGGCCACCATCTCCCAATTGACAGGGAAGACGGAATCAGACGACTTCTCGTTGCTGGGATTGGAGCCGGCCCAGACTCGAAGGGATTTAATTGCAAGGACCAGAGATGCGTGGACGGTGTCTTAACATCTGGATGGGGCTCGGCTGCTGTCAACAACCCGTTGGTTATCACTCCATTCCAAGAGATTTTGGAAAAGGCAGAAGCAAGAGGTATTGTCGTTGACTTCTCAAACGACGTCTGGGAATTAGAACTCATGGAAGAGTTGGCCGACTACGCAGACATGTCCATCGTTGTCGTGGGTGCAGACTCTGGTGAAGGGTATATTGAAGTTGACGACAATTATGGAGACCGGCAAAACTTGTCGATATGGCATAATGGTGACAGACTCATTAAACTGATTGCAGGCCACTGCAGAAAAACAGTGATCATTGTGAATGCGGTGGGACCAGTCAACATGGAACCTTGGATTGAACATGAAAATGTTGTCGCTGTTCTCTTCACTGCACCTCTCGGGCAATATGTTGGTAGAGCTTTGGCAGAAGTCTTGTTTGGAGAAGTGAATCCTTCAGGAAAGCTTCCATTTACAATTGCTAAAAAGCCTCTGCATTATGTCCAACTAGTCGATACTTTGGACGACGACAAAGATCCTCAAGACACTTTCGAGAGAGGCGTTTATTTGGATTACCGGTTCTTTGACAAGCATACTATTAAACCGAGATATGAATTTGGTTATGGTTTGTCGTATTCCACATTCCTGTTGTCTGAATTGAACATCAAAGAAATCAGCTCTCCCACAGAATATTTGCCTTGTCCAGGTGAGTACCTTTCTGTGTATCATACTGTCGAAGATGATATCTGTGACCCAGAGGATGCTTTGTTTCCACATGAAGATTTCGAGCCTGTTCCAGGATTCATATATCCTTACCTTTACAACGAGAACGTCAGGTCTCTTAATGAAGATGAATGTTTCGAGTACCCCATGGGATATTCTCCGGATCCAAAAATTGAGCAACCTTTAAATGGGGGAGGACCAGGTGGCAATCCAGCTTTGTGGGAAGTACTCTACAAAGTTACAGCGGAAGTCTCCAATGTCGGCGGATGTGCAGGAGCATATGTGGCACAGCTTTACATCGAGTTTCCCAGCTCTTTAGTGGCTTCCCCACCCAAGGTATTGAGAGGTTTCGACAAGGTTTACTTAGATTCAATGCAATCTGCCAAGGTCAGCTTCGATATCTTTCACAGAGATTTGAGTATATGGGATACCGAATCTCAACAGTGGATCATCCAGACTGGAACTTTTAAGATTTACATTTCCAGTTCCAGCAGAAAAGTCGAGCTTAGTGGAGAAATCGAAATCGGGTGTTGAGTAAGTAAATTACCGCGAACGCGTGAATATTTTGCATCACCAAATGTTGATCAAAACAAGAGTAAATGCAGGCTCAACAGAATTGAAATCTCGATACTATGGTGAACAGATTGTCCCTAGCAGGAAAATATGCCCAATTTCAAAAAGAAGAAGAGTCAAAGAATTTCCAATTATCTCCTCCACCTCTAAGACTGAGAACTTCATTGCTAGCAAGCCCATTAATATCCAGATACCAGAAGCTCGATCGAACGAAACGAAGTCCCATCACGTACAAATATCTCAGTTACGACTCAACCAAGCGTGCAAGCCCTTATGTCAATGATGTACGCAAATTGAAAGTTTCTGGCCAATTTGGCTCTCCAATCAAGGTGGTATCTACTCCAATGAGATCTAAACGGCCCTCCAGATTGTACAAGGTACTACCGTATCGAGAACTGCCCAGGAGAACTGGAAGAACAGAATTTACGAACCATTCGTACGGCGTACGAAAGGACAGAGCCTGGGAAGAAAAGAAAACGGGCAGGCCAAGTAACGGAGGAATATTTAATCGATTCCGCCAGTTCATATCCAAGTTCAGTATTGAGGCTCATGAGCAAGATAACACAGATTACAAGACCCTAAGTGAATCAGCTAAGGGCTTGCTAGATATCCCTGAAATGCCAGTGGAGGAGCCAATCAGAAGAACTGTGAACTTTGAGGATGTGAGAGTGAAGACTCCTCCTGATAGACGAAATGTTTATCCATTGGATGACGTTGATGAGGTCGACACAAGAGTGAGGCTAGCGAAAAATGTTCGAGAAGAAGAAAGGAGAAGCGCAGAACAGAGAGAACTCAGGGCCTTGATCGAAGAGGAGAGGTCGAAATCGAAAGCAATGCGGGAGAGGTATGAACGACAACTTTCCTTGATGAAGCAGGAACACGAAGATAGTATTCAATCGTTGAGTCTGAAAATCAGAGAGCTTTCTCGTAAAGCTAGTGAGCGATACAACGAGATTAGCCATGAAAAGTTAGTGGAAATTCAAAACACTGTTTTGAAGGAGAACGAGTCCTTTTTGATCCACCAAAAGGCAACAGAGGAGCTCTTTGAAAATTTACAAAAAAGGATAGAACAACGAGAAACAGAACTCGACAAAAGGGAAGAGAGGTTACAAGAGTTGACAAGTAAGTTACATCAACCCAAAGAGAAATCCCAGGAGGATACGGTTCTTGAAATGGTCACTTCCTCGCCCAAGATCGATCAATTGGTCGATAGAATCAAAATCAGCAGGATAATTGACCAGTATAAACACGAGTACGATAGTACAGCAGTTGCATTGAGGCTTGATCTTGAAACTGTATCCGAGTCTATTCGGACAAACGAATTGGAAGTAATTCGGTTCTACGATACTATGCAAAGAATTTCAGAAAAGATTTTGCAGAAGAAAGACAGGCCATCGCATTCTGAGAAGAAGCTTCTTGACAATCTTGAGAGGCTAGTCGCATCTTTGGACGAGCATATCAACCATCCGCCCAAACCAAATGAGGAATTGACGGCCAGGTTTGAGGAATATTCCGGCTTTTTCAATGACTTCAATGCCACATACTCCAAATCATATCTCAAAGCGAAAAGAGTTTACAATGACGAAATCCTTGACGGGATATCCGAATCGTTCGCCAAGCTCAAAAGCAGTCTTTTCGGCAAATTTGTCAAGAGAGCAACACTTCTTCGCGATCTCGACAGCCAATTCCAAAGAGTTCGAGTCGATGAGTTTGATTACGTCAACTACAAGGTGGAGCAGGTGGTGAAAATTTTGCAAAGGAGAACAGAAGCCCTTGCCCAACAGAAGAATACCGTGGACATGCTCCAATCGCTCAACGTGTTGCTCAAAAAATTGAACGACATCAGGGTAATATTGGATAATCATCAAGAGTAGTATACAAACCGAAGTACGCGATTTTGGAGAAGCGAAATTGTAGATGCGAAATTGTAGTTGCGATTTATTGACATTTGAAACGCGTGAATCAGCTTCGAGTCTTCTCCACAAAACACCATGACAACACCAGCATCTTTACCTGTGAAGCTTTTGCCATCGAACATACGACCCATTGCTTACAGGATCTTGTCAAAAAAGCATGGACTCAACATCCAAACTGACGCTTTAAGCGTCCTCACCGAAACCATAAGTTCCAAGTTCGGAGCAGAATGGAGAGGAACAAGAGCCCAACAATACATTGAGGAAATCGCCAAAGTGTGGAAACAACAAGATAGAGGCCTTTTTATCGATGGAACAGGTCTCAAACAGGTGATCAAGGAAATCAACAAGGAAAAGGAAAGATCCAAGTCTGTGGAGCCCGTGAGAGCCACCCGAACTGACACAGTGGAAGATGAAGTGGCGAATGAACAAGAACTGAAGGTGGCCGTGCTTAATTGGGAAGACTTTTTTAAATTCATTACTCCAGATATTCAACCCAATTACCGGTTTGACAGAGTCAGAAAACAGTTTTCTGCAAAACCAGCCGTTGGTGCCAAACTTGGAAGCACGCTTTTCTTGTCGGTGGAATACTTTAGCCTGCGGTACCACTTGATAATGGACCGTCTTTCGAGAGACGAAAACTTCCAGAAAACGTCGTTCTCCAGCATGGCAGCGATAAACACCACCCTTGAAAGTCGTGGGAAAGGCACCTACGATATCACACTCATCAAAAACGTCTTGGGACGGGACGGCAACAAATTCATTTTGTTTGGGCTCTTGTCTCAGAACATGAATGGCAATTTCATCTTGGAGGATTCCTCCGACTACATCGAGCTTAACATGTCTCAAACATACAAGACAAAAGGCTCTTTCTACTGCGCAGGAATGTGTGTCATTGTGGAAGGCATCTATTCTGCCTCTGGTGGGTCGATGAGTAACGATGCAAATGTGATCAGTGGTTGCTTCCATGTTTCAAACATCGGCCATCCTCCGGCAGAAAGACGTGAAGCCAGTCTTGAAAATTACGGGCATTTGGACTTCATGGGCATCCACAGCGATTCACTGTCAAGTTCTGCGCTTGTGAAGGTGGACAAGGCATTGAAGAAGAAGCTCTCTGCTTTGGAGAAGGTCTTGGTGGGTCACAGGCTTGTGATGCTAGGGTGCAACTGTTTTCTAGACGATTTCAAGATCATGACAGGATTGAAGAAGTTGTTTGCCAAGTTGGAAGACCAGTTGACAGAGCAGCAAGACAGACCGCACAACGAGCAAGAAAAGCAATTGGCAATCATAATGACTGGCTCGTTTGTGTCTCGTCCACTTACAGCAACCAATGGCTCGCTCTCGCTGATTTCGAGTTCCGAAAACTACAAGAACAATTTTGACAACTTTGCCGAGCTTCTTTCGAAGTACCCGTTGGTGGTGAATTCGTGCAAGTTTGTGCTTATTCCCGGTTCCAACGATCCTTGGCAATCCACACATTCCCTTGGAAGATCAAGCTTGAACCCATTGCCTCAGAACCCGGTCCCCAAGGTGTTTGTCACTAGGCTAGAAAGATTACTCCCCAAGGGAAACTTGATACTCGGATGGAACCCGATGCGGATCAACTACATTTCACAAGAGATTGTTCTTTTCAGAGACGATCTCATGAACAAGCTCAAACGTAACGACATCGTGTTTGACCACGACTTGGAGCTCGAGCGTGAGACGTTGAGAAAAGAGAATTCGGGCAAGCAATTGGACATTGAAAACATCAAAACAGACGACGTTCATTTGAGTGCCAAAGTGAAACAAGCCAGACAGTTGGTCAAGACACTCTTGGACCAGGGCCACCTCCAGCCGTTCCTCAAAGATTTTCGAGTGGTGAATCCGAATTATCAGCATGTGATGAGAATTGAACCACTCCCTACTTCTATTGCATTGTTTGACTCAAGGTTTGAGTGTTTCGAGGTGACGTACAATGGGTGCAAAGTGGCCAACTTGGGCAATCTTGTGAGTAATAACAATTCTCGCAAATTCAACTATGCCGAGTATACACCCAGCAACAAGAAGTACGCGTTTAAGGAATTATATTTTTAGGCTCAAGGAGATTTCTGTGAGAATGAGTACTGGAATGAGAAAGTGAGAATTGGAGTGAGAAATTCGAGTGCGATTTCAGAATGACATCAACTACATGACTGAACAAGCCCCAGGCTTCGCCAGAGATCTTCACATCAAATACGTCAAGGAGTTGGACTCCAAAATGTCCAGACTGTCCTACGAATACTGGCTTCTGGAACATCTAAGACTCAATGGTCTATACTGGGGACTTATGGCACTAGCCACCATGGATTCATTGGACACATTGCCGCAAGACCAAGTGGTGGAATTTGTGATGAGTTGCTGGGACGAGAAGACAGGTGGATTTGCTCCGTTTCCAGGCCATGATGCCCATATCCTCACGACTCTTTCGGGACTTCAGATCTTGGCCATGTACGGGAGACTTGATTCCATAATAGAGAAAAAGAAGCAGATTTTGGAGTTTACGATGCTGTTGAGATGTTCAGATGGGTCATTCAAAGGCGACGGGTTCGGCGAGGTTGACACACGGTTCGTTTACGCTGCCGTCTATGTTCTCACTCTTTTGGGGCTGCTCACCGAAGAAGTGTCAAAAGGGGCAAGAGAATTCATATTGAGATGCAGAAATTTCGACGGTGGGTTTGGCATGATGCCTGGAGCAGAGTCACACGGTGCCCAGCTGTTCACTTGTTTGGGTGCGTTGGCTCTTTGTGACGGATTGTCAAGTGTAGATGACAGAACGGCCAGTTGGTTGAGCGAAAGACAAGTTTTACCATCGGGGGGATTCAATGGCAGACCGGAGAAATTGCCGGATGTGTGTTACAGTTGGTGGGTGCTACTGGGTCTTGCGATGTTGAAAAAGGCGCATTGGATCAGTTTCGAGCATTTGGAAACGTTTATCTTGCAATGTCAGGATCTTGAAAATGGTGGCTTTGCCGACAGACCAGATAACCAAACAGACGTGTTCCACACGTGCTTTGCCATCACGGCGTTGAGCTTGATGAATCCGGAGAAGTACGGGTTGAAGCCCGTGGACCCGATCTACTGCATGCCATGCGATGTGACTTCAAATATCAAATAGTAACTTAATTGGCAATTATTTCAACATCAGTGCTAAATACTCTATATCTCCCAGATACCAAATGGAAACGTACTTAGTGAGACTTTTTGCCCACTGCACTCACGTGCTCGTGGAGGCTATCCAGATGTCTCCCACGATTTCGAATTGTTTAATTTCCTCAGGGGTGAATTCCACCACCTTGCCCTCGAGATGGTTGTCCTGTGTCTTTCCGTCTTTATCCTTCCAGTAGCCGCCCAAAGATGAATAGGCACACCAAGTGTAGTCCATGCAGTAGTGCATCATCGCCCAAGCAGCCTCCGGCTCATGTTCGTTATTCTTAGCCAAGCGATGGCCAGGATCGAAAGGAGGAATGATGGCATGCGTGATGTGCAACTTGGCCTCAAAGAAGGCCCGGAACTCGTCCATCGTCTTAAACTTTGTGTATCTCTTCTTTTTCCCGAATTCTGCTTCAAAGTCCATTTTCTTTTTGTTGACGTTGCCACAGAAACGGAAGCCCGAGTTGAACCAGACTAACGTGTGATCGTCCTCGTCACTGATATGACTTGGGTGGTTGGAACAAAGTTCCTTCGATCTGAAACTCTTCACCTCACCAATATCCTTATGACGCTCGGCGTCCGGTGTGAATTCTCCAATGGAGGCCGCATGGTGGTCGTTGAAGGCGTAATTCTCGTCTCCCAAAAGGGCCAACGAAAGCCAGAACAATTCCTTGTCTCCGTAAATCCGCGAAGCGAACGGACTGTAGAAGTTCATCACGGCCATCATCAACGGCTGCATGAAATGTCTCTTTCTGTTGACAACAACGTTACCACTCTCCATGTAATGGGTGGCGCCGCGGAAGAACTCGTTGTCCAAAGTGTAGTTCGTGGGCTGCTGAAGATTGAACACAATGGAGTCGTCCAACGACGGCATAAGCTTCTGGAAAAACACCGTTTCATCCACTTGACGGTGCTGGAACGCAGCACGGTCCTTGTAGAACATGGTACCGGACTGAACGTACTTCTTGAGGTTGAAGAAGTACGCTGGTTCTTGCAAAATGACCGAATCGGCATCGAGCAAGATCATCTCCTCGAACGTGTTGAAAAGAGTCGCCAACACCTTGTTGGAAAAGCCGTTGAACTTGTCCAAGTATTCTTTCTCCACAGTGCCACTGACGTCCACAAACCACACGTCCTGCGGAGGCGTGTCTCTGAACTTTTCGCGAGCAGCCTTGACAATAGCCTGCTTGGTTTCCTCCGACAAGTTGGAGTGGTAGATGACCTGGATAGGGTAGACGTTCTTGAAGTGACGAAGAATACGGATAAGGCGGATGGCCTCGTCCAAGAACGAGTCACTGAAGGTCATGACAATGCCCCTTCCATTCAAGCGATTCTTGAAGTCGTTGAGAAAACAGTTACGGTTCTGGTGCTGACGGTAGTTGCTTCCCGGAAAGTACGAAGTTTCGCCGTTCCATCTCTGGAACTTGGGGTACTCCATGGTGAGCCACGGGAAGATCTTCGACTCGACGTCGGAGCACTGGAGCTTTTCCGTGAAAACGGTCCCCTGGTCCATTTTCTCGTCCTCCCTGGGGTCGTACGCAATGGTGCTTTTCAAGAACTGCTGCTGTTTGTGCACGTAACGGGTGTCGTTTCTGTGTTGGACTGTGTCCTGCGCCGCCAAAAAGCACTTGTCGAAGATTCTGAGATGCGATGAGAAATCGTGCAAAAGCTGCTCGTCCTTGTGCACCCGTTTCCAGAGGTCGTCGTAGCTTTTTCTGATGGACTCGTCGGTGGGGGCCTTTGGTGGCTCCTTGTTTTCCTGGTCTGCTTCCTTGGCCTTTTTCTCGTACTCGCCCATTTTCTGTTTCTTGAAATTCTCAAACGACGTGAACACCGCGCGGTCGTAGTGGACATTTTCGTGTGGGTTGATCGACCACTCCGGATTGCTCAATGTCAAGTGGTTGAAGTACACCATGCAGCGATCCTGGAACAGGTACCGTTTCAAGAAGTCGTACATGCTGACGGTGCGGAAAATCTCATCGTAGACCGCCAGCCTCGTGGTGATTGTTTGCAAGTTTGGGTGTCTACCATGGAACTGGGAGAACACTGTGCGCAACTGGTCATGGTTCAAATGCGTCTTTTGGGCCACGGAGAGCTGGGTGAAGCTCTGGTTGATGGAAATCGCCCAGAAGGCGAGGCACGCAAGCCACGCCGCTGCCAAGTACTTCCAGTAGGCGGCCCTCAGAAAAACGAATTTTTGAATCAGCATGGCGATGAAAAAACCCAACAGGCCTGCGAAAAGAACAAGCTATATGCGCGTTCGTAACCAGTCGTGCCCGGCCCTATCGCATCTTATGCACAAGTCGCGATGTCGGAAGATTTGCATCGCTGGATGCCGGAGTCGCCCAGTTTTCCCTTTGGCCAGAGGCTTCGCCATTTCGGACTTCTAGTGGCGCAAGGTGCAAGAAGGGTCGCAAGGAGTGTTCCTGCGCTGAGGAAGGAATAACAATGGGTGAGAAAACTGTCACACGTGCGCAAAGAGTTTCCCAACGCGTGCGCACGTCCTGCGCGCCAGACTTGCATGAGCGTCGCCGATGAGGATCTTCGCCGATGAGGCTTACTGTGACGATTGCATAATATTGTTCCGAACCAGACATTCTCGTTTTGCCCCCGAACATTCCACAGAAAACTGTGAAAACTGTGGCGCGGCCCGACTGTTAAAGGTCGCACCGACAATGAAATGAAAACGGTAGACAATTAAATAACAGGCTTGACAATGAATGGACAAGGGTCTAAATTGCCCAATGCACACAATCGCGCCTGACTTTTCCTGGCCCCTTTGGGATTGATGTGCGCACAGAAACCCGTGCACCGGCGCCCCAAAACATTTTTCTACCACGTTTATGTGGTGCACCAATGAACTACTTCTCCGACGATCCAAACCACCCAGCAAGCTTGATCTGCCAATTGTGCCGCCTCTTCTACCAAAACGGGTGGGTCACGGGCACGGGCGGGGGGATTTCCATCCGTGATGTGGCGGGCCCCAATCCCAATTTGGTGTACATCGCACCCCTGGGCATCCAGAAGGAAAGATTGCACCCCAAAGAGATGTTTGTGGCCGAGTTGCCGGGGAAGATTGTGCACGTGCCCAATGCAGAGGAGGGGCCCATTTCGGCGGACTTGGCTGCCAACTTCAAGTACAAACCTCTGGCATGCACGCCGCTCTTTTTGAGCTGCTACAATATGCGCAATGCCGGGGCTTGCATCCACACGCATTCGCAAAACGCAGTGATGGCCACTTTGATTTGGGAGGACAAAGTCGAGTTCAGCATGAGCCACATCGAGCAGATCAAGGCTCTTCCCCACTTACGGGCCAACCCGGACACCGGTGCCATTGAAAAAGTCGGCAGTATGCAATACTACGACACCATGGTGCTTCCCATCATCGAAAACACCCCGCACGAGGAGGACTTGACCGACTCGTTGCAAGAGGCCATCCGCAAATATCCGGGGGCCACTGCTGTTTTGGTTCGTCGCCACGGGATCTACGTGTGGGGCGAGGACGTGTGGAAGGCCAAGGTGTACAACGAGGCCATCGACTACTTGCTCGAATTGGCCATCAAAATGCACCACAGTGGCATTGCGCTCGTGAAGTCGTGAATGTATGCTATGTTTGAATAAGTTTTGACAGATGTAGCCGCAGAGTGCGTATACATCTATCTCACGTGCAGATAAGAACACAGTACTGCTTTCAGTACATGCTGCATTCCAGTACATGCTGCTTTTCAGAGTGAATGCTGCTTTCCAGAGTACATGCTGCTTTCCAGAGTGCATGCACTTGCTGTAATAACACATACTGTGTGCGTCACGTGCAGAGTAGCGTATCTGTGCAGTGCTATAGGGCATTCTTTGTGCCTTTCAAGTCTTCGCCCTTCACTTCCATCCAGTCGAGCTCCACGGTCTCGTCAATCTCCCCTATGCACACCACACTGCCTCCTCGAAGCAAATATACGCCCAAGGGAAGCAGCTGATTCTCGTCATCCTTGTAAACGACACGCTCGACGGTGCTCGAAATGACGATATTGGTGGAGTGGTCAAAGCTCTCCAATTTGCCTTCAAAGAGCCGGGCGTCGGTGGTGACCACACGCACTTTTTCTGAAGTTAGTAGTGTCGTGATTAATGTAGCTGGAACATACTGCCAAGGAACTCCTTGAGTGAAGACATGGTTTCCAGGTGTACACGATGAGACTTTTTGAGGTATGTGGTCACATGATGCGAATCACGTGGAATTTGACAGTGGCTAGCACGACTGCACCAACTGCACCACGACTGCACCATGACGCCTCTGAAACTGCTTACCTCCCAGAAGAAATCCCTGCAGAGGCTTAGTGGCCCGGTGTAAGTTTGGCAAGAGAGTGCGAAATGGCATTTTGCAGGTCACCTGACATGCATCTCGTTTTGCGCTTCCCTTTAGGGTTGGCATTATCACCAAGTGACTCACTCGTGGTCCGTTTGCCTACTGGATTCTATAAAATCGGGCCATCGCGCTCTAAATGGCCGAATTTTCTAAAAAACCCTTGGCGTATATAATGCTTGTTTCTGCCTGTATTCCTGTAGCACAATGAGTTTATCTCTAAAGGAAACCTCGAGTTCGCTGACCACCCTTGCCAATCCGTCGACATGGCAAAACTTCAAAGATTCGTTCAAGGCAGCTGAGCACGTGAGGTCCACAGACATCTCCGACTCCGAAGACTTGGTTCACCAAGCCAACATCAACGCTTCAAACTCGCAATTAACTAGAAGCTTGAAGAGCAGACACCTTCAGATGATCGCCGTGGGTGGGTCCATCGGAACTGGTCTTTTCATCGGTTCGGGATCTGCACTCTCTACCGGTGGCCCGGCTGGAATTGTCATTGCATGGATAATAACTGCCACCTCCGTCTACACCACTATGCAAGGTCTAGGCGAGCTAGCCACGGCCTTCCCCATAAGTGGAGGGTTCAACATTTACGCAACACGGTTCATCGAGCCTGCGTTCGGTTTTGCCATCGGCTATAACTACTTCATGCAATTTTTTGTGTTGCTTCCCTTGGAGTTGGTTGCGGCTTCCATCTCCATCCAGTACTGGAACACGACGCTCAATCCGGTCATTTTTGTCGGAGTCTTCTGGGTCACCGTGTTCTTCATCACGATGATGGGTGTTCGCTGGTACGGCGAGGCAGAATTTGTCTTCTGTTTAATTAAGGTCATCACTGTCATTGGCTTCATCATCTTGGGTATCGTATTGATCTGTGGAGGAGGCCCCACCGGCGATTTTGTGGGTGGCCGTTACTGGAGAAACCCGGGAGCGTTTGCCAACGGCTTCAAAGGAGTTTGTTCTGTTTTTGTCACGGCCACCTTCTCTTTTGGTGGAACCGAAATGATCGGATTGGGTGCGGCTGAAGCCGCAGACCCTGTCAAGGCAGTTCCGAAAGCCGTCAGACAGGTTTTCGTTCGTATTGCAGTGTTCTACTTCGGAACCATTGTGGTCATTGCAACTTTGGTTCCATATAACGATGGCCGTCTCATGAACGCAACGTCTTCGGTTGATGCCACCACTTCTCCGTTTGTCATTGCCATTGTCAGTGGAGGAATCAGAGGCTTGCCCAGTGTGATCAACGCGGTCATTTTGATTGCGGTTTTGTCCGTGGGAAATGCTTCTGTCTACGCCTGCTCCCGGTCTCTCAATTCTCTAGCTGAACAAGGCATGGCTCCTAAATGGGCTGGATATGTCGACAGAATGGGACGTCCGTTGGTGGCCATCATTATCACCAACATCTTTGGCCTTTTTGCCTTCATTGCTGCTTCTGACAAACAACAAGAAGCCTTCAACTGGTTGCTTTCGTTGAGTGGGCTCTCTTCTATTTTCACCTGGATGTCCATCAACTTTGCCCACATCCGATTCCGTGCGGCCATGAGGGCCCAAGACAGATCTTTGGAGGAGTTGGCATTCAAGTCGTCCTTGGGATCCTATGGTTCCTGGTACGGTTTTGGCATGAACTTCTTGGTGCTTGTTGCGCAGCTCTGGCTCTCCATTTTCCCATTGGGTGCTCTGCCCAATGCGACCAGCTTCTTTCAAGGCTACTTGGGAGTTCCAGTAGTGATATTGACTTGGATTGGCTACAAGATTTATACACGAAGCACGCGGATGGTGATTGCTGCTGGTGAAATCGATTTGGACACCGGTCGTCTCGAAGTTGATTTCGATCTTCTTCGACAAGAGAAGGAGGAGCGCAGTTCGAGGCTGGCCACTTATCCCTGGTACAGACGGTGGGTTGCTGTATTATTTTAGAATTATAGAACTGTATTATAGAAGGAATTGGAGAGAAGAACGAGTAGCACGAAAAGACATCGGTCAGTACAACCCGTCATTTCCCGGGCGATTTAACTACGTAGCTGGTATGATGGAACACTTTTGAGAAATCGTGCTGTCATTGCGCAGGATCCAACACTGTCTGGGGCGTCTCAATTTCACCTGCATTTTGAGTACATTCTGCATGTTCTAATCTTTTGAATCAGCTTACACTCGTTCTAATACAGTGTATATTAATTTAGTGAGCATCACACATCCAGGTGGATAACTTCATGTCTAGAATTGAATTAACAGAGGAAGTGGTAGAATCTCAGGTAGAATGGCTTGGCAGCGATAATGGCTCTCTCTTCGGCAAGCTCTTGCTTCAAGAGGTCCAAGTCCAACTCTCTTCTTCCAGTGTCAATATCAATGTCCTTGGCACGGATGTACATCTTCCAGTTTCTCTTCCAGATCTTGTGGGCAATGTAGGTGACCATAATAATTGGGAAAGACAAGTAAGCCTCGAAGAAGGTCAGGGCGTTTGGAGAGCCTCCAATTGGCCACAAAGCAACCCAGAATTGGGCAATGATAATCAAAATGTTCAAAATCACACCGAACCAAGAACCAATAAGTCCTGCCTGAGAAACGAACGCGAGCTCACTAGTATCTCTTCCTTGACACTTAAGGGCAGCTCTGAATCTGATGTGACTGAAACAGATGGAACCCCAGGTGAAAAGCGAAGACATACCAGACAACGCCAACATCCAGGTGAAGGCTTCACCTTCCTTACCAGAGGCAGAAATGAAACAAATCAATCCAAAAAGGGCTTGCAAGATGATACCAAACAATGGTCTTCCCTTCTTGTCAATGTAGTTGAAACACTTTGGAGCCATTCCAGCAGCAGCCAAAGCAGCCAAGGTTCTGGAAGATCCGAAAACGGAGGAGTTACCCACAGACAAGACAGCAATCATGATAACAACGTTGATAACAGATGGCAAGCCACTGATACCGGCATTCTCGATGGCAATGACGAAGGGAGAGAACTTTGCGGTGTTGTTACTGTTGGCCAACTTAGGGTCATTGTATGCAACCAACAAACCAACCAAGATCAAAGAAACAATGTAGAACAAAGTGATTCTCCAGAAAACCTGCTTGATAGCACCTGGCATGGTCTTTCTTGGGTTAGCGGTCTCGGCAGCAGCCAAACCAACCAATTCGGTACCGGCAAAAGCAAAGGCAGCACTCACGAAAACGGAACAAAGACCTTTGAAGCCGTTGTTGAAAGCACCAGGGTCGTGCCAGTACCTGCCACCGATGTAGCCACCCACTGGACCTCCACCGCACACCAAAACGATACCCAAAATGATGAAACCAATAACAGCGAGGACCTTAATGGAGGAGAAAATGAACTCAGCCTCACCGTAACCCTTAACACCAAAGAAGTTAATGAAGATAATCAAGGCGTAGAAAACTGCACAGTACGCAGCTGGGTTGGTCTTAGTGTCCCAAAACTGCACCGTAATTGCGGCAGCAACCAATTCCAAAGGCAAAATAACCAACCATTGCATGGCGTAGTTCCAGGCCATGGCGAAACCCCAAGATGGGTCAACGAATCTGACATTGTACGTGACGAAAGCACCGGACACAGGGAAAGTGATAGCCAACTCACCCAAAGCGTGAACGGTACAGAAAATCATCATACCGATCAACGAGTACGCAATCAAAACGGAGGCTGGGCCACCATTTCTCAAAACCTGACCGGAACCAATAAACAAACCAGTACCAATGGCACCGCCAATGGCAATCATCTGCAAATGTCTACTCTTCAAAGATCTAGACAACGGAGAGTTGGCGGTGATAATAGCCGCCTTCTCGATGTCGCTCAAGTTTGGGTCAATTCCCAAATCTCCTTCGTCGAATCTTTTGAAACCGTCCACGAAACCTTCCCATTTGCCCATTTTAGGTTTGGCATCCTGGGCGTCGAAGGCATCTATGTAGACACCTCCGTTCTTTTCCGTGGAAGAAGCTTCTCTCGAAGCAATGTAATTCAATTCCTTCTCTGGCATGGTTAATGTGGTTAATGTGGAGAGTAATTGGTCCGGTAGAGGGCGACCGTCATTATTTATAAGGCATGTCAAAAAGAAACCTGCTGAACATTCCTGCAGACATGCGTTCTGATAAGATGCACTGCACTGTTATCAAGAATTTTGGTCTAAGAAAGTGGAGGAATAAATCGCCGCGTTACTGCATACAACCGCTTATGCCTTGTCCCCTCGATTGCTGGAGGGAGGAATGCTGCACTCTTTCGAATTCTTGGTTTCGTCAATGAACGCTAGACTACCGACGGGGAAATTCTGTTGGCCGGGGATACTCTTTGTTTTTCTGTCTCAGGTTCTTTTTTTCGGTTCAGGCGAATTTCTTTTTCATCTGCCCCATTCTTCCTTATCACGTTCAGTAAAATGCCTCACCACAAATCGATATCATCTTGTACACAGTCGAAGAAGATAAGCTTTTCTGCACACAAGTGGCTACCTCATTTTTCCCAATGACGCCAAGCACTTGAGGCTTCAAGCGATGCTTGGTACCGTTGACCTTTCGATTTTCGGGGCACAACATCCGAAATGTCTTAGTGGCTATATGGTGGTTCTTTCGTATCCCCTCTTCCGTAGCCTTCACACCTGTGTGGAGAACACTTGGAGGAAGTGGGTTGTGCAGCAGCTGAATGCACTTTCGGGAAAGCGGAGCCGCCAAAAATTTCCAAGAGTTGCCCAGAGAAATAACCAGAATTTACAGCCAGTGTTGGTCGGGTCTCACTGGTAAATTGGTCCATGTTGAATTGGAGCAGGTACTTCGATGTCTCTTTCTGTATTTGTCTCAGCCTTCCCAGTGCGGTGCTATCGTAGAAAGTGGAAACTTCGCACCTGTCAAGCTACTCAGGTCACCTGTCAAGACTTCGCCTTAAATTGCAGGTAATAAACTTAATTTGGTCTTTTGATGGTACGAGAAACCCACGCAGATTTATCGCATGCACTGGCCAGTTGAGTGCCTTTCTTTTCTACGACTTCGTCGACCTTCGAAACACACTCAGGCTGTTGGATACCCGAGTTCTCGGTTAAGTTTGAACTTTGCCGAACTCAAATGCCATATGAATGTGAAAAATGCGTGATCTTGGCTCTTCGAACGCCGCACAATATCGCCAATCTTGCTTGAAGATGCCGTTCATTTTTCGCGATATGAATATTGCCGTGTTCCCCACACAAACTGGGGCGTTCTAAAAGACTCTCCATGCATATTCTGTATCTCTGTTCAGTTGTGCATTATTTACGTCCTATTCAATGGCGTTTTGTGGTCAAGAATCTGATAACCTTGCCATCGTGTGTCAATCTACTGAAATCAGACCAGTTGGCTCTTGAAAGCATATGAACACAAAATTCGATACAGTGTGTTTCAGCCAAATTTCGCCCCCTAATTCGTGGAGATTTCATTATGGCGCCAGTAATGCAGTAGTCGGCAAACCTAGGACTCATTTTTCCACCCCCAGTGTATAATTCCCTCTTTTTGCAAGAAACCAAAGGAATTTCATCTGAGAAGTCGAGCGTTTAATCATTAAAAATTCCGCCGCCAACAGACTCACTGGCATTTTCCAATAACGATGTTGCTCAAATTCTGAGAGACACAAAAAGGACCTCATTTGAGAGGTTCATCATCAGTTAAGATGATTTGCACTTTTGAATCGCTGCATTGGACTCATTCCTCGAATTCTCGGATTGCAAAAGATCTTCTCTTGTGAAACAAACACTCTTTCTTCTTGAACAATTCAGTTCAGCTGAATTTATTCCTTGTTGGCCCCTTGAAAACTTCCAACAATTCTCACACCACACTGCTTTCAGACACTGCACTGCACCGCACACCCTACAATAGATTCGGGAAAAGGATAATCTTATCTACTCATATATTGACGAAGTGGCCCTGTGGATATGATTGGTGTATGATTCTGGTGTGAATTGGGACCATATCTATCTCCTGGACTTCATTGAGATGAAGAGCATCAACCCATTAATGAACATGCTCCAAAATTCCAGGGAGGCAGGCAAACAATGCAACGTCTCGGAAATTGTCAGCAATTGCACATAAGGTGCATGAGAGGCTTGTTGATAGAAATTTCGCTCAGTCTTGCAATTCGAGTATACTACTTGGGAGGGTTTACAGAATCTTCTCAGGGCAGATCAAATAACAGGGCCCTCTCAAAGGAAGTTCCGTTTTCCCTCGGAACTCGGTGCTTTGAAATGTTTGCAAATTTACAAATCGGAACCAGTATTTTGAAGACACACTTTACCAGTCGTCTCTTCATACTTCCCACTGCACAACCGACACAGAACTTCAACAGGTCTGCTTAAGTTCAATAAACTCACTGACGGCACTTCCAGACTATCTTAAGGAAGGGTCATTTCTGATGTCCAGTAATTTTCTGCAATCGTAATGGTGTCTCTTTTGGAAGGCTCTTTCAATAATTCAGTTCAAGCGTTGTGCATGCAAATTGTGCATGCAAATTGTGCATGCAAATAGTGTTAGCTGTAAGTTACAAAGAACAGATCAAGTCACTAATTCCTGTAAACTTTTCGTTCCTAATTCGACTGCTGATACCAAAATGCGAATCCAAAATCTGCAGAGTATTCGTATCTGTTCTCTTCATTCGGTAAATGCAAATTGAGCTCAATGCACAATACCGAAAGCCACCAAAATAATAAAATCCGGAATTTTTTTAGGAAATATTGAGTTCGGGATTCATCTCCAAAGCTCGGGTTTTTCTAATCCATCGTAATTACAAGTAATACACTAAAATGAATTAATCCTTAGGATTCAAACATGAGGTCCTCAACTCTTATCACCTTCGGGCACTCCCTCATTGTTTGCACACCACTTATGCCTGAGACTTCTAATTTCGGTATGCAATAGATTGTCGGGTGAAGTTGAAGCCTTTAGTCAGGGTATGTGTCGGACAGATTGGGTTCCTTTTGTTTGAATTTTACTTTTCTAGAAAGATTTCCTCTCTTTCGTGATCAAGGTTTTCTGAGCATCAACAAGGCCAACTGAATGATGTTGCATTACTCGGGGATGCCGAAAATTTAGAGAAACTAATAACGTTCAGAAGGAGGTGGAATTGTTTCGGAACTTCTGAAGGTCAGGTGCGTAAAAACTTTGGGTGCAATTTGCGAGGAAGAGTTTCCAAAAATAGTCTCTTGGCATGGCCGGCCACTGTTGATACCTTGGGAATCGAAATTCTGATTTTCTTTGCAAAGAGATACTATGCTACCTCTCATTCAAATAAGTGATCCCAGTACATTTAAATTCAAATAATTTGTAAATTCCACCAAATCTTGCCAGGCTGATAGAGGAAACGAGCCTGGATCGTCCTGTAAAGCTTTGCAATACTTGGAAACGAATCAGCTAATTGTAGTCACCGGTCCACACGATCTTTACATTTCGTCACGCCTTCTTGACATTGTTCATGAAGATAGAGTATCTTCATGGAGTATCCTCTAACTCAATCGCAGTCAGACTTGACTCCAGCAGACAGATTGTGAATTCTCACTGTTGACTGTCATACCCTTCTTCTGGATGTAGTAAAGGACTTTTCCCAAGTCTGCTAGAATCCAATTTTAACACACTCCTGTCACGACTAAACGGACTCTACAATGCCTTCAAAAGTGATTACATTTACAAAGTGAATGATGCAATAAAAACGTGGCCGTGCTACTTCTTCTCTTTCTTCTCCTTCTTCTCTTTCTTGTCCTTCTTCTCCTTCTTGTCCTTCTTTTCCTTCTTGTCTGTCTTTTCCTTCTTTTCCTTCTTCTCCTTCTTTTCCTTCTTCTCCTTCTTGTCTTTCTTCAGTTTCTTGGAAGGCTTCTCTTCGTCGTCGTCTCTCTTTCTCTTCTTTGGCTCTTCGTCCTCAGACTCGTCGTCAGAGTCAGCTGGAGCATCAACAAGAGGAGCAGTGGCATCGGCATCGGCATTGTAGGCTCTGGCTTCGGTGATGTCAATCTTCTTGGCATCTCTCACCACCTTGGACGTGGTTCTAAGGTCTCTTCCTTCCAAGGCACTCAATCTGGCTTCGACCTTGGCTCTAACTTCCAAACCAAAGTCTCCCAGGTCGTCTCTGTCTTCGGCCAAGGAGTCGTATCTCAAGGCAACGGCAGCCTTGGCAGCCAAAACTCTGGCGATCTTTCCCTTGTTCTTACCGGAGGCCTGGCCAACCAAAGAAGCATGGTACAACAAACCGTACTTAGGTGTGTCGTGCTTGGTCTTCAAGGCTCTGAACAAGGCCTTCTCGGCACCCAAGATCTGGATGGTGGAGGCTGGGGCCTTGGCCAAAGAGGTCAAAGAACCAGCATGGGCAATCAATCTAGCACCCACCAACTCTCCAACAAGAGCAGTCAAATTGGGAGCAATGGCCTTCATACGCGAAGACAAGTAGTTTGACAACTGCTCTCTGTAGGCAGCAAAGTCGACAATCTGCAGAGCAAGAGATCTGATGTTGTCAAGGTCTATGTCGGTGATTTCAGTACCCATGGACACCTCGGCAGCACTTTTGAGCTGCTCCTCCATCTCCTCGGGCAAGATCTCGGAAAGATCGGTCTCGGCAGCGTTGGAACGGATTCCCATCGTCAAGATGATTCTGGCGTAGGCAACCGAGTCGGTTATGAGCTTGGCCAACTCGGGGAAATGCCAACCGTACCATTCCTTACATCTCATGGCGTATGTGTTAAGCTCCTTGTCCAAGTCGTCCAAAAGAGCGATGGCCTGGACAATCATGGTGTCGACCTTGTCGGCACTGAATTTCAACTTGTGTCTTCCGATGGAATGGGCCAAACCAAGAGACATCTGCTTCAAGGTGTTGTCGTCCAAACCAGGCAAGAGCTCAGGCAAGAACTCTCTGATCGATCTGTGCAAGTCCAACGAGGCGGCATCGGAAACAACCGAGTAGTTCAACCCCAACTTGTTGATGGCATTTCCCAACTTGGCCTCGCTGACAATAAGAGTGGCCTTCTTCTCAAGCTTCACGGCCTCCAACAATGCTTTCAACGAGTCAGAGACTCTTCCTTCGATGACGGCGTTGGCTTCTTCCAAAGCACTGGCGGCGGAGGAGAACTTCTCGAATCTGTGGATCTTGAACTGTTCAGCAACTTTCTCTGCTGAGTTCAAGTCTTCGAGCAAGGACGACGACTTGTGGATTTTCTTGTCGGCGGCCTTCAAGAGGGCGTACCCTGCGGCGGTTTCTGTCAAGACGTAAGCCATTTGATTATTGCAACCGTAGAAGATGAAAAATTCTTTGGGAGATGAGGAAGAAAAAACTTCAGAGCGTGCAGGCTGGTGCACGGGTTTATGGCTGGGAAGAGCAAGAAGAGGTCAGGGGACCTTGGTGAAAATGGGGACATTGGGTGATGGGGTACATGGAATAGATTCGTGGCTGTTTTGTTGTTTGGGCGTTTTATTTTGGTTGGAATTTTTGACTTTTTGGTCTCTTCATTTTGGCATTGGTGGTGCTCCTGTGCGAGATGAGATGGGTGGGGCATGTAATGACGCTCTTTTCGGTTTCGGGTTGGCTGCTTAGGTGGTCGATTACGGTGCTCTTGTTGGTTTTTGGATTTTTTATGGATTTTTTATGAAATTGATGGTTCAATATTTGGCATATTTCATGTAATTTCTCACTTAATCTACACATCAACAATACATTCAATCAGCAAAATACCAGCAAAAAATCAGAGGCAAACAGGAAGAGGCTGACCAAGGACAAGACAGTTCCACCACAGTATGTTAATCTTTTGCTCTTGTTTCTGCACTTCGACCATCTGCTCTTCGACCGTTACTTCTCTTCTTCCTGCCACACTCTCCAGATCCCATTAGTTCTAGCCCAACATTTCCACCACATTACAATACCTCTGGAATCAACAGAATTCTCTACGAGGGATTTCCTCTCGTAAATTCTTCACCACTTGGGCAGTATACAATGGTAGTGCACATAGCACAGACACGTCAAAATTGTAGATCAGAAACTCCACCAACACCACTTCACCAACACATCTGCATGCATATTCTCCACTAATGGACAAACGACAACGACAGTCCACACCGCATTCCCCGGTCTCAGAAGCAAAAAGGACCAAACAACTCGCTCGAAGCAAGAAAACCACATACTTCTTCCAGCCCCAAAACACGCTAGCATTCAACCCGCTAAGGAAGCCGCAGACAGAAAATATAGATGAATCACCAGATCCGGTGGTTTCCTTTGACCCCAGAAGCCCGTCAAAAGAACAGACTGAACAAAAGTTGCCAGAACCTTTAATTACCCCACTAAAATCTGAAAAATCTGGACCCGAGCAACAGAGCTCTGACGATAGCTTTGACGGGATCCGGTGGCGTTCAAATAACAGCCCTCGCAAATGCACGGACGCAAAACCCATGTGGTCTTCTCCTTTAAGGACAGAGTCTGCACCTAAATCTACGTCCAGGTCTCCGTCAGCCACCGCTACAGTCTTGAACGAACTAACCGACTCGGTTCTTTCGAAGTACGGTTTGGGCCTACAAAACGTGCTTTCCCAGACCCCGAAAATTCCCAGATCTCAATCAGATAGCCTAAATGCTACTGTGGACGCGTCAATTTATCTCGTGAGGTCAAAGTCGTTCGATCCCCGAAACAGCAAGGCTGCTTTCAACGAGCCGAAAGAAGCCCCTTCCAGCTCGCTCTCGTCCAGACTCAATACGTGGATAGACAAGTTTGATACCGGTAGTGGAGATACATCTGAAAGAACCTCTTCGAGCAGGGCCGAATCCGTGACCACGGTGAGTTCAGCGGAGAGGAAAGATCAGGTTGAACAGAAAGAAGAGGAAGATGATCCGTTCTCAGACGACGACACTTTTCTAGCGAATTTGAAAGTCGAGTCTTTCTCTCAAATTGCCAATACTGCGCAATCTCCAGCTCAGGATCTTCAAACTTCTCATGTGGAAATGCCTGTTGAAATCGAGGAGGATCCTCAACAAAACAACACATTTGACGAAACTGACCCGTTCTCGGACGACTTGGACATCACATCTATCGAGCAAAACGCACAGTCCCAAAAACCAGCCTTCAACGCAACGCAGTCATTTCTGAAAGAGGCTCGTCAGCTAGAAAGTCTTCGCATAGCGTCACCATTCGACGAGGAAGACACAGTGGGTGCAAAACTTTCCTTTTCTCGCCCTGAATTTGTCCGGTACCAGATCAAATCAGTTCTCAAGAGCACGTATCCGTCTAACAACTTGACAAAGAAGCAGGTGATCCTTACAGTGTTAGATGACAAGAAAGAGGAGTGCAAGTTGATAGTTCGGGGCGATTCTGCGGAGTTGGATCTCAGTCCAAACGATATAATCCATATCATCTTGACTGCTCCTGCAAACCCTCGTTTGGTGGACAACACCACCAATTTGTTGATTTGGAATCCTGACATTTTGGTTTCGTCCACCGTTGTGGCAGACCAGCTCTTCTGCCCGAGAAAGACGGTCCTCACAAAGAGACACTCGTTTCCGGGTGAAGCTACCATGCCTCTTTTGGTCGGAAACATCGTTCATGAGATCTTCCAGGCGTGCTTTATTTCGGAGATTTTCACGCAAGAATATATGGAAGAACTCCTTGATGTCGAACTCGAAAGAAGAAGATTGGAGATATTCACTATTGGAGATGTAACTGAGGATTTGAAAACAAAAATCCGTCAGCATTTCTCTTTCATTTTGAACTGGTTCAAAACGTTCTTTAAGAGAGCCCCGTCTGATATCCCAACCAACAAGCATCAACAGCGAATCAAATTTTCAGTCTCGGAGGCACTTGACGTCGAGGAAAGTGTGTGGTCCCCTATGTTCGGCATTAAAGGAATTGCCGATGTTACGCTTCGAGCTAATTTGGAGGGTGAAAATTCTACGGGCCAATTCCTTTTGCCGATGGAAATCAAAACAAGCAAACAGTACTTGAGTCACCAGGCTCAAGCAGCATTGTATTCGTTGCTTTTCAGAGACAGATACAACGTCGATATTTCGTCATTTTTGTTGGTCTACACGCTGGAAGAAGGATTGACCAAAAAGCACGATATTTCTGTTCCTGACTTGAAGTCCTTGATAAACTTGAGGAACCGCATTTCAATGTATTTGCAGCCAGGCCGTCATGAATTGCCTGATTTGATGAGACTTCTGCAGTGTGACCGATGCACAATCCAGAGTACTTGCATGACCATCAACAAGTTGGTCGAAAATGGCACTCCTGAACACAGTGGGTTGAACGACGGAGTTTATGAGGAGTTAACCGAACATCTCAAGGGCAAGCAGAATTATGTCGATTTCTTGCAATATTGGGATGCACTTTTGTCAAAAGAAGAAGCTTTTGCTGCCAGATACAACAGACATCTTTGGGTGTTGACATCCAAAGAAAGAGAATCCGAGCAAGGAAAGGCGTTGTCCAGATTGGTGATTGTCAAAAGCAACGACAAAGACGAAAGTTCCAAGGAATTCATATACACATTCATTCGAGCAGACAAAGGTGCTCACGTACCCATGGATTCAACACAAATATCCAAATATGACAAGATCATGGTGAGCGATGAAGCTGGACATTTTGCATTGGCACAGGGATATGTGCGTAATGTCAATTCTGATTCAATCACCATTGCTACAAGGAGACGTATCATTCTGACGGAACTGAAAACTGACAGATTCCACAGGGCAGGTGTCTTGAGACCAAGTCAACCATCAACTCAACCGAAAGGTGATGCCGTTGTTTTCAGAATCGATAAAGATGAGATGTACTACGGTATGGGGGTTGCCAGATTCAATCTCGTTAACTTGTTTCTTGCATCTGGCGACAGTATAAGAAGAAGGTTGATCGTCGATCTTGAGCCTCCGAGATATCTGGCTTCGGGTGCTATTCAATGTGAGGTGGACACAGACCACTTTAATGTTGATCAAACAAGAGCATTTGATAAAGTGTTCAAAACACAAGACTACTGCTTAATCTTGGGTATGCCAGGAACAGGAAAGACGACGGTGATAGCAGAGATGATTAGAATGTTGGCGAGTTCAAAGAAAACTGTGCTTTTGACATCATACACGAACTCCGCCGTGGATAATATTTTGTTGAAACTTCGAGAGTTCGACGTTGATTTTCTCAGAATTGGAAATCCATCCAGAATCCACCAGGACATCAGAGACCACGTGCCTGGGTCTGGAAGCAAGAAAGTCGAAACGTACAAAGATTTCAAGGATGTCTACATGAAACCTTTCGTTGTGGCTGCAACTTGCTTGGCTATAAGAGATTTAGCTTTCAATGTGCGAGATCACTTTGACTATTGTATCGTTGACGAGGCTTCACAGGTTTCCATGCCTCTTTGTCTTGGTCCTATTGCGTTTGCTGATAAGTTCATTCTTGTGGGTGACCACTACCAACTTCCACCAATAGTTACTCATCCAAGTCCGGAAGTCAGACGTGGATTGTCGAAGTCACTATTCCAGCATCTTGCGGATTCTCACCCCCAGAGCACTGTTGAGCTCACCCACCAATACAGAATGTGCGAAGACATCATGCACCTTTCAAATGTTCTAGTCTACAACAATCGCTTGAAATGTGGATCAGAAAAGGTTGCAAATCAGGTACTTCACATTCCAAATAAAGAGTTGATACAGGGCAAAGTGAACACACCCATGACTTCCGATTCATTGTGGATGAACCACATCTTTGAGGATAAAAACAAGGTGCTATTCTTGAACCACGATAAGCTTCCTGGGTTGGAAAGAAAAGTAGGTGAAAACGTTAGCAATGTCACAGAAGTGGAGCTTGTCAGACAATTGGTGGAAGCACTTTGTTCATGTGGTGTCGACGAATCACAAATTGGTGTGATGACACTCTACCGGTCTCAATTGAAGTTGCTAACAGAATCATTGCACGATCGTCCTGGTCTTGAAATTCTCACGGCTGACAGATTCCAAGGGAGAGACAAAGCTTGTATCATCATATCTCTTGTGAGATCCAACACAGAGCAAAGAGTGGGAGACTTGTTAAAAGATTGGAGAAGAATTAACGTTGCGGTGACAAGGGCGAGATCTAAATTGATTCTTCTAGGATCAATGTCTACGTTATCGAGAGCAGACACCATTAGGGAATTCATTGACCTTATCGAGAGGAAGAAGTGGATTTTCGATCTTCCAAGCAATGCAGCAGAGGTGTACAACTTCCCGAAAACAATCCGGAGCAGCCAAGTCGCAAGGAAAGCAACAGTCAACAAGCTAGGAAGCAAAGTCTTAGGCAGACATCCCTTAGTAAGGGACATTCTAGTGGACATGAATGTAAATAAAGCTTGAGCTCGCCATCATCATTGCTATGTACATAATATAAATTGGGAACGGATCAAAGTGCAAAGAAATGGAATTCAAAGTTTCCACGTCGTATGTGTACTCCATTTTGATCGACAACGTTGTTTGGCTCTTCGGGATTTTCTCCGTTCTGCCGTTGTCTCAACCGCCTGTATTGTCGTTGCATGTTCTGAACAAAAACGAAGAGAAAAAACAAAAACGTCACAAAGAGAATAACGTAGTCAAAGATTTCATACTCGTCCTCTTCTTCGTAAGTGCCTCCCTCGTGGTGTGCTTGCGCCTTAGCGGTAGCTCTATCAAATTCGTCTTCAGGAGTTGACTCTGGTGTTCTTCCAAGCTCCTTGAAAGTGCTGAACCACCCTGTGTTCTCATGCTCAACCTTTTTCTTCTCACGGCTGAACAAAAGCTTGACACGGAGACGAAGAAGAGCCAAGCTGATTGGGTAAGTGTTAGCTTTGCTGACGCTCTTCCTGTTCAACCTCAACAAATTATTATGATCTTGTGTGAACTTAATGCTGAGATCGTAGTATCTCTTGGCCATGAAATAATCCACAGAGTTGTTTGCGGATCCTAGCCCATACTCGTACATGTGCCCCAACTTGAAAGAACCGTGTGGTGACGCAGCCAGAGCAGCCTTGCTATAGTAAGCAAATGCTTTCAGGTAATCATTTGAGAAGTTGGCCGAGGGAATCCCGTAGTAATGCAAATCACCCAACAAAACGGTAGCGTCGATGTCGTCCTGAGCAGAGGCCAATTCGAGATAAATCAATGAATCGTGCACCCTGGAAGGCTCAAACGCCTTCGGCAGGAAGGTGAACAATGGATCTCTTTGGTAGAGCAAGAATGCAGTGGACACTTGTGCGTTTTTCATCCCTTGCTCAGCGGCCATCAGATAACCCATCAAGGCGTTTTTGAAGTTCCCGTGAGCAAACTCGTTAAAGGCATACTCCAAGTGCGGCAAGAGGAAACTTTCTGACCGTTCCACGAACGCTTTGTAGTACAGCACCACGTGCGAGCAGGAGAAGGATTCGCCCACCGAGGCAGCAAACCCGGATTCCACGGCATCTGCAAAGTAAAAAATCGCCTCGTAATGTTCTTGGAACGCAGCACTGCGCATCAAGTCATATGTCTGTGCGGTGAACGAGGTCTTGAATGGAGAGTCGCCAGTGCCTATGACAAGCCATTTGGCAAGATTGAATGCGCCATGCGCACTTCCGTTGACCGCGGCATTTCTCAAGTAGTCGGCGCATCTGTCACTAATCACCCCGTCAGTGGTTGGGTCCAACTTGTGAAGAAGGCCCAAGTCCAAGGAGTCTCTGACCGTCTCATAGATCTGCGGGGCCATTTTGAGCCATTTGTACGCCAAATGCGGGTTCCGCTGCACAGCCTGGCCCCTCAAATACATGTGGCCCAAGAGATTCAGGCACCGGCTCCAGATGTACCTGTCCACGTTGTTCACCGTCAGAATTTCTCTACCTCCGAATTTCGATTTTCCCAAAGACACACACTTCTGTGCGTCGTGGAACGCCTGTAGTCTGTTTCGGGGCAAGAAGTAGCCTCCGTGGTAGTGCTCCAATGCGTCGAAGTAGTACTCGGCAAGGTCGTGGTCGTGGTCATTGAGGTTGTCTTCCCTCAAGGAATTGCGGATGGTGATGTCGTGGTTGACTCTGGTCACCACAGACGACGCTGACTCGCTGACTTTTTGGCCGTAGAGCCCTCCGTTGAAATCCACGATTTTTACGTTGTACAGCAAGTCCTCGTAGTCCGGCTCGATTCCTGTCTCGTGTATGTGCTTCATGGCGACGCGGGCGGCTCGCGAGTAGTAGAACTGAGCCAACTCACAGTTGGCTGGTCTCCCTATGCCGTGGTGGTGTTTGTTGGCCAACACCAATAATGCGTTGAAATCGCCGTTTTCGGCGGCAAACTCGTAGTACAAGTTGGACCTCTCCCTGTCCACAGGCACCTCCCCAAACATGCCGGTGGAGTACATGTATCCGAGCATGAAATAGGCATGGCCATTGGGTCCAGTCGACACAGCTTTCGAATAGTACTCGAGCGCCTTGGAGTAATTGGCCGGCACAGAGTGGTTTCCGTACATGTAGATGTCGCCTAGATCGACACTGGCATCCACATGGCCCGCAAGGGACGCCTGGTTCAAAAGGGGAATGACTGTGTTCTGGAATTGTTCGTTAGGCAGGCCCTCAAACCCCTCGTATTGATGTAGATTCCTGTTGTACTGCGGAATGTGGACGTTGTTTTCCACGTTGTCGTAGTTGTACAACGGAATCTTTCCGTCGTATTTATCAGGAAGAGTGCTGATGATTTGGGTTGCTTGGTCGTATAGGGCCGCGGGGTCAGAAGCCGCAGCCACAAGGACCGCACTGCCTAGTGCTATTAGATTTATCGATTTCATTGTGTTCGAGTGTTCTGGCAGTACCAGTGTGGTACAAATAGGTGACATTGTCAATCATGGAGATCCCGTGTTATATACAGGCCATTGTTAGAAACTAGTGCTTACGATTGAAGAGAGAGAAGGGGAAGATAGCTGGCGCAAATAGACCGACGCCTTCTTGATTTCTTACCATTTGTCACTTTCTCTCGAGTTGCAGAATGGATCAGCACTGCCAAGTCTTGAGACATTAACGAATCGTCACGTGACATATAGCAACTGGCCCTTTCGAAAACCACCCAGCACATCCCGAAGATTTTTGTTGTGAAAAAACAAGTTAACTTGGATGGGGTCGTTCGAGCATATATGCTCCCTTGACCAAGCCAACAGAATATTTTTTTCCAACGAACAATTACATCTTCATCTCGCATTTTCTCGGATTTTCCTTCGCCAGTGGACTTCGCAAATTGTGAGGCGAAGCACTCCATGCAGGAAATCCAATCCTCCCCACAATGCGAATGCTATTGCTGTTAAGATCCAAAACTCTTAGTGCACCCACTGCCTGGAGCCCTTAATACCGTTGTCGGAACTGTCAACGCCGCCAGTCAATACACACCGTTGGCTTGAACTCTTGTATTCGAAATTCCGAACCGATCCAGGCAAAAATCGGAGATCACAGATATTTCGCCATAAGTCCACCATGCAACTTTGGAATTCCAATCAACCGCCGCAAAAGGCGGACGAGGGCGTTTTCCGCTCCGCCCCAATGACTCTAGTTCAGTTCTACGTCACCATTGAGTTGGCTCGTGAGTTGGTTTTCACGTTAGGCAAGCTAGGCCAAGTCCATTTCCGAGACTTGAACTCCAAGCTCACACCGTTCCAGCGGACATTTGTTAACGAATTGCGTAACATCGACGCTGTGGAATTGGAACTATCGTTTTTGTTTGAAATGATGGTGAAATACTCCACTTTCAAAGGTGATCCATTTGCCAATTTGCAGGCCGACCAGAACCCCTTGCCTTCCAGCTCGGAAATGGACGACATTAAGACCCGCGTCTCCGAGTTCCACGAACGAATCAGGCATCTTGACGAGTCCTACACCTCTCTAGAGCTCAAGAAAGCGAAATACATCGAAAACCGTCATGTGCTCAATACCTTGCACAACTTCCATAAGTCGTCTTTGATATCGGGTGCCCGCGCCGAGGACGACGAATTCCGCCGTTTTGAGATCGACGACGATGAAGAAGCATTATTGAGTGCTTCTCGGGAAAACTCGATTGATGAAACCACCGTGACCTTCGAAGATGCCAGCGTGTTCAATTCCATTTCCGGTGTCATAGCCAGAGACAAGGTGCCCATTTTAAGAAAAATCTTGTGGCGAACATTGCGTGGTAACTTGTATTTCAACGACATTGCCATCGACGAGTTGCTCCCCGTATCCACTGCCAGAAAGTCGGAATTGGTGCAGAAAAACGTGTTCATCATCTACATCCATGGTGAATACTTGAAAACCCGTGTTCGCAGAATCATCCAGTCCTTGGAGGGAACAATCTTCGAGAATGTTGGAGGAAGCGCCAGTGTAAGGCTCGAAACGTTGCATGACCTTAATTTGAAAATCGAGGACTTGTCAGCTGTCGTGGAGTCCACGAAGAGCCACTTGATCACGGAACTCCTTGTCTTCCAGGAAAAATACTCAGACCTGTATTATGTTGTCAAGAGAGAAAGATCCATTTATGAGACGTTGAACAAGTTCGACGAAGACAGCACCAGAAGATGTCTCGTGGGAGAAGGATGGATTCCAAAGGCGGAATTCACAAGCATTCGGCGTACGTTGAAGGCTCTTGTGCGGGCCAAAATGAACAACTCAAGCTTGCCGTTGGAAGCAGATCAATCAATCAGCTTGTCCACGGACACGTTGACCGTCCCTATCGAAAGTCTGGCGTCGGGATTCAGCAGAAACGGCAACACCTTATTTTCCATTGGCGAGGAAGACCATGCAGAGCCATTAAGCGACGACGAGGAAGACGGGGACTACAATTTTGTTGCTGTTGTCAATGAACTCTCGACGAACCGCATGCCCCCAACCTATCACAAAACCAACAAATTCACCCTGGGATTCCAGGCCATTGTGGACACCTATGGAATAGCCACGTATCAGGAGGTGAACCCGGGTTTGGCCACCATTATTACATTTCCGTTCATGTTTGCTATCATGTTTGGTGATTTGGGTCACGGGTTCATCGTATTGTTGGTTGCGTTGTATTTCATCAAGAATGAGGGCCACTTCAATTCGATCAGAAAGAAGGATGAGATTTTGGAAATGGCTTTCAACGGTCGCTACATTGTGTTGCTCATGGGTGCATTTTCCATGTACACTGGACTCATGTACAACGACATCTTTTCCAAATCCATGACCCTTTTTTCGTCGGGTTGGAAGTGGGAGTTTCCCGAGGGATATGACTCCAACCCAGTCACATTGATCGCTAAGAAATCCTCAGTCTATCCCTTCGGTATTGACTGGGCTTGGCACGGAGCCGAGAATGGATTACTTTTCACGAATTCGTACAAGATGAAGATGTCTATTTTGATGGGTTACGTCCACATGAATTATTCGCTCGTTTTCAGTTTGGTTAATTATCGATTTTTCAAATCGCGGGTCGACATCATTGGTAATTTCATTCCCGGCTTCTTGTTTATGCAAAGTATCTTCGGATATTTGGCGATTGCAATTTTGTACAAATGGTGTGTCGATTGGTTCGGCACCGGGCGTCAACCACCTGGGTTGCTTAACATGCTCATCAACATGTTCTTGGCACCCGGAAGCATAGAGGAACCTTTGTACCCCGGCCAAAAGTTTGTTCAAATTGTTCTCGTTTTGGTTGCATTGGCATGCGTTCCCTGGTTGTTGTTGTACAAGCCCATGGTGTTGAGAAAGGAGAACAATCGTGCCATTGAATTGGGTTACAAAGACGTCCATTCGCAGAAGAATTATGGCATTCAGTTGCAGGAAGAGGAAGACGCTCTTGACCAGCATGTGGGAATGAGTGCCACCAGTGTTGGCTCGCATCCGGATGATGAGGTTGACATGTTGAGTGAAGCATTTACGTTCCCCAATGACATCGAGCCAATGTTTGTTAATTCGTCTGCGCACGGAGAAGAAGAGTTCAACATGATGGACGTTGTGATTCACCAAGTGATCCATACCATTGAATTTTGCTTGAACTGTGTGTCCCATACTGCGTCGTACTTGAGATTGTGGGCGTTGTCTTTGGCACATGCGCAGTTGTCTAGTGTGTTGTGGACAATGACCATTCTGAATGCTTTCGGAGCTACTGGCGCGTTCGGTATTGCGATGACGGTGGCCTTATTTGGGATGTGGTTTACATTGACGGTGTGTATTTTGGTCTTGATGGAAGGAACATCGGCCATGTTACACTCTTTACGTTTGCACTGGGTGGAAGCCATGTCCAAGTTCTTTGAGGGAGAAGGGTACGCATACGAGCCTTACACTTTTGAGAGTATCGAGCTATAGATGATTTAAATACAAACATGAAACCCGGAATATTCTTACGACCCTGCAGAAAGTCGCAGTGCTTGGATTGAAGGCACTTTTACGTAGGTTTCATAACCTATTCGGAGGCATGCTCTTAACCTTTCTTCGATTACTCTGCGTTGACTTGTTCGTATTGGAAGAACACGAAAATCCTGTTTATTTACGAATTGTTTTCGTAACTTCCAGAATGGGGAAGGAGGAGATTCAGCACATTTCCATCTGGACAATGCTGTGGAGGGAGAGTCTTTGTTTATGGTCTCACCATCAACACCTTGCTGTCAACCCTCATAAAGCGACGATCTTTGAGACAATGCACTTCTTCTTAAACTAGACGATTAAATTGCATCACCGCCCCAAATAATAGATTGATCTCTAAAAATAAATAAAACAAATTAACTTGCAACAGAACTGACAGTTAAAACCTAACCTTACCAAAACCGAAATATGCCTTCAAATGTCATTCAATGTCATGCCCTTAGCGATCACCAAATCAGAAAGATCGCTTCTGAATTTGTGCCCCATAAAGTTCTTCTTATTGTCCTCATTCAACCAACTTCTCATGAGCTTGATCAATGACTCTAACACAGCAGACTCTGTTACATGAGCATCTTCCTTGTCTTCCTCATCTTCACCACCCGCATTCACCAAGCTGCAGACAACCTTCACCAAGCACGTGAAAGAAAGCAACGACAACGGGACTCTGCTTTTGAATTTCAAATGATGCAACAATGCCCGCAGCTTGCTCTCGTCTTTGTGTTGCATATAGTAGCAAATCAAGGACGAGGTCAACACGATAAACTTCTCTTCGTTCATCAAATTCATCGAATAAACCATAGACTTCTGGGCCTCGATTCTTTCTAGTGGGTCCTGATGGTCCGTATCTTCAGTCAGGTGATGGCTCTCATCGTCCTCGCTGATAATTTCATCGTCGGTCAACTCTTGGCCATCGAGGTATGCACCAACCTTGTCTAAGCTTTCAACAATAGTCGATTTCAAAGACTGGATTAATTGTGGCGTCGAGTCGGGGAAGAGAACACACTTGAACAATGTGAAGTATTGCGTAAGGAGAGCAGGCGAATCTTCGGACAACAAGTCATCGAGCTTCTTGGTGTCCTTTTCAATTTCCTGGATCGATTCTTCCTTGGTATCGGTTTCGGTCGAGATAGCATCCAAATACGTCATGTTCAACTGGTGAAGAAGCTCCAAAATTCTCCAGTTGAAGAGAATTCCATACAAGTCAGTTTTGTTATGGAGGTACAACTCAATGTAGGTGAGATGGTTCTCGCCGTTATTGATGTTGCAGTTAATTGTCTTGCCCGTGGCCAAGTTCGTCAAGCGAGTCATCAAGCCGTCAGAGGTGAACATATCCAAACCATCCAAAGACTTGATCAAACGGCTAATTCTTCTCAAATAGGCGTCTTCCCCAGTGTAGTCAAGATTCATCAACAAATTGCCCTTCAAACGCAAGTTGACATTGACAACTCTGGAGGTAAATGGGAACTTTCTAACGAGGATAGACCCCACGAGAACATTCAAAAAACTCGTTTCAAAGGTCACCTCGCTTGAAGACAACACAACATAGTCTTTAGTAAGCTCGGCAAAGGTGAAGGGCTCCTTGCCCAACAAACGAGCCAAGACTTTCTCCTTGGTTTCGGCAGAGACTGGTTTTGGAAGTTGCAATCCGACATTCACCAACAACCAAGCCAACCACATATTCGTAGCTTGTTCCTTGCCGGAAGGACGGAATAACCTGAGGACCGGCTGCAACAAAAGGCAGACTCCGAACAACACCAACCCCGTTCTGAAAATTGTCAAGAGCTGCAACGTCAAGGGCGAAGGGTGCGCAAGCGCTGAGGGGAAGAATGGAACCGCAGCCATACCTCTGAAATTGTCGCTGGAGAGCAACGACGTGCCCATTACTGTAGCAAGACCGCCTAGCATAAGATTTGTCCCCATATTAGGGGCCAACGGACCCCGTACAGCTGTGTGCAGAGACGGCTGCACGTTTTGGCTGGACATGGAGTAGTCGTTGACCGTTGTGTTGTATGACAGAGTTGGGTTGAAGCCAAATCCGCCCTGAAATGTGGGGTTGTCCAAAGACTCGCGGGGATTTACGTTGGCGTCGCGGACAAGTTCCTGTAGCTGGGCAATTTGCAGACGCATGGCGTCGTTCTTGTGCTCCAAGTGCTTGATGTATTCGGTAGCTTTGGTCAAAACCAGCGCCTTGTTGAGCTTGGAAGCCGGGGTTAAGCCTTCCAAATCCGCCACCAGCACTCCGGTTCGGCCCGTGGCGATTCTCAAAGTGGGCACGGCGTCGCGGAGCTCCAAGATTTTGGAGTTGATGTTGGTCCGGTATTTTTTCTCGATCATGTTGTGCGACACCTTGGTTTTCTTCGCTGGTTTGGACACCTTGTCCTTGGGGGCGGCCCTCAGTTTGGGCGAAATGATCTCGCTGTTATCGGTGTCCTCCGAGCTGGTTTTGTTCAATGCAGAACTGTAGAGAGGGTAGTCGAACGGCTCCTTCTTCACGTTAGGCAGGGCGTGCGAGGACGAAACGTTGGTGAAAGGAGTTCCTTCCACAGATCCATTCGAGCCAATCAGCTCGGAATACGTGGTCAGACTGATCGACAGCCTGATACCATTTTCGGGAAAACCCGGCACGAAACCGTTTCCCACACCGTAATTCTGCTCGGGGATGTTCTGGAGGTCCATTTGGTCCACATAAAGTGAGTCACCGCCGAAGGCGAGAGCGGATTCTGGGTCATCCCAGGGATTCTGGCTCCTGTCAAGAGTGGGAACGGTTGTCAGAAGAGTCGACAAAAACACGTTGACGTCATCGAAGTCCAAGACTGGGTCGTAGTATGGAAAAGTGGTGGCCATCGGATAATGTGGAGTGTCAGGGGATCAGCCAAAATGCATACACTGGATTTAAAAGGAATAATCACGATGGGGAAACAGCTGTTATGTGGAATATAAAGGGCAAAGTGGGCTGATTTCCTGGTGTGACGGGCACGTGATACACCTTAAGCCGTTCTTAGCCGAGTGACTGTTCAAGGTTTTCGCCAGACAAGTGCAGGACCTCACCAGTAAAGTGTCGCGACATTTTCCGGTTTGACAATTGGTTTGAGGCAAGCTCAGCGAAGCGGGTCATCGAAAAGTTCTCAAAATGGAGAAATCATACAAAGTTTTTTCACGGATGGAGTTTTCACTGGCTTCTCGGGTAATCTGGTTGGGCGTCATCTGCATTCGGGATTCCTGCACTTTGCTTTTGCACCCATGACTTGCCTGGCATTGTTCCACGTAAGTCTTGCGGATTCTGTCTCGTTTCCACACCTTTTGAAGCCACAAAATTCACAATTCAAATTCAAAATTATATACTCTCCGAGCCCTTCTCTGCTACTCCAATACGGCGACCATCCGCTCCCTCACACATCCTTCCCTCACACATCCTTCCCTCACACTCCCACCACTTCCTGCCACCTCGAAACACGTCACGTGACATCCTGCACATGTGAAAGATCCCTCCTCCATCACCCCAAGCAATCTCCACCAGAAACCTGAAAAATTGCCTCAAACTCGGAAATCGGCTCCGACAACTCCAACCTCGATCTCCTCTTCTCCGCCTTCCCCTCCTTCGCCTTGCTGCCGACGTTGCCTGTACCACCAGAATATGACGTCCTGCAGGTAGTACGCACAATCCCATCGCGCTCTTCCCTTTTTTTCACCTTCTCCGCTTCTTCCTTCTTTCTTCCCGCTTAAATCTTCATTTAAGAGGGCAAGTGTAGGTTGAACAACCCATAAGCCTTTCTCTAATCGATATCCACACATCCATTATGAAATACGTTGTTGTCTCTGGAGGAGTTATTTCCGGTATTGGAAAGGGGGTTTTGGCTTCGTCCACCGGATTGTTGTTCAAAACCTTGGGTTTCCGTGTGACGTCCATCAAAATTGACCCGTACATGAACATCGATGCTGGCACCATGTCTCCTTTGGAACACGGAGAGTGTTTTGTCTTGAACGACGGAGGTGAGGTCGATTTGGATTTGGGTAACTACGAAAGATACCTCAACATCACCTTGACCAAGGACCACAACATCACCACCGGAAAAATCTACTCGCACGTCATCGAGAGAGAGAGAAAGGGTGACTACTTGGGAAAAACCGTCCAGGTTGTGCCCCACATTACTGATGCTATCCAGGCTTGGATTGAGCGTGTGGCGCGTATTCCAGTCGATGATTCTGGCTTGGAGCCCGAAATTTGTATCATCGAGTTGGGAGGTACCGTTGGAGACATTGAAAGTGCTCCTTTTGTCGAGGCCTTGAGGCAGTTCCAGTTCCGCGTGAACCCAGAGAACTTTGCCTTGATTCACGTTTCTCTTGTGTTGGTCATCCACGGCGAGCAGAAGACCAAACCTACTCAGGCTGCCATCAAGGACTTGAGATCGTTGGGTTTGACCCCAGACATGATTGCCTGCAGATGTTCGGAGGAATTGGAGGTCGCTACTGTCCAGAAAATCGGAATGTTCTGCCACGTTGGGCCCGAGCAGGTGATTGCCATCCACGACGTCAACTCCACCTACCACGTGCCATTGTTGTTGCAGGAACAGAGAATGATGAAGTTCTTGGCCAAGAAGTTGCACTTGGACCAGGACGTGTTGCTGACTGCGGCCAAGGAGAAGGGTGAGAGGTTGATGACAAGCTGGAGAAGCTTGACTTCTGTGGTGGACAAGTCCATTGAGACCGTGACCATTGCTCTTGTTGGTAAGTACACCAACTTGAAGGACTCGTACTTGTCCGTCATCAAGGCTTTGGAGCACTCGTCCATGAGATGCTACCGCAAGTTGAAGATCGAGTGGGTCGAGTCTTCTGATTTGGAAGAAGACACCAAAGAGACCAATTTGGCTGACTACCACAAAGCATGGCACCTCGTTTGCCAGGCCGATGGTATTTTGGTGCCCGGTGGTTTCGGTTCTCGTGGTATTGAGGGTATGATCGCTGCCGCCAAGTACGCCAGAGAAAACGACATTCCATACTTGGGTGTTTGCTTGGGCTTGCAGGTTGCCGTGATTGAGTTTGTGAGAAGCACCTTGGGACTCCGGGATTCCACCTCCATGGAATTCGACCCAGAAGCCAGCGAAGAAACTGCTTCTGTCGTTTACATGCCAGACGTTGACCAGATCAACTTGGGAGGAACCATGAGATTGGGTATCCACTCCACCAAGTTTGTGGCTGACTCTGAGTGGTCCAAATTGAGACAATTGTACGGAGGTTCCGAGTCCGTTTTGGAGAGACACAGACACAGATATGAGGTGAACCCTAAGTTGATCGACCGCATCGAAAAGAACGGATTGAAGTTCATCGGTAAGGACGAGTCCGAGAAGAGAATGGAGATCATTGAACTCAAGGACCACAAGTTCTTTGTTGGAACCCAGTACCACCCAGAATATTGTTCCAAGGTGTTGGATCCATCCAGACCATTCTTGGGCTTGGTGGCAGCTTCTGCTGGTATCTTGGATGAAGTTTTGACCAGAGACGATATCCACGTAAAGGGAGAGTTTTAGGATATAGATTGCATGTTTAGATAATAGACCAGATACTGGAACCGTGGTGCTGATCGGGCTAAGGTGTTGCATTCGACTGATTACGAGTTGATTGACAGATTTGGCTACGAGTTGATCGATTGATTGATTATGAGTTGATCGATTGATTTGGTTACGAGTTGATTGACATCAAAGATTGGTTTGTATCATTAGAATCCATTGAAGTGTGCCTGGTATTGGAGTCCACAGGAAATGGGGAAGCACACGTGACTGAATGACCGATGTACGGGTTTCTCCGATTCTGGGGTATATAAAAGCCCCCCACCTCACTGTTCAAACCCATCGACAAAATGTACAACTACCAAGGCCCAGATGACGTATGCTCTTGCGGTTCCGACTGCCAATGTGGGGAGACCTGCAAATGTGGAACCAAGCATTAAGTAATGAATAAATATCTTGAGAAAGAAGACGTAAACCAGTAGACCAGGCACACACCGGGAAGGGTTCTTTCAATTTATTCCAAGCCAGTAATTCCTTGTGGCGAATCAATGATCGATAAATGATCAGTTGTTCACCCCTCACTTAAGGTACTCCTGGAACTCCTCCTCGGTCTCCAACTTCTCAATGTCCATGATTCTCTGCTTGCTCAATTCCCGAAGTTTGAGCGTCTCGTCCAAGAACTGCTGCACCTTCTTGGTTTGGTTCTTCACCTGTAGCTTATCCAAAAGAGTGGCTCCACTGACAGTGTAAATTCCCACCCAGCTCTTGACGTAGGACTCGCTGATTTCCACAGAACGCAAGAAAGCGTTTCGGGCGTGCTCCAACGGCTCCAACGCACCCAAAAGTTTCTCCTTTTTGTCGCTTTCCTTGAACTCCTGCAAGTACTGGTAGTACAGATACAAGCCCACCTTGTAGAAGATGTTGTAGGCATGAGGCTCCTGCAACAACACCTCCTTCAAACAGAAAATGGCTTTGTCGTAGTGGCTGACCTTGGCGTATTCGTCGGCCAATTCAGCCCACGAGACCAAATCCGACGGCTGGAGATTCAAGTAGTAGTTCAAGCTCTTGATGTACTCTGCGTTGGTTTTTGAGTTCCGTGCAAAAGTGGCCAATCTTCTCGAAGCTTTCACCTCATCTGGGTCGTTTCCCAAGGCGTTGATGGCGGCTTTGAGGTCGCCAGTCGCCTCAAAATACATCAGTCTCAACACCATGATTTTCTGGGATCTTTTCGATGCAAATTGGTCGTTGATGCGGTCCAAGCACGTTTTGGCCTCGATGTCGTGGTTTGTGAGGAGCAGAAGGTAGAATTGCAACTCGTAGAGATCGAAAAGTTCAATTGAATCGACTTTGTCCCCTCTGGAATTGAGATAATCCGTGACATCTCGGTGGAGCTTCTGGAGCTCTGGAGGAGAGAAATGTGCAAACACTCCGGAAGAGAGAATGGCAGAGTATTTCTGCTTGAGGTCAGGGGACATACTGGAGGAAAAGACTGTGGTGGTTGTGAATAATTAGTGTGGGTCCTGCAGGAAGTATATTGCCATAAGCTAGAGTGATTTCGAGAATCAAGAGGCACGAAGAGAAGAGTGGGCAGGAAGCAGGAAGGTCTTTGCGTGGTTGGAATGGGTTGTTTGTGAACAGGTCTGATGAATTACGTGCCCTGTCAATAATGTCAAAATGGTTTGGCTTGCTCAATTGAGTTTACGCTCTGCTTTCATATTCATTGGATACTGAGCCTTGATTTTAATGATCAATATGAATTCTGCTACCTGTAGGGCCCTCCTTCTCCAAGCTTTGTCTCTGAATTCGACTTGCGAAACCACCCCTCTTATCCGGACTAATACCTCAGTGGTAACTTTCCCAGTTTTGCTCTGGTAAAGCTAAAACCAGTTCCAACCCGCTCCTTTGGAAGATTTATGTACCCTCACCTACCCAGACATCTCCTCTCACTGGCATACTCCATCTAGAGACACCTCACTTCTAGAGCCAAACCCCTCTTATCCGGTATCAAAATGACCTTTCCTGTACATTTCTTGTTTACCAACATGTCTTCCCTTTCAGATGCCTGTGACGATCTCCTAGGGCTGGGGATCCTTGAACACGAGCACGGGATCCCAAACATTTGGCAAAAGAGTTCAGAAATCCAGAAATCTGGACTCGAAGAAGAATACTACAGATTGAACCAAGAATTAGCTACCGAGGTCAACAAACTTGTACAGCTAAACAAACTCCAGGAACTACGAAAGCTCTCTGCTCCTGAAATCGAGGAACTTTACGAGGCCATTGAAGATGATGAGCAGCTCCAGAATTTGACGCAACTGGAACTAGAAGAGTTCCTCACCACCCACACCAACAACTTCAAAACGCAAGCTCTCATGAACGAGTACCTCACCATGTCGCTTCCGGTGCTCCGGGCTATCTACCACGGGAACGCGTTGACGGAATCCGAGTTTTCTGTATTGAATAACCTCAAAAAGCTCTATTCTCATTACAATGAGCATCCAGCCAACATCAACAGGCTACTACTAAATTACAAGAACCACCAGGGGTTGGTAGCGGAACACGCTGCCGTTTCTGCCGAACTCAACATGTTTTTGGCATCGACAGTGACCGAGCAAATGCTCCAGCTCAAGGAATTGAACGAAGAGTACCTCGTTCTTCAGAACACTTACAGAAATCAGATCGAGGCTCATTCGGAAAGCTCGCGTGCGCCGGAGCAGCGTCGTATTGTGCTGGCCGTTGGCACATTAAGCCGAAGAATCACTTCTGTGGCAGTGTTGTGTGATTTTCTTCCCAATTTGATCCTTTGCCAGGCAACAAATTGGTATAATGACAAGACACTCAAGGCTATAGTAGAGGATTGTCAGGAGATTTCGGAGAAGTTGCCTGCTTTGAGCACACGGAAAAGGTTGGAGATGGACGAGATTTTGGAGATGGATTTTGACGAGGTAGCCGAGCAGATCGTCTAGAAATCAAAACGTGCTTGTTGGTTTCCACTCACCTCTCGTAGAGCTTCGAACTTACAGATTGAATCTTTCCAGAGATCGAAGCTTTGCTGTTGAAACTTTCTAGAAGACTGTCCGGTTGTGCTGCTCGGTGCTCCAGCGTGCTCTTCATTCTGTTACTCTAGTTGTCTGGTTCTTTATACATTTTCGAGACATTGCTCGAAACATTCCTCGAAACATTTCTCGCAAAATGCTTCTAGAAATGATTCTTTATTTACACTTGGAACAATCTCTTGTTCACAACTTCCCAGTTGATACACTGCCAAAGGTTCGTCAAGTAATCCGCCTTCCCGTTGACACCGTAGTCTTCCAAGTATGCAACATCCCAGAAGTTAATGGCCAAAAGAGGCAAGGTGAAATCTTTCTCCATTTTGGAACCCAACTCCTTGAGGTTGTTCAAGTACTCGAAACTGGCCTCGTCAATGCTTCCGTTCAAGTCCAATGACTGGTTCTTCCCGTAGAAGTACGGGGTTCCGTCATTGTTGCACGTGATGATCTTCAACGACTTGTCTGGCAATTCCACCAAGAACACCCATCCTTGGCCAAAAGCCGAGTCGGCAGCAACGAGAATCTCGTCACGGAAGTTTTCCACCGTTCCTATGTCCTGGTCGGCCAACCGCTCCATCAAAAAACGAGAAGGCTTGGTGTGGGTGGCATCTGCCTTGTTGGTAAGCTGCTCAAAGAAAAAATGGTTGTTGTGTGCTTGAGATGCAAAATGGTACGTGTGCTGCTCTGTGGTCTGCTTGGCAGTCTGCAACAAAATCTGGTAGGGACTTCTCAACTCGTTTTCCGTTCCGTTGGTGCGTAGAGTGAGGTTCAATGTCAAGTACTTCTGGTATTCCAGCCAGGCCGTCTTGAATCCGGTTGCGGAGTACAAACCTTCGATTCCGTTCTGTGCAAAAAGGTCCTGGTTTTTCAATACAGGTACCTCGTGGAGCATTCTTCTGCCCGTTATACGGGATGAAACTAGCCGTGTTGCTCTGGCGAACATGGTGTGGTTGTTGGATCGAAGTATGAATGAAATTTTCAGTAGTTGATAATGGTACCTGCACGACTCCAGGTGCCAGTAGAAAAGACAGGAGAAGGTGAAGGATACCGTTGATGCGTTCGGCGTATCTAGTGGGTGTCTTTCATTGATTCCTTTTTGCTTTGGTTGAATTGTGTGGACCCTACGCAGACTACTGAGAAAAGACTAAGACTGAGACTGAGAACAGACTGAGACTGAGAACAGCCTGACTGAATGCGAAAAGACTGAAACCTGTCAAGACCGAAACCTGTCAAGACTGAGGCCTGTCAAGCTCTATATTTATCTTCATACCTGAACCGTTCCTAGCTATTCCCTGAAGGTATTTCTGGCATTCAGAATTGTCCAGAAATTCTTGGATTTCCATTACTCTGGGGCCATCTCGGGGGCCTGGTTCGACTCGACTTCACACGACGTCACGGTCATGTTCTGCGACACCCAGTTGGAGTCCCTCAATAGCTTCTTGGGGTCCGAACTCCGCCCAGAAACCTTCCGGAGCAACTCATCGTACAGAGCGTCCTGGGTCTTGTACTCTCTCAACACCACGTTCGTGTCGAAATCCACGTATATTCTGGTGTCTCGGATGCGAAAAGCAACGTCGTCCACTCGCAAAAAGAGCCGGCACAAGAGAAGCATGCACGAGTGCATCACTCGGATCTTGGTCGAGAGCATGGAGATGCCGTTGTCGCCCAACTCGTCCTCGAACAAAATCAGCTCGTCGAAAAACAAGATCGGGTCCGGCTGGAGGAGCTTCTGGAGCGGGATCTTGTCGTCTGTCTTGTGGAATTCGATGTTGGCGAGCGTGCCCTTGTAGTTGGTGGAGTACGTCCAGTCGTACGATTTGATGCACTCCAATTCCGGGGTGGGCGCCGACCGGGTCTCGGCCACCGCCAGGTTGCTGTTGGTTTGGCGTGTGCTGAGCCATTCCTTGTAGTAGGAGACCTTGAAGTCGGACTTTTCGCCCAACGAATCAAGTGCATCTAGAGTGTTGAACTCCACCACCGCCTGGGTCTTGGCGTTGACGAGCCGCACGTAGTTGTTGCCGAAAATCATCTCCGGCAACGGGAAGTCGAACCGTGAGTCGTTCAAATGGTCCAATTCGTTCGACAGAAGAATGGGCCCTTTCATCGTATGTATGCTCCAGTCGTTGACTGTAATTGAAGGTTTTTCGTGGAAAGGAAACGACGCTTTGGGCAGCGGAATGATCACCGTTCCGCAATGGGCACACTGGGGATTGTTGCACTCGCCTTCATGGTCCTTTGCTGGCACAGAAACCTGAAATTTCTGGTTCTCGGCGGCAATTCGGGGTGTTCTGGAGGCAATTACGGGAGCGGCTGCCGAATTTGGCACCTGTGGCCTCAACTGCGTTTGAGTCCGGGAATGCAATTCGGCCGTGGTGGATTGTCTGCTGACCGGGTTTCGGGCCAGGGTGTGCATGGCGACCATTTCTCGGGCCTGGTTGATTTGGAAACTCAGGATGTCCCGCGACGTTCCTGGTCCTGGAATTTTCGGGAATTTGGGAGGTTCAGACATGGTGGTACAAGAAGGAGAGTGAGAATTTGTGGAGACGATTATATGGTGTGTGTGCAGGAGGTGACCAACAAAGGGCCCAGCCTCTGGCTCGAAAAGCAGTAGAACAATGGAGAAGACGATCTAAATTCTGATTTTCATTTTGGTGAACACTATCAGTGACGTACTTAGCAACTCCCAGTAGATCACGAACGCACAGCAACTGCGAAAGAGTCGATGGATAATCTTGACCAATGTGGTCAGAACACAACTTCCTCCTCCTTTCCTTCTTCCTTTCTCAAACCCTCTCTCACGGCCAACACCGAATCGGCAATAACCGCATCCACTCCGGCCTTCATCTGGATCTTGCACAATTCAGGCGAATTGTTCTCCACTCCGTACGTCACACACACCAAGCCAGACGACTTCACCACCTGTGCCAACCTGGGCGTGTTGACCAAGGTCTTGGCTGCACTGACGATGCCCAAAAGGTTCCATTTTTTGGCGAATCGAATGGCCGTCTGCAAGGAAGACGCACGGATGTCGGCCATACGGGCCGTTCCAGCCTCTGTCAAGAACAAAATGGGCATCGTGGGCTGCTTCAACGACAACAACAAGCAGATGTCCGGGTGGAATGAGGAGAACAAAATGTCTCTGCCCGTTGTGTTCTCATCGTACACTGTCTTTAAGATGGTGTCCACGTAGAAGTTCATGTCGAACGCAACCTCGCCCATACTCTCGTGCTCGGCCTCGTCCAACATAGGGTATTTGAGTTCCATGTTGAAACCCACGTTCTGGGGCAACCGTTTGAACAACTCCTTCAACGTGACAAAGTTGGATGCCACAGACATTCCACGGGCATTTCCCTTGAAGCCCTTTTCTTTCCAAGTCTTGGTGAGCTTCATGCGTCTGGAGATCTGGTCCTGGAACTCACGGTCCAACTCGTCGTCTTCGGCTGTAGTGGAGAAGTTTGGAGCCGAAGGGTACGACGACATCAGCCTTGGCCGGTTGTACTTACCCAAAAGCTCGTCGTCCAAGGCAAAGCTCTTGTGGACGTTTCCGTTGTTGTTGACCTTGTCAAAACTCAAGATGGACTTGTGTTTGCGGGAAGAGGCGTTGTCGTCACTGAGGCCCAAGAACTGCTCGGCCGTCATGGCATGCATGGGAATATCCACCCCGGACTCGGCCACCAAAAAATCGTGGTACACAACGGGCACAAAGTCCTTGGTGAGCTGTACGTCAAACTCCACGTAAGAAGCTCCCAAAGAAGCCGCAGCAATGAACGACTCTACGGTGTTTTCACCCAACTGCAACGATTTGCGGTTGCTGACGTTCTTGCCCAATCCTCTGTGTCCAATCACTCGTGTGGAGACCAATTGCTTCCAGTAGGTGTCGGAGCGGGTGATGGACATCTGTGGGTGGGTGAACGAGTTCACACACAAGTACTCGAACTTGAGCGTTCCCAAAACATCTAGCGACTCCTGCTCCACAATTGGAACCGTGATGGCATTGTGGAGCGAGCGCAAATGCGGCCCGACCTTGGTGTACGCAGTGTCGAGCATGGCCACACCACGTCCCAAAATCTTGGCTTTCTTGTGCCCCTTGAGGCCCACATCGATCGGGTACTGGTAAGTCGGAACAATATCAAACGTCACAAACACATCTTTGGAGTCAACATTGTGGTTCAACTTGAAGGTGATTGGATCGGTGGCACTGCCGTGGTGGTCTTCCAAAGGCAAGTCCACCACGACCGGGGCCTCCACGATGCTCTTGGTGGCCTTGTTGCGGCATGTGACCACAAGAGAAAGCGCAGTGTCCAACTCTGTGAAAAGACTCTGCGACATCAGGATTTTGTTCAAATCGATCGGCTTCAGGTCGTCGCGCAAGTCGGTGGTGCCCAACGTGACCAAGATCAACAGCTCGTCCTTGGTCAAGTACCGGTGGCCAAAGCTCTTGATTGGTTTCAATTTTCTTCTGTTCACCGGCGACTTCGATCTCAGGTGGTTTCTGGCGGCCATGGAAAGAGCCTCGGTGGTGGGGCTGGTGGGAGAGATGGCATTCACTGAAGACGACGACCCGTTGTCCAACTGCTTGAACTGGCGATACACCTCGTTCACGGCAATTCGGCTTGGTTCCGGAAGCTTGTCGATGGAAGAAGTCAGCAAGAGCATTTCCTCGCTGGCCGGGTTTATGAGAGGCGAGTTCAAAGCCGAATTGGTGCGAGACAGCGGATTTGCCACGCGAGGCGTGTTCTTGGACGGGTTGTCGATGTCGTACAAGAGCATGTTCGCATCCTCGGGTTTCAACAACTGTGCCACAGCCAAGTGGCCACGCAAAGAAGCGTGTTCCATCGGCAACCAGCCCGAATCGTCGACGAGGTTGAAATGGGCCCTTCTAGCAAGCAACTCTCTCACCACCTCCTCGTAGCCCTCCGCTCCCGCACAGAAAATGGGGGTCCATCCAAACACGCTTTCGCCCAATTCAGGGTCTGCGCCTCGCCGCAACAAAAAGCGGACAAGCGAAAGAAAGTTCAGTTTTGCGGCGATGTAGAGAGCAGTCTCGTTGTTGTTCTCCACGTCGGTGTAGTTGAGATCCACCGACCCCGACTCCACCAAGTTCTGGACGATGTCGTCGCACCCCAAACGAGTGGCCAAAAGAAGCAAGTTGGGGCACGAGAGCGGCGCTCCCGAGAATGCAAGCAAGTTGGCCGAGGTCCGGGGGTGTTTTCCGATGATCGCGAGGTGCAACGGAGTGAGCCCTTCCTGGTCTCCCCACAAGTGAACCGAGTCGATGGGAATAGTGCCGTCCACCAAGTTCCATTTTCTCAAGGAGTCGAGGAGGACGTTGGTGACGTCTTTGAGTCCGTACTGTGCCGCGTAATGCAACGGGGTGCGGAGGTAGTTGTCGTTGGCCATGAGCATGTTCTGGTACTGCGGAAAACGCTCGAGTTTTCCGAGAACATGGCACAACCCGTCGATGCGAACGGGCGAAAGCTGGATGCCGTCGGGGCCGCTTTCGTTTCCGTACAACCGCTTGATGTCGCTCGATTCTCCGGGCACGGCCTGCTTCTGCTCCTTGATGAGCTGCTTCTTTCCAAGCGAAACCACGTGCCGGTGGAAGAAGTTGCGGCCACTGAGATCGAGCGAGTCGAAAAGAGCATTGCTGGGCACCGTGGCGCTGGTCTCGACAAGTTGCTCGAACAACAGGTCGATGCAGTGGATCGAGTTGGAAAGCGTGGCCTTGTTCAAGAGCGAAATCAAGACCTTCAACAGCTTCGACTCTGGGTCCGCCTTGTCCAACTGGGCCATGAGAGCAACGGCATCGTCCTCGTGGATCAGCCGGTGGAACTTTTCCAAATCGTTGCCTTCCGACTGCTTGCGTCCGATGCTCAAGATGTTCAACTCCAGGGTGATCTTCCCCACTCTCTCTTGGTGCCTCTCAAGCTCCAACTGCTGGTCGCCCAATTGGTTCAAAATGTCGTTGATGGTGTCCAAGCCCGCCGAGAGCTCCGACCCATTGGCAAAAGGCAAAGCATTCACCCGGGTGGTGAGGTACGTTTCCCTATTATTGTTGGGCAAGTTGATCACGGGCGTCTGGCCGGGCACATCCGACCGCAACTGGTCGTTGGCCAACTCCGTGAGGTACAGCAACTTCTTGTCTAGCTTCTTCAAGATCTTGACAAAGCCTTTTTGGTTCAATTCGCCAAACCACTTGAGATTCCGGTAGATGGTTCTCAACTCGAGCAGAATGGACACGATCTCGTCCAACTCGTCGCTGGTGTCCACCAGCGTGATCTTGCTGTTGACCGAGCCCCACACGTGCACGATGCGTTCGGTTCTTCGCGAATATTCGTGGTACTTTGCGTTGTAGAATTCAGACACCTTCTCGATGTCTCTGTCCAACTCAAAAAAGAACTGCGAGAGCACGGTGGAAATGAGCTCGGGGAGCTCCAACGGGCTGTACGAATGGTAGTTGATGAACTTGTCGGTGGTCTTGATGATCTTCTTCAAGTGCTTGTAGTTCATGTAGTACACCGACCATTCTGGGATTTGGTGGGACACAAAGGTCTTGCCGAACTTCATGGTGAAAAGAAGGTGTTAGTCGCTGAAACAACTGGTCCGGTCAGAAAACAACTGTCCCGATTTAGCCCGTCGTTGGTTTAGAAGTTGCGTTCGCTTAACTAATGGGCCTCGTGCTTCTGACACATTGGTTTATGCAGGACATTAATACACATGCTCCGCTTTAGTGGGTTCGCCGGGAGAGAACGGGTGCAAATAATTGGAGATCGCTCGCATTGCTTGGTGCCTTGGCAGAGGGGGTGACGCAGAAATGCCTGTGCTGTATATGGAAGCGGGACGTGGAACGTGGTCGGAAATTACAAGGTAATTTGCAAAACGTCACGTTGCATAGAATTGACTCATGACAAGGCATATCGAGATGGTTATGAACTTGCGCCGCAACGTGTCCGCAAGGGGCACGGTGTTTCTGGTGATTCAGTGCTCATGCATCAAGAAATTTGCCATTTTCGTTTGAACAGTGCTGTGCCGAAATTGTGTTGTGCTCAGTTGAGTTAGTTCTCGCATTTCCCAATTAGGAAGTAGTCTTGAATTAGGAACTTCAAATCGAATTCACAACAGGCAGTGATGAAACACATCTTTTCTCCGTATCTCACCGCTGCACCAGCTTTCTCCGTATCTCACCGCTGCAACAGCTTTCTCTGCGTGCACCTACATCTTGAACAAACTTCCTCCATTAGCATAAACCATCTATATTCAGGATACCCCGGATTTTAAATCACAACAACGTCTGGCCCAACGCACAACGGCCAATGGCACACGCGGCACTGACGGTGTCCAACACGTGGTTCTCGTTCTCGCCCAACAACGGGTTGGCCTCGACAATGTCCAACGACCCCAAGAGGCCAGATTGCGCAACATCCTCGGCCACAAACAACCCTTCCCTCAAAGTCAAGCCGCCCTCCACACGGGTGCCCGTGGCAGGCACAAAGGACGGATCGATGGCGTCAACGTCGTACGAAAGGTGGATGGGAAATTTTCTGTCCGGGTTGATCTTGTCTAGGGCCATCTGCACCACCTGGCCAATGCCGTATTTGTCCACGTGGTACATGGAGAAGGCAGGGATGTTGTGCTCTCTCAAGATCTTCTTTTCGCCGGCGTCCACATCTCTCAAGCCAATGTAGGCAATTCTGTTGGGTCTCAACTTGGCAGGAACCCATGCAAACTGCGGAGGGTAGCTCTCCTTGTCGATGCCCAACAAGAACGACACAGGGCACCCGTGCAAGTTTCCGCTTTCGGAGGTCTTTGGCGAGTTGATGTCGGCATGTGCATCGATCCACAATACGCACGTGTCTGGGTCATGTTCCAATGCAGCCGCAACGGTGGCCGTGCCAATGGAGTGGTCTCCTCCGATAGTGACGGGCAATCTTCCAGAAGCGTGGGCCTTCGAGCAGGCGTCGAAGATTTTTTTGTTGCAGTCACTGACGATTTGGGCATTTTTCACTCCGAACTCATCTCTTTCGTCGACCTTCAATTGTTCGAGATGGGTTCCTTCTAAGGCATAGTCGATGCTGGTTTCCCACCCAAGCTCCTGCAACTGCGACTCGAAGCCTGCGTTCAAGATGTACTCGGGGCCCAACTCCACTCCGCCTTTAGGCTGGCCACCGGAAAATGGAGCGACCACGATGGTGGCTTTCTTCTGAGGATGGAACTTGTAGGGGACTGCGGTTAGTACGTGAAAACGGAGCTCGAGGTGCTGAACTTACCTGACATGATTTTGGTTTGGGAAGAACAGCAGAAGCATTGTGCTTTATACTAGGCCTGGGGCGCCGCAGCAGGTGAGAGCGAAGAATTTTTCGTCGTTGATTGCACTTAGGAAACAGTGCGTGTGCTAACGGCAGGAGAACGCGGGGCCATTGGTCTTTCAACTGCGTGGCTGACACACAATAGAAAGGTGGAGAACGTCACTGCCTGGGTCAGCTAGAGCTTTGTCGAGAGACTCGAGGAAATAGCCCAACGAATTTGTCCAACGAACTTCCCACGAATTTGAGGTTTCGCCTTCAACTGCAATCGAACATTTTGGCCAATTATTGCGGAATATCACTGGAAGGCATTCTTGGTTTGATCTCTCTTTGCCATGCAGCCACATTGTTCCCCACCGTCATCGGCTCTGTTGGTCACGGCATAACATGAATGCATTTCTGTGGTCACTCTTTGTCATTATTGTGCACCAGACATCTCAATTCGCATCAGAAGTCCGAACACATAATCCGGAATTGACTTGTTCTTTTCCTCTAGTAACTTGTGCCTGTCTTGTCTATACCTATCTTTTTCTATTATGTACCTTGTCGTTTTTTTCAATAATCATGCATAATTAGAAACACAATAAGATGGAAAAAACAATCAATACATCATAGGAATAACAGGTGTGCCCATCCATGGTTACGTTTGAGCCCTGAATTCAAGACAGATTATCACTTTCTCCCCAACTTCCGCTGTTCAGGCGCTCGCTCAGGATGAGGAAAGAGTGCACAATGAGCGAACTATTCCGTATCATTTCACGCCCCATTCTCACCCGAAACGAAGTCTCAGATTAGGATCTTGGACGCACTCGGTGAATGCCAGCCATAGAACTTTGGAAGAGGGCTCAAATGACTCGTCCACTTCGTAACTTCTCCACACTCCAGTCGCTAATCGTGCAAAATCTTCCCAATCTCTTTCTGTACCTGCCTCTCTGCACCTGTCTATTTTCCAACTAGTGCGCACGCAAGATCTGAATCTATTGATATCGCATTCTCAACTCTCTATCGATTTCGCATTCTCCACCATGCCCTTCCCAGACATCTCCACCATTAAGTCCAATTTGGATGTTCTGGAAGACGAAACTGACGACTACAACTCCGACTGGCATGCGCCAGAATCCCACAAGTTCGAGGATTCCGACGACGACGTCGCCAAATCCTACAACTCCACCCACTTCTCCACCACAGAAGACCGCTTCATCAAGGACCACGACTTGAAAGTACGCACCTTCGAGGCGCTCCAGGACAACCACTCTCTTCCCGGATCGCCCAGTGTCTCGATAAAGAGAAGACAGCTGATTATCGACTTTCCTAAAAACTCCCACCCTTTTCCAGTGCAAGCCACCACCCACACGCAGGACCCCAAAAGCTCTGCCAACGCGTTGCCGGAAGAGTATCCGCTGGCCGAGCTCATCGAATTGTTCCGCAATGTCAGACATTGCATTGGCCTCAGACACAAGTATTTGGATCGGTCGTTGCAGAGGGACGAAACGGCCAATCCGAAGAACGTAGACACGTGGGAGATCTACCCTCCGCCGCCCAAACCGACATACAAGTCGAAAAACAGATTCAACCAGCTTCCAGGAGAAGACCACTACGAAGAAGAGTTTGACTTTGCAAAGGCCAAGATCCCCAATGTGGACACGTCGCGCTTTACGGTGCAGTTGAACCAGGAAGACGTCTACCAGGTTTTCGAAAACGGCGAGCCCTTGGCCGAAATTCCCACGTTGCGTGAGTACTACTCGGACCTCAATGCAATCATCAAGATTTCGCTGGACGGCCCCACGAAGCTGTTTGCGTTCAAACGGTTGCTGTACCTCGAGACAAAGTGGAACATGTACGCCCTCCTCAACGAGTTCGAGGAAAACAAGCAGTCGAAGAGAAACCCCCACAGGGACTTCTACAACGTCAGAAAAGTGGACACCCATATCCACCACCTGGCTTGCATGAACCAGAAGCACTTGTTGCGCTACATCAAGTACAAGCTCAAGACGAGCCCCGATGAGCAGGTGATTTTCAGAGACGGAAAACTCTTGACGTTGGCCGAGGTGTTCAAGTCGTTGAAGCTCACGGCGTACGACTTGTCCATCGACACGTTGGACATGCACGCGCACACCGACACGTTCCACCGCTTCGACAAGTTCAACTTGAAGTACAACCCCATTGGCGAGTCGCGTTTGCGTGAGATTTTCTTGAAGACCGACAACTTCATCAACGGACGCTACTTGGCCGAAATCACCAAGCAGGTGTTTGAGGATCTCGAGAGCTCCAAGTACCAGATGGTGGAGTTGCGGATCTCCATCTACGGCCGCTCCAGCGACGAGTGGGACCGGTTGGCCTCGTGGATTGTGGACAACAAGTTGTTCAGCCACAACGTGCGGTGGTTGATTCAGGTGCCTCGCTTGTATGACTTGTACAAGAAAAACGGAAACGTGGCGAACTTCCAGGAGATCTTGCACAATCTTTTCGACCCGCTCTTCAAGGTTTCGCTCGACCCCACGTCGAGCCCGAAATTGCACATCTTCTTGCAAAGAGTGGTTGGGTTTGACTCCGTGGATGACGAGTCCAAGCAGGAAAGAGGGGCGAGAAAATACCCGAAGGCCAGCGAGTGGGACAGCCCCTCCAACCCTCCTTACTCGTACTATTTGTACTACTTGCACGCGGACTTGATTGCTTTGAACCAGTTGCGTGCGGCTCAGGGATTCAACACGTTTGTCTTGAGACCACATTGTGGAGAGGCCGGGGATCCCGAGCATCTTATCGCCGCGTTCCTCACCTCGCACTCGATTTCCCACGGGATCATGTTGCGAAAGCTCCCCTTCATTCAGTACTTGTATTACTTGGACCAGATCGGGTTGGCCATGTCTCCTTTGTCCAACAATGCGTTGTTCTTGACTTACGACAAGAATCCATTCTACAATTTCTTCAAGAAAGGGTTGAACGTGTCGTTGTCCACTGACGATCCCTTGCAGTTCTCGTACACCAAAGAACCGTTGATTGAGGAGTATTCTGTGGCGGCGCAAATCTACAAGTTTACGGGTGTGGACATGTGCGAATTGGCCCTGAACTCTGTCAAGCAGTCTGGATGGGAGTTGGCGATCAAGAAGCATTGGCTCGGCAAGAAGTTCATGAAGCAGGGAGTGGAGGGAAATGACATTGAGAAGACCAATGTTCCGGACATCCGTGTGGGGTACAGGGAGGAGACCTTGAACAGTGAGTTGCAGTTGGTCGACTTCTACAACTCGTTGGACCCCAGCAAGTATTAGAAAATCGAGTTCGATATTTGGATCGTGGAGAAAATAGACTGTATTTGAACCCAGCAAGTATTAGAGAAAATAGAGTTCAATATGTGGATCATTCGAGTATTGGAGAGTATAGACCATTTTGAACCCAGTAAGTGTTAGATAAAATCGAGTTCAATATGTGGATCATTCGAGTATTGGGGAGTATTGACTATTTTGAACCCAACTAGAGAAAATCGAGTTCAATATTCGGCTATTGGAGAATATAGACTGTAAGTATTAGAGAGTAGACTTCAGATCGTACGAGTATTAGAATATTGACTACAGAGCTTAGATCATATGTACTAGTGAATATCGTGAGAGCTTAGAACATATAAGTATTCGTAAATATAGTGATAACTTAGATCATAGGTGATTGCAAAATATGCGCTTATGTGGACGAATACTGCGAACATTTGCCCAGCGATATATATTCTCATCCAAACCAACTTAGCCACCACCAATGGTAAAAACCGTCACAGTTGAGTTGCTAAAACCGCAATTACTCCAGCATGCTCTCCCTGCTGTTCTTACAATCGCCGGATCGGACAGTTCCGGAGGAGCCGGCATCGAGGCCGATCTCAAGACAATGACTGCCCATAATGTCTATGGGCTCACTTGCATCACGGCCCTCACGGCCCAAAACACCACCGGTGTGACCTCTGTTGTGAACACTCCCGAGGAACACTTGCGGAGCATTCTCAAGGCGAATTTGGACGATTTTGTGGAGGGATACGATGACCCACCGTTGAAGGTGGTGAAGACAGGCATGCTCACTGAAGATGCGGCTGTGGTGCTCTCGGACCACGTTGAATACTTCAGCAAGCACAATATCAAGATCGTGATGGACCCTGTGATGGTCAGCACCTCCGGAAGCACCTTGACAAACGAAAAAACCGTGGCTTTGTGCTTGGACAAGATATTGCCCACCTCGTACTTGTGCACTCCAAATTACTTGGAAGCCGTTCGGTTGTGGGAGGCCAAGGGAGGCAAGGAGGTCACGTTGGACACTGTGGAGCAACTCCTGGCCTTTGTGGTTGACTTACAGAGAGCCATTGGCACCAAGAATGTGTTGGTGAAAGGAGGACACATGCCGTGGGTTCTGGAAGGACACATCATCGACGTGTTGTACCAGGCAGACGAAGACACAGTGACGGTGTTCAGGTCTCCACACATTCTCTCCAAGAACACTCACGGCACTGGCTGCACGCTTGCCAGTGCCATTTCCTCAAACCTTGCCAAAGGGCTTTCTCTCCAGCAAGCCGTGCCTCTTTCGATCAACTACATCCACAAGGGCATGCTCAGCTTGAAGCCTGCGTTGGGCCATGGCCACGGTCCTCTCGACCACACCAACAAGGCGGAGGAGAGCATTCGAGGCGTGATCAGAGGAAAAGAACTCCACCAGTCGGTTGAAGTGCACGGGTCTCTTGTCAACTACCTCATTTCGCGAGTGCAAGGAAACTGGAAGAAGTACACGGAGCACAAGTTCGTGCATCTTGTGGCCACCAACGCCCTTCCCTTTGACCTGTTTCTCTACTACTTGAAGCAGGACTACTACTACTTGGTGAACTATGCACAGGTCCACGGATTGGCTGCGTCGTTGGCACCCAGCTGCGACCAGATCCAGGCACAGGCCCAAGTGATAGACAACATCATGAAGGAGATCGAGAGGCACAAACAGAAGTTGATGAGGAAGTACAGTGTTTCTTTGGACGATTTGGGTGCGCCTGCTGGCCCGTGCATTGCATACTGCGACTATCTTTTGAACATGGGAAAGACCCAGGATTTCTTGGGTGTCAAGGTGGCTTTGGCTCCCTGTCTTCACGGGTATGCGGAGGCTGGAGCCTACGGACAGGGCATCAGAAAGAACCACGATGGTTCGGTGGGCGTTCTTTCTGAGGGAGAAGCTGATGTTTATTCTTCCTGGTTGGACGACTACACTTCCGACTGGTACACCGAAGCAGACGACGACGGCAAGAAGGCATTGGATGAGATCTTTGCCAGCGAGCCGATTTCGCAGCAAAGATTGGACGAGCTCACGGCAATTTTTGACGATGTGGTTTGTCTTGAGACGGCATTCTGGGACGAAATCACCGATAACCTAGAGTAGATTAGAGTTTGCAATCGCAAGAATACATGTTTGATCTTTTTATTAGGCGAATTGTGACATTTTGCACCCAGACGTATCTCACCCAGAGTGCAAGCCGTCTGGATGCGGTCTAGCCGTCCGTTGGCTTCTGAGCCCAAAATCCGATTTCTTCGTGGTCTTCTACGCATTCTCGGGTTGTGCTTTTTCACAATTTCGCACCAAATCCACAAACTTAGGCCACAAACGTAACACACCACCCAGCCACAAAGTACCAACAATCCACGTTTTGAAAATCAAAACACACCGCAACCAACCCCCGACACAGCCAAGTCCTAAAAAACTCTAAACAACCCTAAACAACCCAGAAACTACCCACCGTCAACACAACTCATGGCCCACGGCTGTGCACACACCCGTACACCATCACATACTTCTCCGATTTCCATTCTCACAGATCTCCTTTCCCACCACCACCATGTACAATCAGTACCAGCAAGGATACGGTGGCTACGGCTACCAAAATCCAAACCAAAACCAGCAGCAACAGCAGCAATACCAACCTTACCTTCAAAACCAGTCCACCGGATTCTACCAGCAGCCGCAGCAGCCTGGATTATTCCAGGGCCAGCAAACGGGGTTCCAGCCGCAGTACGGGTTCCAGCAGGCGCAGAACCAGGCACCCGTGCCGCAATTGAACGCACAGGCTACGGGATTCCAGGCGCAACCGGCGTATTCTCAGGGATTCCAGTCTCAACCCGCTGGATTCTCGCAACCGCTCCAGCAGCAGAAAACAGGCTTCTCTGCGGCGCTCGCCGGGGTGTCGGAGAACACCGAGGTGAAAATTCCGAACATTCGGTTGTCGTTCATCACCGCGGCCGACCAGACCAAGTTCGAGCATCTTTTTCGCACGGCCGTGCCGAAGGGAGACCAGGCCATTCTGGGTGAGTCCGCGCGCGACATCTTGTTGCGCTCGGGCTTGGCCCCCGTGACTTTGGCGGAAATCTGGGCTTTGGCCGACACAAACAAGCTGGGGGCTCTTTTGTTCCCGGAATTTGCGTTGGCGTTGCACTTGTGCAACTTGTCGTTGAGAGGCGACCCGTTGCCGGGCATTTTGCCGGAAAAGTGGCTGAACGAGGTGCAGAGCTTCGTAGACACCATCTCGTTTGCCATTCCCGAAGACCCCAACAAGTTGTTGGCCAACACGCCTTTCTCGAGCTTTGCCCAGAACGACGTGGCCCAAAACGACTGGATGGCAGGAGCTCCACCGACCTCGTTCGTGGCCCAGCCCACCGGAAACTTTGGGGCCCAACCACAATTGCCGCCTGCCTTGTCTGCACAGCGCACCGGAGGAGGAACCTTGATTCCGTTGCAGGCTCAGCAAACCGCAAGCTTTATCCCTGCGCAAAAAACCGGGCCGTTGCAGGCTCAAACTACTGGTTTCCAGCAGATTCCTGCACAGCGCACTGGAACCATGCCCCCCACCAGCTTCCAGGCTCAGCCGACTGGCCAGTTCCAACCGCAGACTCAGACGGGACAACTTCAACCGCAGACTCAGCAGCCTCAGCAGACAGGACAATTTCAATCTGGACTGGCCATCCAGCCTCAGCTGACTGGCTTCCAGGCTCAAACTGGCTTCCAGGCTCAACAAACTGGCTTCCAGGCTCAGCAGACCGGCCTTCAGCCACAGCAAACTGGATACTTGCAGTCTCAGCCTACTGGTAAGCCGGGAGAATGGGGCTTTGTCCACACACCAACCGGAGGCATCCCAGGAATGAATGCCATGCAACAGCACTTCTTGCCGTCTTCGCAGCTTCCCACCAACAACTTGCAAAGTGTCATGGGTGGCTCGTTGAAAAGCAATGTCACGTGGGCGATCACCAAGCAGGAGAAGCAGATCTATGACGGCATTTTCGGTGCTTGGGACACCAACAGAAGAGGTTTCATTGACGGAGAAGTGGCCATTTCCATTTTCGGAAAGTCCGGGTTGGGAAGACCCGACTTGGAGTCGATCTGGAACTTGTGTGATGGCAGCAACAGAGGTAAGTTGAACAAGGACGAATTTTCTGTGGCCATGCACCTCGTTTACCGTAGATTGAACGGCTACGACATTCCTTTGAGATTGCCTCCAGAATTGGTTCCTCCGTCGACAAAGTACTTGCAAGACTCAGTTGACACGTTGAAGAACTCGTTGAAGGGTGGGTCCAAGAAGGCCTCTTCTCCGGCTAAACCAGCAACCACTGCCTCCAGGTTTAAGAACGACGACAGCGATGTGGCGTATGTGTCGAACTCACGCCACAGAAGCAGAGGTGAGCTGCAATCAAGTGCCCCTTCCTCGAATGCCAATGACATGTCTGTTGCCGACTTGAAGAAACTGATTCGCGAGAAGCAGATCTTGTTGGATGCCTTGGACCTGGAAGACCAGCATGCTTCCATCGCCAACAGACAAGCTGATGAGACCAATTACAGGCAGATCGAAGTGTTGAAGAGCCAGATCACGGAAACGCAGTCTCAATTGGACAAGTTTTCGTTTGGGGGTAGTCAAGGCGACAAGAAACAGTTGTTAGACCAGTTGAACCACAACACCAAAGACAAGGTGCCTGCTTTGATGGCCAAGATCTATAAAGTTAATTCCGACATTGCACAGGCAAAGGCAGAATTGGCCAAATTGAAATTGCAGAAGCAGTTTCCAGACTGGCAACCTGAAGCAGGAGAGTCTGATATTGTGGGCACCGGACCGAATGGCGTGGTAACTGAGAGCGACAGACGAAAGTATAAGTCCAAGCAACTCTTGAAACAAAGAATGGCTGCTTTGACAGGCAAGCCATATTCTGATGGCTCCAACAAAGATGCCGACTTCCAATTGAAGCAGGATGTCGACAACGCCAACAAGGACAGTGAGAATCAATCTTCCATGATCAAGGATATTGAAGCCAGTATCAAGGACTTGGAAGATGGAGCTGTTGTCTATTTACAGGTTTCCGTCAAGACAGAGGTGGGATCTAACAAGTGGGAAGCCGGTGAAGGCGTTTCCAGCACCGTCAGGACTTTCATTAAGGAATTAAACTCCTTCTCGCAATCGCAGAAGCAAACGTCTGCTCTTGCTTCCAAAAAGGACTCCCCACTTGCGCCACTCAAGCCCCAGCAAACCGCCAGGGCCTTAGCTCCTCTAACTTCAGAGAACATTGCTTCATACAAGACCCCGGAGGAAAGAGCATCTTACATTAAGGCCCAAGCCGAAAAGAAAATGAACGAGAGGTTAGCTAAATTGGGCATTACAAGAAACAGAGGACAGAGCACTTCTAACAGTGACGCCGTTGCCGAGCCAGCCAAGGCTCCTAAGGTGGAGAAGACTGCTCCGGTGGTCCAGCCACCACAGGAAGAGCCAGTGCCTGAGGTGAAGGAAGTCGCACCTGTACCAACAGCAGCTCAGGAATCCTCTGGCGAAGAAGAAGATCCTGAATACGCTGCATTGTTGAAGCAGAAAAAAGAGTTGGAGGAAAGAAAGAAAGAACGTGACCTCAAGAAGAAGCTGGAGAGGGAAGCAAGATTAGCCAAGTTGAAGAAGGAAATGGCGGATTTGGAGAATGGAGGATCCAGCGACGAAGAAGGAGAAGTTGCGCCTGCTCCTCTATACAAGCCTACTAATACTGCTCAACCAAAGGTTCCAGAACCTGCAAAGGAGATTTCTCTTCCAGAACCTGCTGCACCAGCTACAACAGAGGCACCAGCTGCCCCAGCTGCCACTGATGTTCATGCTCCACACAAGAGCAACCCATTCGCAAGATTTGGCAACAACTCTGCTAGCTCCACCCAGAATGGTACGCCAACTGGAACTGGTGCCACCACCAATCCTTTCTTCAAGCAGGTCAAAAAGGAAGACCCAATTGAACAGAAGAAAATGGCCGCCCAAAGAGCTTCTCAGAGAGGTTTGGAAGGAGACGATGGCTGGAGTGACCAGGAAGACAACTTCTCTGAAGATGACGAGCCAAATCGTGCCGGTGCTGCGAAATTGGCAAGTTTACTTTTCGGTGGTATGCCTCAACCTATGTCAAGAGCCGCAACTGGTAATCCACAAGTTGAGAAAGCTCCTGTTTCTGAGCCAGCCGATGCACCAGCACCTCCCGTTGCCTATCCTACTCAGAACTTTGCACAGGAGGAGAAAGACGACTCCTCGTCGAATGACGAATTTTCGACTCCGTCTCCACCAGCTTTCCCAACTGAAGCGCCACCTCTTCCAACGGAAATGCCACCTATTCCAAGTGCTCCACCACTTCCAAACCAAGCACCTCCGCCACCAATGGAGGCACCCCCACTTCCGAACCAGGCACCTCCAATTCCTACTGGAGGACCTCCACCTCCACCCCCAATGTTGTTTTCAACACCAGCACCTCCTCCTCCCCCACCATCGTTCGGAGGAGTCTCTGCACCTGCAGCCCCACCTGGAGGTATGCCCAACCTTGGTGCATTGTTAGGACAGATCCAAGGTGGAAAGTCATTGAAGAAGATTGACGACACCCAAAAGAATATTTCGGACGGAGCCGTTGTGGGAAGAGTTTTATAAACATGTGTCAGGACTCACAAAAAACCCTAGATTTGAAACATATACATCCGAATAAAATTTGCTATTTACAAACAGCTATTAGTTGCTCTCCTTCAGGAAGGCTTCCTCCTCAGTATGGTTGGGTGCAATAAAAAGCTTGTTGTCCTTCATGATCACATTGACGTTTTCACCTTCTTTGACCTGGCCCTTGATCAAAAGCATAGCCAAAGGATTCAAAAGCTCCTTTTGCAAGGCTCTGTTCAACGGTCTTGCACCATATATAGGATCGTAACCCCTTTCGGCCAAGTACTCTTTAACATCGTCGGCAAGAGTCAAGTGCATTCTCTTGTCTTCCAATCTGTCCTCAATCTCCCTCAACCGGATGTCCAAAATGTTTTTCAACGAGGACTTGGACAATCTGTTGAAGACCAACACATCATCAAGACGATTCAAAAACTCCGGAGGATAGTGGAAACGCAACGACTCGATAATGTCTTTCTTGACAATGTCCTTGATGCTTCCATCCTCAGTGGCTTCAGTGTCAGCCAACAAGATTTCTTGTCCGATATTGGAAGTCATGACAATAATAGTATTGCGGAAATCAATGTGCTTTCCGTGGGAGTCAGTCAACGAACCCTCGTCCAATACCTGCAACAAGAGCTTTGAGACGTCCTTATGCGCCTTTTCAAACTCGTCGAACAACACAACAGAGTATGGCTTTCTTCTGACCGCCTCGGTCAACTCTCCACTGTCTTCGTATCCGACATAACCTGGCGGAGAACCAATCAACCTGGAAACGGTGTGCTTCTCCTGGAACTCCGACATGTCAAATCTGATGACAGAAGACTTGTCGTTGAACAAAAACTCGGCCAACTGTTTGGTTAATTCTGTCTTTCCAGTACCGGTTGGACCTAGGAACATGAACGAAGCAATGGGTCTTTTGTCGCTTGTGAGACCCGCTCTTTGCAATCTGACCGCATCCGAGACAGCATGGATGGCTTGGTCCTGGCCCACCACACTTTGCTTGAGAATCACCTCCATGTCCAACAACTTGTCCTTTTCTCCTTTCATCAAATTGCTGAGCGGAATGCCAGTCATTTTCGAGATCACCGCAGCAATGTCGTCAGAAGTGACGGAGTCGTGTAGCAACGAGGTGCTCTTCATGACATCTTCAGATTGAGTAAGTTCGACCAACTGTTCTTCCAAACGGGGAATGGTAGAGTACTGCAACTCCGAAGCCTTGGCGTAGTTGCCGTCTCTTTGGCGCTGCTCCAAGTCAAATCTTGCTTGTTCCAAGTCTGCCTTGGCTTGCTTGACATCGTCAATGCCCTTCTTTTCTGTGTCCCACTGCTCGGTGATCTCCTTCAACTCCAGTTCCTTGACCCCCAAGTCGTTCTCCAACTTGTGCTTACGGTCGAGGGACAACAGGTCCTCTTCCTTCCTCAAGGATTCCAACTCGATATGAATGGTCATGATTTGCCTGTCCAACTGGGCAATAGCATCTGGCTTGGATTCATGCTGCAACCGCAAAGCAGAACATGCCTCGTCAACCAAATCGATGGCCTTATCTGGAAGGAAACGGTCAGTGACGTAACGGTTGGAGTATAGGGCCGCCGTGACCAAGGCACCGTCAGCAATACGGACACCATGGTGAACTTCGTATTTTTCCTTCAAGCCACGCAAAATGGAAATGGTGTCCTGAACAGTTGGTTCATTCACCATAACAGGAGAGAACCTTCTGGCCAAAGCAGCATCTTTTTCCACATATTTTCTGTATTCCTCAATAGTCGTTGCTCCACAAAGAGAAAGCTTGCCTCTGGCCAAAGCAGGTTTGAGCAAGTTCGAAGCATCAATCGAACCTTCAGCCTTTCCAAGACCCATGAGCAAATGCAACTCATCCACAAAGAGAATGACAGAGCCTTTCTTCTCTTCAACTTCCAGCAAGATCTTCTTGAGCTTTCCTTCAAAGTCACCTCTGTATTTTGCACCCGAGATGATAGCCGCCAAGTCCAAGGTCACTATTTGCTTTTCTTTCATAGATTCTGGGACCTCACCCTTAAGAATCCGCTGCGCAAGTCCTTCCATGATGGCAGTTTTACCAGTACCTGCATTACCAATAAGAACCGGGTTGTTCTTTGTTCTTCTGGACAAAATCTGAATGGTTCTTCTGATTTCCTCGTCACGTCCTATGACAGGATCGAGCTTACCGTCTTTAGCCAATTGGCTCAAGTTGGATCCATACTTCTCCAAAGCTGGAACATTCGGATCATCATCTTTGTTCATTTCCATCTGGAGATTTCTGGGGAAACTGGAATGAAACATCCGGACACTTGGAACTGCCATCATCGGAGTTGCCATTAACGGTACCATGACTCCCAGAATGCTAGGAGCATTTTGATTGGAAATGGCAAAATGACGTACCAATGGAGCAAGGGGTCTTGCATGCAGCAAGGTGGCCCTTGCAAGATAACGAGGAGTTATTCTTGCACTTAACATTTGATGCGTTGAACAAAAGGCGAAAGTCTGGGAACTAGCATGTAATGCTTGGAGATCATACATTGATATAAAGAATACCCCAAGGTCACGTGATAGAACTCTTTGGCAGTTTCCAGAAGATTCTGGAGACTGCCAGATCCCAAGTACCAAGATTATGAGAGAGTTCAAGGAAATCGCCGGGAAATAATGTTTGGGTTATTTGAGGGCCGAGAATGCCGGGAGTGACTGATGTGTCTTATCGAAGATTTGATGTCGTTGAATTGATATTGTACTGCACACGGAGACACATAGAGAGTTATAGAGACTTCACCATGTTAATTGAAATTCGAATTCAAATTGTGGAGTTTTTGGAAGCTTGAAATACCGAGTGAAACATTGGAATTAGGCAGCAAACAAGCGACCCCCAATAAGTTCATAGACATCGAAACCGTTCACCTTCGCTTGGCCTTTTTCGTCACTATTTAGCACAACAATTCAAGAGTTGACCAAAGTCATGATGCGGTCATCTAAAGCGAAGCAGCTCTGATAATCTGATAGTGATATTCTCTCTTGACTCTGGGGCGCTTGCCTTGATAAACTATCGACGGGCACCTGTTATTCCTTATGATGTAAAGTTTAGTTTTTCAAGCCAATTGTTTTCCTAATACATTTATCATTGAAAATAATATAATATCACATACTGAGGATAATGAAGCCATTTTACGTTTCGCAACTGAACAACACACTTCGAAGGAAGCCTCGAATGGCAGAACTGAATGCCAGTTAAGGACCCGTCTGACTTTGATTAAGCAGTAAGTTGAGGTAACCGGTAAACGAGAAAACTGTTTATGTGAGATGTTGCAAATGACACAAAAGAAGAACTTCGTACGAGTTCTAACTAGCTTTCAAGTCCGACTTTTTGTCAAGAGTTACGAATTAATTTTGATAGTGGGGGGCTTGTTGCAAGGTTGTATTGTGAGTAGATCCTCCTTGATTTGATTTCCGACACTTGTACGAATATGCTTAAATCATACCTCTGGACTCATCCGTATGCTTCACACCCCCAATTGTATTACCGGGAGCTTCCTTAGAGTGGAAGCTTTGGAATTTGGAGGAAGCGTATAGAACTCATATGAATTATATGCCGGTCATAATTTTGAACATGCAGGATATAGATAAAGTATTGATTTCATAGTATTGCATCGAAATAAACTGCCCTTTTTTAACAGCAAGATCCCGCCTGTGTGGCGTAATGGTTAGCGCATTTGACTTCTAATCAAAAGATTCCGGGTTCGAGTCCCGGCATGGGTTCTTAGCGGCTTTAGCTCAGTCGGGAGAGCGTCAGACTGAAGATCTGAAGGTCCTGTGTTCGATCCACAGAAATCGCATTCTTTTTGCTCCTGGCGACTCTAAACCACCCAAGGCCAAAAGGCTCTTACACGAAGTTCATCCCAAGTGTAATCGATTAGTAAAAAAGGCTCCTTACATGAAGTTCATCCCAAGTGTAATCGATTATTAAAATAGGCTCCTTACATGAAGTCATCCCAAGTGTAATCTATTATTATCTATTATTTACCCAAATTTTCCTATCCGGAGCCTCACTTCTCATCCCAGTAGTCTTCGCGACTATATCCTGGATGTGGCTGGAACGGAGGAAGCTCATCGTTGCCGTCAAGGCGGTGGTCACGAGACGCGCCCTCCTGGGGCACGTTTGTGTCGTTATTTTCGTTGTCGTTGTTCATGTCGGACACTCCGTGGTCGTCCCACAAGTCGTCATCGTCGACAAAGTGGACCTCGTAAGATCCGTCAGAGTCTTCACTGTGCCTCTGACCTAAGTCAGTATCGTAGTCTTGTAAATTTTGAGGCGTGGGCGTCAGAGCCACAGCAGTCGAGCCACTTGTGTTAGCAGGCAGGTCCTTAGTGTCACTTGAGTGCGGAGATGCTCCAATAAGGAGGCACCAAAAAGATGCAAATCGGCCGCGGAGCGTGGTGCTGCGCGTGTGGCGAGTGTTACTGAAGCTCATGACGTCGTCGAGACTAATGCGGCGGCCCAACATGCCCACGAGCTCGAGTTTCTGCTCCAAGTGACGAATCGAGTAGTACCACTCCCAAGTCGACGTAAGCATGTACATCTCAAGAAGATTTGGGAGAAACGCAATCCACGAACTGACGAGCCACTGGTGCCGCCACAATGTGATGGTGAGAATGCTGACCACCGCATTGAGCAACCAGATGGCCCATGTGAAGGCAGCAAGAGGGGCTAGGCGTTTCAGGTACGCCACCTGTCTTGGCGAGGACGCCGTACCTGAAATCGTGTGGTAGGCTAGCGTGACGGCAAACCAGATGAGAAACAAGAGCTTCGAGCACACCTTAAACGCCAGATAAAAAATCTTGTTGTAGCTGGACAAGAAGTCGCTGTAGTTGGTAACTTTGGCCACCGCCACGGACGAAACCACCAAGTATAAAACCACCAAGGCGATCCCGAGTCCTGCGTTCATGCGCTTGTAACGCTGTTTTGTCATTTTCACCACTAGTTGCACATAAGCCAGGCATGTCAACGCCTGCAGCACAATCATGGTTATGGGGTACCTCTTATCGGAATATACGATACGCAAGATCTTGATCATGTTCAAGGAGTCTGCGTAGTACTCGTCCAGCACTGCCTCGGTGATCTGTGCCAAGAGAATAGTGAGCACTACCAGGTACACTAGCGTCGCCAACTGGGTCAACACCGGTTTCCGTTTGTGGTCCGGCAGCAACAAGAAAAGAAACACGAGCATCCACACCAGCACACACAGACCCAGAATCATGTACAAGAGGGCCACAAACAGGTCGCCGTTGTCGGCCAAATTATATGGGTTGTTCTGGAATTCCTCCAACCACCGCAGCACATCGGTTTCGTTCGTACTGAGACTTGAAATTTGGTCTCGGAGGCCCTTCATGGAGCAGTTGGTGACGTAGTAAGCCGGGAGAAACCACAGGGTGATGTTGTCCAGCCAGCCATACTGGTCGTACCATTGTAGAGAGCCCGAAGTGAGCGAGTACACGGAACAATTGACATTTAATCCGTTGTTCTGCAGCAAAAAATAGACACTGTAGTTGCTCATGACCAGGTCATTAAGCCATAGAAAGTCATCCATGGCACCGGTGTTATATATGTAGCTATTTTTCTTGGTATAGTTCGTATGCAGCCCCATGCGACAATGCACTGCCAAGACCTTTCACTTCATTAAAGACAGGAAAGAGTCAGGGCCCACTTCAAATGTTTGGCAGAAACGGGGTTTCTTTTGTTAGTTTTCCGGTGGGACTTTCTCGCATGTGCCACCAATAAAAGATGGGTCGAGAATGGCAACAATCAAGAACAGAGCAAGTCTGAAACGTTGTGTGGATCCATTTATTATTGATAGGGAAATCTTTGTATATTGATATGAAGGGCCATGTTTGTGTATTGATATGAAGGGCTATGTTTTTGTATTGTTATGGGCCATGGAGATGTGGGTACTATAGCGGATGTGGGTTTTTGGTAGTGCGCAGAATTGGGTGCAAACGAGAAAAGCTGACTATCGAGATTTTGGGATTGCTGTCAAATAATAGGCCAGATGCAGTCGTCATGACTGACCGTGACAAAATGCATTGGCTTGGTTCAAATTGGCAATCAGATGAGATTCGGTTCAGCTTTAATCAAGGACACATTTCCACTACCAGATGGGTTTGTTTACCGAACAGTGCAAACCCCAAAAGCTGATGGCCACAGAACGTCTCTTCGGTCCAATTCGCACTCAATCCAACACCAAGAGACCACCACAAAGCACCAAAAGTTCGAAACAGAATCCAACAGTCCACCCGCGAGTCCAAATACTGAATCACTCTACCCAGCTCAGCAAACCATAGGACCTTTTTACCTTGCACTTTGAACCTTTTGATTGCACTATTGTCGTTACACTATGCAACTTTTCTCGCACTATGCAATTTTGCATTTCGCATCTTTTGCACACAGCCTCTACACCTTTTTTTTGCACCTTTGCCCTTGCATTTTGCACCTTGCACTTTGAACCTTTTGTCCTCACACTATTCAACTTTCCTTGCACTTTGCAATTTGCATTTCGCATCTTTTTCATTAACACTGCACCTTTTTCTTGCACCTTTTCCCTTGAATTTTACCCCTTTGACCTTGCGCTTTAAACCTTTTCCTTGCACTTTTGACCTCACACTTTGCAACTTTTCTTGCACTTCGCAATTTAACCTAGCATTTATCTTTTGCACTAGCACTTTGCATCTTTTCACCTTTTCTTGCACCTTTTCTTGCACCTTTTCCTTGCACCTTTTCCTTGCACTTCTTCCTTGCACCTTTTGGCCCTACACTTTGCAACTTTTAACCTTGCGTTTCGCATTTTTAACGTCGCATTTCGCACTTTTAAGTCGCGTTTTACATCGTTTTGTCCCTGACCTTGCATTTTGCCAGTCTTGCGCTTCACTGTCTTTCTTCGCACTTTGCACCTTGCCCTGCACGTCGCGCCTTTTCATGCACAATTCGTGTGCCAAAATCATCAACAAAATACTACTCCACCTCTCCGCCTGCTCCCGCCATGTCCGTTCAGGGAAGCCATTCTGGCTCGCTCCAGGACGTCTCCGCCGGCGTGCAAAATTTGTCGCTTTCAAAGAAAAAAAAAAGGCCTCAGAGAGCGTTTCACAATATCCAGTCAGGCTTGCCCAGTCCCGCCTTGCCCAGCCCAGGCTTCTCGCCCACACCCCAGACAGGCTACTTCACGCCCTCGCAGCCGCCCACGGCCAGTTTCCAGAGCCCGGGATTGCCCGCGTTCGGCCTGCCGTTTAAATCTCCGACTCAGAATTTCCACGCCGAGTCGCCAATGCCGTTCCCGGCGCCAGCACCTGCTTTTGCAGCACCCGGCCCGACCTTTGGAGCGCCCGCCGCCAGTCCGACACATCCCATGGAAACGGCGGTGCACGTGCCAAATCCTCCATTTGACGAACAAGCCGAACTCTCTCTCAGCTCGGCCCGCCACCTCCACCAGCGCGAGTACACATCGCCGGTACACGACCAGACTCTGAACGCGTCCTACTACAAGTCGTTTTTGCTGTTCCAGAACATTGTTCCGCCGTTTGCGGGAACTCAGTACCATTCCGTGGACCAGGGCACCGCAACGCCAAAACACATCCGGGCCACCATGTACAACGTGCCCGAGTCGGAGGCGCTCCGTAGATCCACGCGGTTGCCGATGGCGGTGACCATTCGGCCGTTTGCCCCGCTTTTGCCCACCGAGGAGCCAGTTCCGACCGTAGACTTGTCCACATTGGGCGAGACGTCGTACACGGACCCCCTGGACGTGGGCCCCCCGCGTTGCCGCCGCTGCAGAACGTACATGAACCCGGCCATGACGCACACCTACCACGGCAAGTTCACGTGCAACGTGTGCCAGTTTCCGAACAACACCGTGCCGCCGGAGTACATCAGCTCGATGAACCCAATGACCAACCAGCGTCTCGACCGCGACGAGCGGCCCGAGTTGCACAAGGGTGTGTACGACATAATTGTGCCCAAGTTCTACAACGTCGGAGGCGCCGACAAGCCGGCGCGTGAGTTGCACCACGTTTTCTTGGTCGACATCTCGCAGTACAGCATCAACAAGCAGTTGCCCGTGCTTGTGGCCGACGCTATCAGGGCCACCACGTTTAATTACGACGACTACGACGACAACGCGGCATCCAGCAAGCGGAAGTTTGCCATTATTCTCTTCGACAAGAGCATGCACTTCTACAACTTGTCTCCGCACTTGGAGTCGGCGCAGATTTCGGTTTCGCCCGACTTGGACGATCCGTTTGTTCCGTTCCACGAGGGGTTGTTTGCCGATCCTGAAGCCAGTAGATTGGTCATCGAGGACGCTTTGAACAACTTGGAGCTGCTCTGCAACTCCAATACTCTCTACGACACAGAGCCTTGCTTCTCAGTTGCATGTCGCACTGCTGCCATGTGTCTCGACCTGGTGGGCGGAGGCAAAATCACCGCCATCTTGTCCACGTTGCCTTCGTGGGGTCCTGGCGGCTCCAAATTGAAGGAGAACAGGAACATCGGACGCAACCCGACCGCCGAAGTCGAAAAGAAGTTGTATTCGGCTGACAACGAGTACTACAAGCTTCTTGCCAAAGACTTGATTGACCAGAATGTGGGGTTGGACGTTTTTGCCGTGGCCAACACCACGGTCGACGTGTCTAACATTGGCTGGCTCGCTTCTGTCACTGGAGGATGCATGTACAAATGGAGCAATTTTTTCTTCGAGCGTGATGGCAGATTGTTGACTTCACAGATCGTCAACTCTGTCAAGAAATGCGCAGGCTACCAGGGCCAGTTGAAGTTGCGTTGTTCCAACGGGTTGCAAGTTTCTCAGTACTACGGTTTTCCGTCTGGGTCCGAAAGCGGGATTGTGGGAATCGCCTCTGGGACGCAGGACCCAGTGGTTCCCGTTCTTGGCGAAGATCAAACGTTCACCGTTTTGCTCGAATACGATGGCACTTTGAACACAAAGTACGATTGCCACTTTCAAGCGGCATTGTTGTACACAGACCCTCAGGGTGTCAGGAAGGTCAGAGTCATCAACTTGGTTCTTGCTGTCAGTGAGCGTTTGGAAGACGTTTTCAACTTTGTCGACCAGGATTCTGTGGTCACTGCCATCGTAAGAGATACACTCTCGTTCGTCGGAAAAGAACTGATCTCGGAATTGAGAAACTCAATCAACGAGAAGCTTGTGGACATCTTTACCCAATACAGGGTCATGAGCGAGAATGACCACAACAGAAACCGCACAATGACCAATCAATTGATCTTGCCGGATTCTTTGAAACACATTCCAGCATTTGTGTTGTCGTTCATCAAGTCTAAGGCCTTGAGAGACTCCACCAGTGTACCAGTGGACACAAGGTTGTGTGACGTTTACGAGATGTTGAACATGCCAGTTGAAAGATTGGTCTTCAGATTGTACCCAGCATTGGTGGAATTACATTCCTTAACGGAGGACGAGTGTGTCATCTTAGAAGACGTCGAGAACACCAGCCAGTTCATCAAGTTACCCGAGTACAAGCCTTTGACGGCTGCTTCGTTGGAGAACGGTGTTTACATCTTGTGCGATGGAACAACAGTTTATGTCAGAATCCATCCTGATGCAAACAAATTCTTGGTTAAGGACTTGTTCGGAGAACATATCGAAACGGTGGACGACATTGATCCATTGATAGACTCGTTGCCGGAACTCCCAACTCACATCTCCCAACAAGCGCGAAATCTTGTGAAGTACTTCCAGAAGGATATCATCGGATCTTACTCCATTGGCGGGTCTGCGATCCAGATTGTCAGAGATGGCATCGATGGCTCCACTCAACAGTTCAGAGAATGCTTGGTGGAGGACAAGCTCCCTTCCAAGACGATCAACACTTCGCCAGGTTTGCCGGAGTTTTTGACTACATTGCATAAGGCTATTAAAGTAAAGCTGGAGAGCGTAAAGAAGGTTCAAAACTCATCCACTGCTCAGCATACCAACGACACCTTGGCCCAGCGGATGTTACATTTTTGAGCAAATAAACTATTGCATCTAGAACTAAAATTTAATTTTTCCAATCTGAACAATCTCCTTGATAGTGAGTAAGACGTCAGATGTCTTTGTAGTCTGAAGGACTTGAAGCAACCCGGTCTTCAAACCCCGGTCGTTCTGGAAGGCAGCCAAGGCTGAACTCAAGTTCGAATCGGCCACCTCGATCAAGTTCAACAAAAAGGTCACCACTCGAAGAACAAGATCGTCATTTTCAGCCTGGTTTTCCAAAATATCTGCCGTGATTTGGAGGACCTGCTTGAAAATCTTGTCATCTGACATTAACACTACTGGCACAAGTTCAAACTCCATTGTGGCATTGGCCAACAAGCCTGCGAGGACAATCTGCAATTTTTCGTCCCTCGAGTGTAGCATTTTCACCAAGACGTCCAAATGACGCCTGCTTTCTGGGTTTTCAGAGTTGAAAAACTTAGCTAGCATTTGCGGTTCCACAATAAGGTTGTTGATCAATTCCCACGTGGCTTTTTGGATATCGGGAACAGTGCTGTCGATCATGGAATCCTTAAGATGCTGGTCAAACGACTTGCGGATGATGGACTGGTTGAGGCCCTTGTCTGGATAAGAACAGAGATTGGTGAGTGCTAGCAAGGCACAGTATTTGTCCAAGGAGGTGATTTTCTCGGCAAACGAAGTAGCTGGATCTGCCTTGGGGGCTTCCATGGGCTTATTTTCGACGATTTCAGGCCCCAAGAGCTCCACAAGAAAAGGCACGGCTGTATTCACATCGAAGCTCACAAATGCAAGTTTTGGGTCCACGGTGCGGGAGATCGTGGCAAGAGAACGGATGGCTTTAAGTCTGGTATCGAGTTCGTCGTCATTGGTGGATACTCCCTGGGTTTTTTCGGTTCCTTTCCTCACAGTGCTGAACCCAGTCAAGTATTTCAAGACCAAGGTGAGCCCTCCTTGGAGCACAATTTGTCGTTGGAAGTCCCTGTCGTGATTCAGAGAAATATTGTAGATTATCAGAACGACAAGACGAAATATGTTAGCTTTCGAAACTTCTAACCCTGCCAATGTGCCAATGAATCTGTGAGTGGCTACCAAGGCAATGTTGAACTCACCAATGGCAGCCTCGGTATCATCTTCTGACTTGTCTCCGCCAGGCAACGATACACTTTTAAGATAATTAAGGGTGGAAGTGTCCTTGTCTGTGCCAGGTCCTTTAACTTTGGATAAGTTGGAAAATATCAATAGAAGTCCATAGATGGAAGCCGAATCGTGGTCAGTTTCCAAAAAGAGAATCAACTGTTCGATGAGCTCTTCGTCTGCTCGGATAGCCCGTTTAGCCGATCCACTGAGCGATAAATATGCCAAGGCTTCCAAAAGGAATTTCATGTGAGTGGCCTTGAAGTCGCCTTCTCGGAGGGCCAACTGGAGTTTTTCAAGCACAGAGCTGAGGGAAATGTGTTTTTCTATCAGAGAGAAGTTCCATAATTTCACCACACACAATATGGACAAGGCCGAGACCTCCGGCATGGAGATCTCTGTTCCAGCAATCAAGAATGGCAAGTATGTTTCTGTGTTGAATTTTCTGGCCCCCTCGTCAATGCAAGACAGCGAAACGACCTTCAAAAGCGACTGCGCCATATGAGGGTCGGTCAAGATGCTTTCTGGAGTCAAAAGCGAAACCTGGTGTAACAAAGCGTTCTTGCAATGCTCGCCGATGTATAATTCCTTCATCTGAACAGGAAAAAGCGGGAAAAATGCCGTGAATGTGGAGAACACCGACTCATACTCCCGGGAGGTGATGTTCTCCGGCTTCTTCTTGAGAATTTCATTCAAGTAGTGTACAGTTTGTGTGGCTGTTCCCTCTGGATCCAGCTTCGCATACAGCATGATGGTCACCACCACCAAACTGTAGATGTTTTCATCGTCGCTGGAAAGAAAAGAAAACAATAGTGGAACATGCGTGGCGATACCAACAGGAAACCTTAACGTGAGCGCCAGGAACAAGGACAAGTAGAACATTACCAGGTGAGATTTTGATAGTTGAGATGTGCAAGTCTCAAGTAGCTGGTCTGAAATTTGCTGGTTTTCCACTAGAGAAACAATAAACGGAACTTCCTTTGGGCCGAAGGGCTCGAAGGCTTTCAAGAAAGCGGTGGAGTTTTCAGCTAGAACATTAGAGTAAGCTGACTTGGAACTTCCGCATTCTTGATGAATTGATTCTATGTCTTTCGGAGTAAGTGGTTTTCCGGAGAGAACTCTATCTATAAGCGGGGATTGGATCTCTAGTTTTGCGAAAGAATCTTCCATGGTAGTAGAGGTTGAATCAAGCGATTAGATCATAGAAGTTGAAATGGACTGCATACACGAGAACTGGAGGACCAAACGACGGAAGCGTTCCAGCACCCAGGGACATTATGTCTTCAAAATTTAAGTTTGCACTTTACACTTAACCAGCCGCCGTCTTTATAAAATCTTTTTGCTCCACAAACCAAAGGGCAAGTGCCAGAGCCAGAACAGAAAGGACGAAGGTCAAACTGGTCCAGGAACAGGTCCATTACTATTTCTGGGAGCCAGCTTTCTTTACGCATTGGGGAAATTCTAGAGAACAACGTAGATGCTGTACTTTCCAACTTTCCAATTAGCGGTGTTTGCATTCAAAGACCACTGAATTCGTGAATGCCGTCTCCTGTCAGTGAATACCGCCCTTTAAAGGGAGATTAGTAGTGCTTATGCCTTGGCGTTGATCCAAGTTCCTAGTTTGGTGATCGACTATTGTGAAGGACTTTAAGAATGATATTTTCATTAATCTTCTCTTCATGGGATTCGCGACCTTGCCCCATACCTCTTCACGTACGCCGGAAAAGTGTAAGTACTTCAAGGGTGTTATTTTGGTTTTGATTTATGTTGTGGTGATGATTTGATTCTGCTTGGACGATTCGGATTCGGACAATGGAAATGGGGAAGGAACCAGAATCTCAGCATTCATAGGCCATAGATAATTTTGCACAAAATCTCCTTGGACTAACAAAAGAAATGTAAGTCAATTTAAACAAGTCATGTATAAGTTAATCGTAAAACATGTATGTGCTCATTAGTTCACAAGGTAAACTCTGGCCTCCCAAGCAGTCAATGTGGAGGCATCTGGAGCGTCAACGTCAGAGAGGATAAGTTCCAAGTCACCGTCAACCTGCTTCTCAAAAGCAACAGATTCGTTGGAGAAGTTCAAAACAACGTAAGCCTTGTCTTTACCGTGAGTCTTGGTGTAAGTGAAGGTCTTTTCGTTTTGGTAGTCCAAGATATCCAACCCACCGTAGATCAAGAGATCCTTGTGCTCCTTTCTCAAGGACAAGGCCTTCTTCCAGAAGTTGAACAAGGAAGTTGGGTCGTTGACCTGCGAAGCAGCATTCACCTCCTTGTAGTTGTCGTTAACTCTCATCCATGGCTTTCCAGAAGAGAATCCCGCGTTAGGAGAGTCATCCCACTGAACAGGAGTTCTAGCGTTGTCTCTAGCCAAGAGGTTTATGTTGTCCGTCAACTTCTCGAATTCTTCTTTGGTGTGGCCAGCCTCCTTGAAAGCCTTGACGTAGTTAATGGTGTTGATGTCAAGGTATTCCTCGACAGGCCATTCTCTGGAAACGTTGGTCATGCCAAATTCTTGGCCCTGGTAGATGAACAATGTACCAGTCAAAGTGGCCTGCAAAGCAGCCAACAACTTTCCACTCTGGAAGCGGAATTTAGGGCTGTCGTTACCGAAACGAGTGATGGATCTTGGCTGGTCGTGGTTCTCGGTGAAAACGGTAGCCCAGGCATCAGTACCTTCGGCGAACTTGCTCATGTTCTCCACGGCCTTCTTGAAGTCAACCAACAGGAACCCATTGTAACGGAATCTGTCCTTGGAGTCCGAACCAACCTCCACGACATCGAACAAGAACATCATGTTCATCTCCTTCTCCTTGGCACTGACGTACTTCAAAGCATCTTCACGACTCGAGTGTCCAATTTCTCCAACAGTCATCACATCGTACTTGGAGGATGTCTCGCGGAACATTTCCTTGTGGAACTCGTGGATACGAGGTCCAGACTGGGAGAATTGACCGCATGGCTGGAATTCCTGCTCGGGGAACACAATTGGGGCGTCTGCGTAAGATTGAACCTTGGAGTACATTCCGGCGACGTCAATTCTGAAACCATCCACACCCTTTTCGTACCAGAACGTCAAGGCAGACTTGTAGATGGCCTGTCTGGTCTCCTCGTTCTCCCAGTTGAGATCCGGCTGCGACTCGGCGAAAAGATGCAAGTAGTACTCGTCGGTCTTCTCGTCGTACTTCCAGGCACTTTCAGAGAAGTGCGAGAGCCAGTTGTTAGGAGGGTGCTTGACACCGTGCTCGTCGATTTTAGGAGCCTTCCAGATGTACCAGTCTCTCTTTGGGTTGGTCTTCGACGAGCGAGATTCTTCGAACCACTTGTGCTCCAGGGAGGTGTGGTTGACCACCAAGTCCAAGATCAATCTCATGCCACGAGAGTGCACCTCAGAGATCAACTTGTCCATGTCCGCGAGAGTACCGTACTTTGGGTACACGTTTTCGTAGTCGCTGATGTCGTAACCCATGTCGTCCTGGGGAGAGTCGAACATTGGAGACAACCAAATCACGTCGATTCCGAGAGACTTGACGTAGTCCAAGGTCAGAATGATTCCTGGGATGTCTCCCACTCCATCTCCGTTGGAGTCTTTGTAAGAGGCAGGCCAGATTTGGTAAATGGAGGCGTCTTTCCACCAGGTGTAATCCACAGTCATTGTTGTAGTTGGAAGACAAAACCGGAAGAATTTCGGATGGTCTTATATAGTGCCCCGGATTGTGGGGGAGGCTCGGAAAAATCCCCAGATTTGCGATGCAATTACGACAATCATTGCGAGATCGACACAAAGCCTGAGAAGAAGTGGTTTTTTTTTTGCGAATGTTTCCGACGCCCGGGAGGGTATCCGTTTTGGTGGTTAGTGGGTGGCACTTTGTGGATTGTCTATTATGGGGCTATTGGGGCTATTGGCCCATTGCTACACCTCTGTGCACTACCTCAACGCACATCAAAATTAAAAACTTACGAATCATAAACCCACCACCATGGACACTACCGCGGTCCTCGACAAGTATACGCAGGATCTCCTGAACCTTCCCCTGGAGGTCAAGCATCTCCTTGATGAACTCAAAACAAAGGATACTCAGCTAGCGGAGGCCAGAAGGAGATTCCAAACGAAGGACTCACAACTCCACAAATTCATCCGCGCCAATGGAACGCTAACAAAGCACCCCAAGGAGCAGCAGCTCTACCAGAAAATCGAGGAAGACATGAAACTTGTGCAAAAGATCCAGAAGGAGAAGATTTTGCTCGCCAACACTGCGCTCTTCCTTGTCTCCAAGCACATGTTCAACTTTGAGGTGGATATTCAGAAGTTGGAACGGGACGACCTTTTGGCTCCTATTGACAACGACCTCTTGGACGATTCGCTCGACGAAACGGCCAGTGCCACCCCCAGAACTACCCCAGATCCGTTCCGAAAAAAACGCACCTACTCGGTGATAAAAAACAGGTACAAGAGGCCGAAAAGCGAAGAATACGACGATTTCCGCCTGGACGACGGCGGCTCCTCCGGATTCCTGTCCAGACACCACTCCACTGGGCTTCATGTGGGGACCAGGCTCCAGGCTGGCAATGACGACACTGACAATAACTTGTACTGTTTTTGTCAGCGTGTATCGTTTGGCGAGATGATCGGATGTGACAACGACGACTGTAAATTCGAGTGGTTCCACTGGTCTTGTGTGGGAATCACCAGTCCACCCAAGGACGACGAGGTTTGGTACTGTCCAGACTGTTCACCCAAGATGGAGAAGAGAAAGAAGAGAAAGAAGTGAGAAGAGACGAGCGAGGTGATGTGAGAAGAGAAAAAAGTGAGAAGAGACGAGGAGGTGACGTGAAGAAGAGAAGGAGATACAAGTTAGGATTATTTAGAAGTTGCATTCTTTGAAGTGACTTCAAATAGTTGGTACTGGTGACCAGGACGAGAATGGCCGGAGTATTGCACATATCAAGTCGACCCTTTCAAAGACAGAACAGAACGAAAGTTCAGCAGATATTGAAAGCCACTGTCTCATGAGAATGCAGAACTTGGACTAGCAATAATTCTACTAATTGCAATCTACGAAAGAGAAAAGGTGCCACAGTATTTTTCGCGAACTGTTCTGGAAGTTCAGGAGAGTTGCATTTGAATCGATGTCGCCAAACCCCTGATTATCATTTGACTTCCCCTTTTCTGATCTCAAAAACTCAACATGATGCTCCCTCCTTCGACAATTTGGCGCGCTCGCCCAATGTTTATCTGCGCACGTGACACCGGCATCAAAAACAAATCCTCCAATTTTGAGATTGATTCTTGCAAACCTTCCATTCGCTATGAAGTTTTCTGTTTTGGTTCTTGCTCTCGCTGGCGTAGCAGTGGCTGCTGACGAAACTACCACACCTGCTGCAGTAGTTGGTGCTGCCGTTACTATTGGTACCACGGCCGCAACACCTGCTACAACTGCACCTACGGCTATTACTACGGCCACTCCCGTCACCACGGCGCTTACCCCGGCCACTACCGGAATTGCTACTGCAACTCCCGTAACCACAGCTCTTCCCACCACCGGAGTTGCAACCGGAGTTACTACAGGAGTTACTACAGGAGTTACCACAGGAGTTACTACAGGAGTAACAACAGGAGTTACGACTGGAACAACTACCGGAATAACTACAGGAGTTACCACGGGAGTTACGACTGGAATAACCACCGGAACCACCGGATTAACCACCGGAATAACCACCGGAACTGCCTCCAGAAGCACCACGGTAAACACCTCCACCATGAACGCTTCTCAGTTGTCGATTTACCTGTACACCCGCACAATGAACTCGGACCAGCTTATTGCATTTTCGGCCACGTACACTGGAGCCGCCGGAATTGGTTCTTCTAGTTTGGTCTCTGTCATCCCAGGAACCAGCTCCAACGGAACAAGAGTCGGAACTACTGCCGTAGCCGCAGGTAATGGCGGCGTGGACACTGCGAAATTGACTTTTGTCACCACGATGCTTGTCAGGTCCACCACGCTGCCCACCTCGACTGGTTCTGAGTCCAGTTCTGCAACCTCTGCGGCCTCTGCGGCTGCACCAATGAAGGACTCGAGAGTCATTGTGGTTGGACTTGGTCTCGCTCTTGGTGTCTCACTCGGGGCATCCTTGTTATAGATGGGTTAGCTTAGGAACGGAATATGGAGGAGAAGCCTCTGTAAGAATAGATGGAATTCAAACTTTTCACGTGACCACATCAACTTATGGATTCTCATTTTCAGATTGGTAGACCACACGATGCTCCGGTCTCCTGTAAGAAGGTTCCACTTGGCGCCGAGGCTTCTCAATAAAAACCCGTTTTTGTACCCCGCCAACCTAGCTGATTTGAGCAGCAAAATCGAGCAGCATGTTTTCTCGGAAAAACCTGATAATTCGACAGTGTTGAATGCTCTAAAAGCATGCAGAGATTTCCAGAGCGCCGTCTACCAGTTTGACAAGTTCGAAAGAGACCCGGCCAATGCCAAAATCCAGAAACAGATTGAAGACATCCTTCTCAATGAAAAGGTGCAATTTCAAGAAAACCTATTGAAGCAAATCTTCCTCCTCAAATTCCCTGCGCCAACAGCGGTGAAAATCATCCAGGCATACTACCTGCGCAACCCTAAGGCGATGATCGACATGAGTGCCGCGTTAATTCCCTTCAGAGACAGTTTGTACAACGCAGACTTGAAAAATGCCTTGAAAATCACAGACTTGACCACGGGGCACCCCAATTACATCTTGAAAAAGCACGAATCCTTGCGCAACGGCGTCTACAAGTTGGCTGCTACGGCAATCGGCATCACGCTCTTCTCCAAGCTCGGAGTCCAGGAGATTATTGACTTGGGATGGCTTTCGCCGACGTGGAAGCATTTGGCGTCCATTAATGCCATGATTCTTACCTACTTCCTCAACTCGAGTTTCTTTGTCACCATAGTGAAGTTTGGAAGACAGGTGAGTTCGGCCGGAGGCGACTACTTGATGTGGCAGAAGGGAACCTTCTACACACATTGGTACAAGCACTCGGACGAGATGTCCATGTGTGCCAAGATCATGGAGACCGACTTGAAATTGAACGGTGGCCTTGAATCCACGCCGTCTTTGGTCGAAGAATTGTGTAGGAAAGACGACCATTCCGGCACGCATCATACTTTGAAGCCTGGGTTGACCCGAGAAGGAGAAAAGGTGCGTTTATTGGAACCAAGAGACAACATGGAAGACTTGAAATTGCAGGCATACTGGATGAGTGGCGGAGACGGCTTTGAATGGGTGGAGCCGGACCAGGACCCGGCAGAAATTGAGTGGAGAAACCACTTGGAACATTTGAACAGACCGGTGTTGGGCTCTCTGGAAACCAAGAGTTTGAAGTGGGCCGAAGAGTTGATTGGAGCGCCAAAGAATGAGCAGGTCTAGAGGAGTATGGATCGTGTAAATAGACATATGAAGTCAGTAAATGACGACTCCGTGAAGTTCGGCTACGTCGTGAAAGAGAATCGCTCATAAATTAGCCATGATATCCAAACTATCGAAGAGAGAACTTCAACATTTTGAAGGAAGATCTTCAACTTCTCAACCAAATATGCTCAAATTCTTCAAGACAGACCCAATTCTTCAAGGATGACCTTCAATTTGTTCAAGAAAGACCCTCGAATTGTTCAAGGATGATCTTCCATTTGTTCAAGAAAGATGGTCAACTTCTTAACCAAAGAACGTTGACATCTTCAAGATAGATCCTCAACTTCGTAACCAAAAACATTGACGAAAGGCCATCAACTTCACGAAAGACCTTCGAAGCTGTCAACTACCGGTTACCAATGCTAGTATACTTCACTCCATATCATGCTAATGCTCATTCTCTCCAATGCTGTATCCTTCTTCCACGTCATCCACGCACCTCCAGCGTGGAATGAGCCGGATGTCAAAGTCCGTCTCCTGGCCCATCTCGTCCCACGGCTCGAAATTGGCCCAGATCATGTCGAACTCGTCGTCGGTCTCCATGGTGTGCGAGCCCAATTGAATGTTAGGCTTGACATAATCTTCATTCAACTGCACCTTCCCTTCGAGCACTGCATCCAACCGCGCTGCCTTGTTGAGCTCGTTCACCTGGGCAAGCTCCCCCGAAAGAAGCTCCCTTGTGCGCTTAGCATTGATATTGTACAAGTTGGAGTAAATGTCGTGGTAAGTACCCGACTCCCCCGCCTTCAACGCCGAATGTGGCCCGATTGTAATGTTCTGGAGCACGTCGCCGTCGCTTGCTGGCGGCGCCTCCAATGCGTTGGCCGTGTTGTTGATCCAGGTGGACGTTTTCGTCTTCCATTCCTCCATCAGCATCGGCGTGTAGTGGCCAATGGCACCGTACCACCACGTGGGTCTGTATCCGTTTTTAACCGCCCACTGACGCCACCGTTTGGCCTCGTCGTACCAGGGGTCGTAGGGAAGAAGCATTCGGGCGTATTCTAGCCCCGACAGAAGCACCAAACCCGATCCGAACACGAACCGAAGCACCGAGCTCGTCCGTGCCCGAAACCTCGATTCTCCCATCCGAGGAATCCGCCGGGACATGAAACTAAGACCTGCAAGCATCTGCATGGTGGTGACAAGAAACAATGCTGGGGCATTATCCGAAGCTGGAACAATGGGGCTGATAAGCCGGAGACCAATGCTGGGATTTTGCGGAAAAAGGGAAAATGCTGGAGGGGCGGCTGAGTTGCCACTGAAGCTGCCTGAACTGGATGGTGGGGTGGAACCTCCAGAACCTTGAGCCTTCGAGAAATTCCAAATGGGCCAAGTTGTGGGTTCTACGGGCGAAAGAATATTTCCCGATTCGGAGTCTTGTGTCGTCGGAAGACCAGATTTGGTCGGGCTAGCTCGCGAGGAAGCCATCAAGAATAAGTAGGGTAGAATTGCTACTATGTGCGGTTTGTTGTAGAAATACATGAATGTGCTATCTGCAGGAATTTGCACCCATCTAAAGGACAATGGATTCGGTGGAGTGGGGAGTTTGGGGTGTTGAGTTTGTAGAAGCGCGGAGTGAGATGGCGGAAGATTCGAATCCAGGAGTTGCGTGGTGTTTTGACAGGTTTTGATGATGTTTTTGTGTTGGGGTAAGTGAGGCTCAGCTAAGGCTCAAGAGGGAATGCAAAATGACAAAAGGGAGCAGAATCCATTGAACTGAGATCAATGCTCTTCAGAAGAGATAACCAGTCTAGGTGGGGTTGGGCTGTTGAAGAAAGCACGTGACAGGTTGGGGTGTGGCCCATTAGCCAGAGGAAGTCATAAGAACAAGGAAGTGTCGAGGTAGTTTGAGTTGGTTGGAGAAAGGACCGACGATTGTACATCGTTTGTATGTCGTAATTGGTTGACTTTTGGAAGTTGGAGTACAATGTAATAGAATGGATCAAAAGATTGGAACACTAGAACACTGGAGCACTTGAACACCCGAACAATGGAACATTCGAACTGGAAGATTCCTATTCATAGAACACGGATTGCAAGCAGGAAGCCCAATTCAATCTACAGAACGCAAGTACATATTTCTTGCTTCAATCCGAACAGATTCTTTATCTATTGCGCTAATGCTAGGAGCTAATGACCAAATGAATATCTAGGCCTCAGAGAACAAGTCCTCCTTCAAGTCAATGCCCAACTCCTGTCTGGTTTCCTTCAACTCGTCCAAGTAGGCTTGGTATTGTTCCTTGTTCTCCACCTTGTGCTTCAAAGCCTCGAAAGTTCTGACAGCAGTTGGGTAGTCGTTGACTCTTCTACATGCCTCCAAAGCCTTCTGGATGACCGAAGGAGAAGGCACCAAATCGTAGGAAAAACAGTTGTTCAAGATTCTCTGAACCTCAAACAAGTCGTAGGCCTCTTCGAATTCCTGTTCGTATCTGAAGTTAGTACAAAATCCAATTTAGCAGTTCGCTTCATACATACCTGGCGGTGAACTCCTCAAAGGTCTCTTCGTGGTGGGAAGAGTACATTCTGATTTGAGAGGGGATTCTCATCAGGGCCATGTTTAGTCTGGCAACTCTGGGAGCGACAAAGGCTCTGGATCTGAGGGCAGAACGAACGGCAGAGGAAATCATTGTGAGGAATTGCTGATTTTTGCTAACTTTGTGGTAGAAGAGGTTTTGTATGATGTTTAATTTGTTCTTGGGAATCGTACGACTGCGTCGTGCGCGCACCGAGATGTTCCAGCTTTCGGGCTGTTTGAACCACAAAAGCGGGGATTGCGCTGCGAGAGGCACCCAGAACCGTTCTATTCGTTGGCCGCCTGTATTTCTTTCTATCTGTTTCTGTGTCTACTTCAACGTCTAATTAATGGGATGTTGCGGGCCCGTTCGCAACCAATAGAAAGTGTGCAATTGTGCCAGCTGCGAAAATCCACGGTGTACGGGTGCTCAGGATGTCTGGGTGTATAATGGCTACAATTTGCACCCAATGTCTATCTCTTTGGCCCCGTTCGTTTCGGTCCCCTTCCTTTTTTGGCGTATTTCCGCGGCACGGTCGGCTGGTTCAAATTGATTGGTTTCCACATGGGGAATTTTTTCACATCAACCTTGAGTTTTTGCGGTTCCGAATGGCCCAACTTGAGCTTGATCGTCACCCACGACTTGGGGCCGCTAGCATTCACTTTAAGCGAGCTGGAAGATTCCCGTGTAAACATATATGCATGTTTGTTCCGTTTGTAGAAGGTGGAGCAGTAGTCCTCGGGGTATTCTTTCGTGTGCAAATGGTTGAGAACATGCTTGCTACACAGCGTGCTCAGATCAAGTGGAGGGAGCTTGGCTGCTGTTTTCCTTGCCAAGTTGACCACTATGCTAGGCAGTTTCTTTCGTTTGGTTTCGTTCTTGCCCAAGTCCGACACTCTGCGGGAACCGGCCCCGGAACTGCCTTTGTTCTCTCCTCCAGGCACAAAGATTGGCGTGTGCAATTTGTTAGAGTAGATGTTGAATTTCTTATCCGACTTTTCTAGGGCCGGCTGGAGCGGCTCAAAAGAGCATGTAGGCAGAGGCAACAGGATCTGCAGGCTAGCAAACGTCTGCACCTCCTCTGTTTTCGGGGTGCTCCAGATTGATGATCGCTTCATGGAAAACGTGGGATCCGAGTGTCCGAGTGCGGTTTCCCCAAACAGAGTGTCAAGAAAAGGGTTGGAATGTGGCTGGTTCTCGGCCAAACTGAGCAGATTGAGCTGAGTCAAGTCGAAATCGAGCTTTCTTTCCAAGAATTGCGTGCTGAGCACATTTGGGGCACTTAGACTAACTCTGGGCCGGGGAGAAAAGTGGCCTGGGGTGACAGTGGTCGTAGCAGACCCTCCAAACGCATTTGGCGATGATAATAAGTTCAGCGAAAACTTATGGTTGGGTGAAAGAAATGAAGGTGTAGAGAGACTGGGAGTCCAGACCGAGTTGAGTGGCCGGTCGTAGAACAAGTCTTGTTTGGGAATCAAATTGGGCGATGTGGAGGTAGTTGATATGGGACTCGTCTGCCCAAACGGCCCGTCTATCGTGTCGGAAACGGGGAAGAAATTGGAGGTTCTTCTTTTAAGTTCTTCCAACATGGCAAATGAAAGGTTCGAAAATTTCACAACCGTGTAAATAAATTAAGTGTATTTTTCAAAGCAACACCGAAATCCCGATCGTGACGGGGGAATCCGGGCTCGTTCGATAAGATTGGATCAATTAGGTGTGAAAATCCGGCAAAAAGTGCACTTTTTCGTCCTGTCCGTCACCAATCTCTCCGCTGTGACAGTTTATTGGCAGGCTAGGACCTGAATCGGGTTTCTTGAAAAGATCTAGTAGAAATTGGTGGTTAATCCTTAACCCAGAATTTATCTCTCGAAGGTCTGTGTGCAGACTGGCAATCGGAGTTATTAGTTTCTTTTTCGTATCGTCGCAAACGTTGCACGCTTTTCGACAATCCAGAACACCGAAACCAATTGTGGACTGGTCGAATGGGAAACCAGCAAACTTTCTTTCAAAGAGTTAAGAGCAGTGGGGTAGTGGAGTTGCATATTGGGTCAAGTCTGTTCTTTCCTTTCTTGGAGCCAAAGGTCAATTGAAGTCGTGCGTGGCCCACAAATGCTTTGTCATACTGGCCCATTTCTTACATAAACTTCCGCAGCCACAGACATCATAGGAGTTTCAATACATTGAAACTTGTAATGAAAGTGAGTTCGGCCTGCTATTTCTGTTTCTGAGTCCCTCTAGATTTCATAATGAATACAACCTACAGTTGGAAGGAGACGGAGCAGATCGATCCTTCGTTTGCAAGAGAGTCAGGAGATTTTGTGGTTGTTCCCGTCTCTGATCAAGCTACCAGCACCCAAGAGTCCAAAATTGAAGTCTCCAGCACAGCACCAGTGGTTTCTCCCATGCCAGATCTGTCTGGGATAGCCGATAGTCCCCCAGACGACAAGAGAAGACAGAAATTGTCGACGACGAAACGAGCAGCGCAAAACAGGAACGCACAGAAAGCGTTCAGGTTGCGAAGAGAAAAGTACGTAAAGGAGTTGGAGTCCACGGCGTCTGAGGTGGCGCAATTGCACAAGACCATTGAAGAGTTGCGCCAAGAAAACTTGCAATTGCGAGACTACACGTTGGCGTTGCAGAGCCGGTTGATTGAGTTGAGTCCCAATGTGGCTGTGAATCCACACCAGCTGCTGGAGTTTAATAAGATGGTGTGAGAGCCCCGACTTGTGGGGAATATGGTAATGAAGAACACGAAGAAGGGAGTGAACAGTGAAGATGGTATGAGAAGGAGAGTGATGAAGTGAATGAAAATGTGAATGAGGAAGTGAGTGAGAAAGTGAGTGTGTGAAAGTGAATGTGAAAGTGAGTGAGAAGTGAGTGAGTAAGTGCACGAGAACATGAATACGTGATGAGAACATGAAAAAATACAAGTGGTATGCAAACAAGAAATCAGCCAATGAGTTGCGCGTAGTCCATTTATCGGTTCCTTGTAGAACGAAGGGATGCACTGCGGACTGAATTCCGTAATTAACGATTTTTGCGCAATAGTTCGAATTTCTACACACCAGAAATACGAACTTTCTCAAGAGTTGAGAAGATAAATAAAGACGCAAGATTAGAGAAGAAGGAAGACGAACCAACAATAAATTTCAGCCTGACCACCATTCAATTGCAACAGACTCTCGAACTTGCGAAAGTTAGCTTCCCGGAATTCCAATTTTCAAACCTTCGACATTTTTTTGCTTTTCCACAGTGGTTTCCAATTCCGCACCAGAACGCCGCTCCCACTATATTGATTCCATGACTCAAGCACGTCTGCAGGACACTGCACGGCATTTGATCGCCATTTCCCGGTAATATATAGCCGGACACTTGGGCTGTTTCTCTACCATATCGATTTTTCATGTCGCACTAGGACATGGACGTTCCTTCAGAAAAGGGCAATCCCGTTGTTCCTGGTTTGTTTCCTGCGATGGATATTTCTGACATGTCCCAATTTGACAGTCTGCTTCCTATTAATCCGATCACTTCCCAGAAAGACGCGAAATGGTAGAAGCCAAGCATCGCGGATGCATATTCTGCTCTGTCTGGGGACAGCTTTACTTCTGTTCATTGAACTGTACCATATATTGAACTGTGCCATAGTCTGTATAGTCTCTGGAAGACCAATACATAATTGAAGAAACTATTTCAGTTTGTAGATTCAAACACCGAAGACCGTAAAATGCTGGAAACAGGATGAAGAGCGGAAGTTGAGAACAACGGTTGTTTTGGGTGAAACGAAGAAAGTTAGAGATAAAATCTGAAGGAAATAGAAATACCTTGTTCTTCTATATGAACTTCTCTCTCGTGGCACTTTAAGCTGCTAGTGGCAGCCAGTCATCGCTCGATTCCTAGGGAAACCGAAAATGAAAATCATGATTGAAATTGAAAAAATGATAATTTCTTGAATGGACAGCCCCGCGAGTACGGAGCAATGCCCGATTTCCCAACTCCTCATGTTGTTCTGCGGTTCCCCAGACTCTCCCTGTGTAATTCCTGGCACCGCAGTAATTCGAGTCGCACAGAAAAATAAATTTTCGATCCTCCAACTCAACTTCACCTCCCCACTATGAGCCTCAGATTTTCCAGATTGTTCTCCACGAGAACTAGAACTCTGGGCGTATGGAGTGAATTCACCAACAGGTCGTCGTCGTTGAAAATCGCGGATCCAAGGCTCAAAAAGGACCTTTTCCAAGCCATCGACCTGACAGGCCCCACTTCCGTGGCTCACCAAGAGTTCAGAGCTGCCTACCACTCTCCTTTGCATATCGACGAAACCTTCAAAATCGCCTACGAGATTTTGGAAAAAGATGCCGAAAAAACATACGCTTCCATCGCAGAACGCAAGGATTCCTTATCTGCTCCCGAGCTTGAAAAGTTGCTTGCGGCCGCTGAAAAACTCAACCCCGAAGTGCTCTACAACACGCGTTTCAGCCCCGAATCGGTGGACAGAAGCCAGCCTGTCTACAGACAGTTTTTGCAGAAGAAATGGGAAGAATATGCCTTGATGGTAACCATGCAGAGATTGGAGCAGTTGAGCGTCATTCCAGACACATTGCCCACATTGGAGCCCAAGGTAGATGTCCGTGTGCAGTTTGGCCACAACTCTCTCGCCGAATTTGGCGACTGGATTATTCCAGGAACCAGATTGCCTGCGTTTGCCGTGTCGAAGCCTCCCACGATCGAAATCCAGGAATTTGACTCCTCCGACCACCCAAGTGGCTTGTACTCGGTTGTTGTTGTGAACCCCGATGTTCCTGATTTGGAAACCAACTCTTACAAGACGTCGTTGAATTACGGATTGTTCAATGTGCCGTTGAACTACGTCGACAACACGATCTCTCCAGCCAAGCTCTTGGCAAACCCACAATGGACATTCCAACAGTACGTACCTCTTTTGCCCGAAAAGAACATTCCTTCGCAGAGAGCCTGTTTGTGGGTGTTCAGACAGCCAGAGGAGATGAAGGAAATGCGCAAATATGACGAACAGAACTTCGACATCAGAGCCTTTACCAAGCAAAACGACTTGACTGCCGTGGGTGCTCATGTGTGGAGACAGGATTTTGACAGAAGTGTCGGCAAGATTAGAGAGGAGTACGGGCTTCCCCAGGGGAAAGTGTTCCACAGAGTGCGTGGAACTCAACCATTATTGTAAATAGCTGTAAGAATAGAACCCTTGATTCTTGATTGCTCTTGATTGCTCTTGATTATTCTTGATTGCTCCATTGCTCTTGATTGCTCTTGATTACTCTTGCTTACTCTGAACTTGATTGAAGCTGAGAAATGAATTTCCTGATTTCAATACGTACTAAGTTGTATCGCATTATTTCGCACCTGAAAAAACACCACTATCAAGCAACTGCCAATGAGATGTCTAAAGAAGAGCGAAATCTAAAGCTCCGGGATTTGAACGAACGAGCTTGGGCGGGTGAAGAGGTGTTCAAAACCTCCGCCAAGTTGGACTCGTCGTTGAAGAAAAACACAGGGTTCATCAAAAAGATCAAAACCTCGTTGAACGCAGAACAGTACAAAACCATCTTGAAGGACATCCAGACGTTGAGCTTGGAAAAGTACTTGAGCGAAGTCACGGGCTCTGTTTTCGACGGTCTTACGAAGGTCTCCAAAGGTGACGATCTCTCCGCTTCCGTGGAAGTGATATCTGCGTTGCACCAACGATTCAGTGGCCAGTTTACACTGCCTTTATTGTCACTAATAGTCAATGGCATTGTGGCGAAAGATCAACCTGACCTTGTGGCGAAACAAAGGGTTTTCTTGAAGATTCTTATGGAATTGTACCTTGTTGGAGTTTGCTCATCTTTGCGACAATGCAATAGAGAAACCTTGAACATGACGGCGTTGAAAATGTCTCAAAAGTCAGCGGATGAGGCTCCGATTGTGCCTTTATTGAAAGATGCCATGTCTCACCAAATCAACTCGGGAAGTTCGTTACCTGTGATCGTATCTTTCCTAAAACGGTTTTCGTACTTGTTGGAGGGGAAACATGAGCTTTTAGCGGAAGAAACGCAGTTCCTGTTGAAGCAGATTTTCACGGTCTACACCAAAAAGCTGTTAGAAATTCTTCAGGAGTTGCACAAACAGGTGCTTACGCTTACGGAGAGAAACAGAAAGGCTTCCATCCGGACAGGCCGAGTGTTGGAAGAAACCCAGCTTCTTTTGGACGAGAAAACAGAGTTGGAGCTGTTGTTCAAAACTAATATCCAACTGCTAAGTCAGTTTCTTCATATGGACATCCCAGCTTTGGAAGCAGTCACCGACGACTCCGAAAGTGTCATCGTGAAACCATTGACCGAAGATTCCGATAACGGGTGTTGGGAGGATCAGAAGGAAAGAAATTTCTACACCAAAGTTCCCACATTTCAAGAGATTCTTCAGAGTTTTGACGCTTCAAAAATTCGACAAAGCGAGTACGAGAATTTGACAGAGGGAGAGAAGGTGGTACACATTTTGCATCATTTGGAATCTGCAATTGCGGAAGAAGACTTGGACAAGTTGACGTTGGAAATGCACACGTTCACGTCATACAACAAGGCGACAAAGAACAAAATCCTACGCTTCTTTCTGGAAGTGCAGAAGATTGACAATGTCAACTTTTACGCACGTTTCTTGAAGATCAACGTTGAGTATTTTCCCGACATGGTCACAGAGCTCATCGAGGCACTTGACAAAGGGTTTCGCTCGCAGATTAACTACAACACCATCAATTTCAAGAACCTTGCATTCTTCATCGAGCTCGTGAAATTCAAGTTGATCCCCTCCCACATTGTCTTCCATAAGATCCGCAGACTAACTCTCAACATCGCCGGAACAAACAATGTGGATATCTTGCTGATATTTTACGAAAGATGCGGCAAGTTCTTGCTCAACGATGCTGAATATCTGGAAACAACCGGGGAGATGCTCGACCTTTTGAGCAAGCAGTCCAAGAGCGACAAGTTGACGGTGAATGAGAAGCTCTCATTGCGAAACATGTTCTTGATTGTGGCCTCATTCACAGGTACCAAACAGAATGTTGCTACACATGTGGTGGAACTTTCTCCAATGCAAGACTTTGTCACTCAAGTGGTGAGGCGTGTGCTAAAATCGTCGAAATTGGCTGAGGTTGTTGATCTCTTGAGAAAAATAAATTTTGCATCCAGCAAAGAAGCACGGGAAACGCTAATTACCATCTACCTGAGGCCAGAAGAGTTGGGAATTGACAAGTTTGATTGTCTTGCAGAAGTCTTAAAGCAACTTGGACCACAAAACGAGTTTGTCATTGCTAGAATTGTGGATGCCCTTACAGAGAAAGTGATCAGAGGGTTGGAACTCAACGATTATAGGCAGAATCTCGCGAGAACGGCACAGGTTAAGTTCCTCGCAACCATGTTCAACTGCAACATTTTGAGCTTCAAGTGCCTTTTGGATCTCCTTTTCAAGATCGTTTGTCTTGGCCACCCCGGAAACCAGCCCCTTCCGGATTCAAACGTTGGTATTGACTTGCGTGATAACTATTTTCGAATCCACTTGTGTTGTGCGTTGTTGAAGTCTGTGGATTTCCCGAAAATCGCCCGCCCAAAACTTCTCAGAGGAAGTGTCAAATCAGTGGAAGGGTTCTTTGTGTTTTTCCAGTACTACATCTTCTGCAAACAGCAGCCTTTACCTTCCGATGTTAACTTTTCAGTACAGGATGTTTTTGCCGATTTTGGCTTGCACGTTGAGAAGTTCCCCAGAGCCTCTGACCTCCGCTCAGCCATACTGAGTCTTCAGCAGTTCAATCAAAAGCTTGTGCGTCCTGAATTGGTCATCAAAGGCGATGAGGATAGTGAAAGCGAAGATGAAATAGACGACGAAATCGAAGAAGGAGAGGACGACGACGAAGAAGAGGATTTGGAAGACGATGAAGAAGAAGACGAAGACGACGAAGAAAAAGACGAAGAGGAGGATTCTGACTCGGACGATGCCTCGCTGGAAGACGAGTTCCTCGATGAAGAGGAGGCAGAAGAAGCAATGAACTGGAAGTCCAATGAAGCCCTTAAACAAGAAATGGACAGGAAGTTCGCCAAGACCATAGACAACGGCATCAAAGACATTCTCCACGAATCTGTGCAGATTAGCAAGAACCAGTCGAAAACAACACTCAGGGTGCCTGCACCCTCCACGATTATGGGCAGCAATGAACCTTCAAGCGGCCCCATGAAGTTCAGTTTCCTTTCTCGGAAAAACGAGATCCGGGAAATGGCCTTGCCTTCTGGAAACCAGTTTGCTGACAGAGTCATGCGCGAACAGGCTGCGCAAAGGGCCAATAGAGCCAAGATCATGAGCTTGGTCAACGATATGGAGTGATTGTCTACAGGTGCTAGTGTTCTCATGCATAGATCTAAAGTACCTTGACCATCACCACTGTGACGTCATCCTCTTTTCCTCCCAAATAACGTTGGCCCGTGAGTCTGGATAATTCCTGGGCAAACGCACTGGGGAAGTTCGGGTCTTTCGACACCTTGACAACCTCCTGCACGAGCTGGGCCGAGACGTCATGCAACGCGTGTTCGCTGTCGAACTGGTCCTTCAAGAAAATCTCCATATCTTGCGGCACCACGTTATCTGTCACACCGTCTGTGGCGAAAACAACCACGTCGCCCTTTTGGAGGTCCCAGACGTACTCGTCACAGTGCTCTGGCGGGTCGATAATGTACTTTTTGCCCTGGAGCTCGGCCTGGCGCAAGATCTGCTTGGGGATCTTGGCCAACTGATAAGGTGTGTTGAATCCGTGCGTCTGGAACTTCGTCTCCTCGACCAACTTGTATTCGCGGAATAAACCGCACCACGAATCGCCCAAATTGGCAACCTTGAGCTTGTAGTCGGGCGTCAAAATGCCCAAGCATGCCGTGGTGCCTCCGATCTCCACTCTGGGCGAGTCAAGGACCCCCGCAAACGCATCCGCGAGCAACTTTTGAGGAGTTAGCAGGGTCTTGTCCGCCGCGGCCTCGAATTTGGTCTTCATCAAGTTGCACAATTCTCTGGAAATGGCAGACGAATCGAAGCCGGCTTCAGACCATCCTCCGACTCCGTCCGCCACTCCAAGGGCCAAAAACCCTCCGATTTGCTCCGAAACGAACAAATTGTCCTCTCCCGAGGGCAGTAGCTGTGCAGGCAGCTTGCGGTCCCGTTTGCGGAACTTGTTGGTCTCCTCTCTGTTCTTTGGCTGAAAAGCCACCGAAACGTTGTAGTTGACAAGCTTACTGAACGAGGACTTGTCGTAGTTGTGAGATGCAGAAGAGGGTGCCGCCGGCATGGTGCCGGCGCTGTTTTCGGACCCGCCGGTGGTCCAGCCGTTGTCGTTGTTGTTGGTTTTTGCACTTTTTGTGTTTTTGGAGGAGAACATGAAACTTCTGGTCAAAGCAATCGCTCCCGTGGGCCCAGAGGGGAAGACCGCTCTCTTTGCAAGGAGAGACACGAGCATGGCGGAGACAAAGAGAACGACGTAGAAAACGGAGGTTTTCCTGGAGTACATGTAGAAGAGTTGATGTCTTGAAGTGGTGTACGGGTGTGAGGTGATGGGTGCAAGTTGTGGAGGTGGGAAAGGTCAGGGCAGGGGAAAGGCCAGGGCAACAGACCTCAAAAGGTCGTAGTGGAAGAAGAAAAAGAATATGAAGCAGATGGACAAAGAGATGGACATTAGAGGGCAGATGGGAACAAGAGGCAGATGGTGAAAATAAGTGCTGCTTGGTGACTATGTGGCGAGGTAAGCAGAGCAGTTCAAGGTGGATACAAGATGCTCCCCAGAGTTGGAATTATTAGGTTGAGTGCAGATCGTGGGGTTCTCTCTTTTCATGGAATTCGCGACTCAGTGGAGTACAATGGAGTTTGTCACGGCCAAAAATTCCTCCGACACCGTGGCACGCTTATTGATTGCCTCCACATCTTAGATCAGGAGTTCTACCAGTTCGAACTTGTCTCGGAAATTTAGATATCTGTCCACACAATCTGTTCCATTAATTGCATGTCCGAGTATTATCTGAAAACGGTCGGTGTCATTGGAGCTTGCAAGGTTCCTCGTCATTTCGTAGCAAGTAAGAGCAGGGGAATGAACGAGAGATACTCATTCTTCTCCTCTTTAGCTTGTTTCTTTTACTCTTTCCAATGACTTGACAAACCTCCTTGCTAAATGATGAATATCCATTCTTGTCGTTCAATGGACTCCCAAACTCCTCTTCAGATTTCTCTCCCCTTCTATGAGCCATGAAACTCTTTCGGGTTCTAAGTGTCAACTGCCATCTCTTATCTGTTCAGGGTATCCAATCAATTAAGCTAGATATCTACAATGAAACTTCAACACAAGATACTTTTTGAGCTGCTTTGTGGTCAGATAGTTGGGTTCACATAGGTTTCAATATGGGCATCGAAATGGGGATTCAAGGTATCCTCATATCAATCTAAGGATTCCCCCAAGAGATTGCCATAAAGTGCAACATGATTATTGGTTGTTGAAGGCGACTACCACAATTCAATTCTTAGGATATCTCTAAGACTTCCGGGGGTAGTTAAGTAGTATTTGGTGCTCTCTCATTGAAATCTGAATTCTAAGTAGATTCATCCATTTATTTTTCACTTTTTACGAGATTTGGAAGGCTACTTCCACAGAAATAGCAACTCAATTTAAGAGCCCTTTGACTCATGATACCTCAAAAGCTTTCATTTCATTTATGTTCTATGGTAGCAGACCAACTCAATCAATTGGGCCACATATTAGTATATTTGTTCTTGGTGAACATCTGACTTTCATTCAAATAGAGAAAGCAACCAACACGAAGAAAAGCGCTTCAGCGAGCTGGTCTTCTTCGTACTCCACTCTTTCCTTCTATTAGATTTTATTTGAAATATACAGAGACTTCTTGATCTACTGGTCCTTTTTTTTAGACCGTCTTCTTGGCTTCTTTTTTTTGGGAGTCTTTTCCTCCTCTCTTTGCTTCTACTTCTCCAAGACAAGACGCATTGCTTTAGGCATCATTCCTTGGAGCACCAAAATTTGTTTCAGTGGGAAAGTGAAGGGAGCAGCTGCTTTTTGTAGAGTCTTTTCTTCTTCTTTTTTATAATCTTCAGATACACCTTCCACCTCGTTGTGGGTGGTTGAAACTGCATTTTGCAGAATGATTGTCTTGACTTGAAAACTGAAGCCCTGGAATCCGTAATCTTCCTTCTCAGTAGCTTGAACAGGAATTTCTGTTCTTGGCTCCTCGGATACTGTTGACTTCTGGACGTGACTGGTGGGAATCTCCTCAGCAGAAACAGGTCCATGTATCTCAACAGTAGAGGTGGAGGTACTGGCGAAATATTCCCTGAACAGGTTAGTGAGAACCAGTTGATTTGAACATTGGGGGCTAGTTGACAAAATTCCAACTTTCTTGGATGCAAGTGTATTTATTGGAAGTCCACTGAAGTAGTAAGCCATATACTTGTCACCAACAGAAAGAGGAACTGATATTGGAGTAACAGTTGGTGGTGGAGAAGGACCAAAACAGGAACGATAAACTGCATGGAGTTTAGATCTTGCATGAAATATGCCAAATCTGGCACAACGTGCAGAAACATTAGGTGCGGAAACTCTGGGTGCGAAAACACCAGCAATAAGAAATCCGAACGGAAGAGTCAAGAGTTTCGTAGGAGAATCAAGAGGAGAATTCAAAACTGTCAATGAGGAAAAGGGAATTGCAGGTCGAAGACTCTCCTCATGAAAACATTTGACCCTCTTGGTAGAGAAACGGCTCCAGGGGTTTGTTTCATAACTCCAGCCTCTATTTCTCCACATCTGGGCCATTTTCAAGACCCAAATGATAGTTGGAAACCTGGAATGAGATCCCAAGGTGGTAGAGACCCTCTTTTTTGGGGCAACTTTTGTCAGGTCTGGGGCGACTTTTGTCAGGTCTAGGGCGACTTTGGTGAAACTGAACACAGGAAGTTCGCAATTGCCCGATTCGGGCAACGTTCTTCTCTCTTGGAGGCTAGAACTTAAGTAGTAGTGAGAAGAGACCCCAGATTCTCTTTCAGGTTCAAAATCGAAATCCTGGAAGAAAAGGTCTTCGTCCGAAATCACATTGATTGGCTCAAACTTTGGAAAGTTAAGAAGAGCCTCGATTTCAGGGTCATTCTCAGGGTCATACTCAGAGTCAGGGTCTGTGTGTGGGACAGAAGAAGAGTCAGGCGGCTTCTTAAACCTGATCAATTGTTTGATCTTTCTGGACTTGGTGACCACCTTTCTAAAAGCTCCTCTGAACGAAAGTCTCTTTTTCGTTGTAACCTCTGCAACGGTGGCATTTTTGTTTAAATGGCCACTGCTTTTGATTCTGGTTACAGGAGAAGTCTCGTGGGTGGTGAGATTGGGGGTTTGATTGCCATTTGGGCTGGGGGCAGCCATTTTCACCCGTTCAATTTCTGGAGTGGCACAAAAAGAGAACCCAGAATTTGGGGTAGAATTTCCGGAAAACTGCATTGGAATACTAACAAGGTGGTGCTGTAAGGATTCAGGGGTGGACTGGTATTGATTTGATGTTTCAAGGCCTTTGCGTTGAAACTTGTGAAATCAATGGAGTTGAGAAGTAAGTTTTTTTGGGTGCAAAAACGAATTAAATGGCCAGTATTCGCACCGAAAGCGAAACAAATAGTGCAATAAAGTACATACCAAGTGGCATTCCTATAAAGCGGTCTTGATTAGCAGACTTGCCAAAAGTAAGAATGTTTCCGACTGGCACTTGAATTCCACATGGTGGTGCTATCTATGAATAGTTTTAATGCCAGTCTGAGGGGTTCAATGCCAATCGATTTCTATCGGTGTCTAACCAGGGATTTCCACATCATTTGGAGGCTCACTGCAAGCTCAAGGAATAGCTCAAAATGAAATCAATTGACTTCTTCAACACTGGTTTTTACTATTGGTTGCATTTAGCTCCAGATCTTATATTTTTGTTCTGTGTGCCATTGAACTGTCTTCTGCCTTTCCAACTCTGTTAGTTTGATTGATCTTGGGTATCTTTTAGTTTCCGAGAAAGCGCGACGTTTTCCATGTTTTATAGAAATAGATTACGCAAAAGTCTGGTTGTCTTCTCCGGAGTAGCCAAAATGTTTGGTGGGCATATGTAACATCTATATTGAATTTAGTGTCCCTAAGATTCATCGTTCAAGGTGTTCTGATAAAAACCCTTCTCACCATGGTGAACAAACTCCGACCAGAACTACTCAGCCTGTTTCTTCGGTTTGAAGGTGCAACGAGAAAGGCATCGTCGGAGGTGGCGAAAGAAAAAGCCAGGTCGCTGTCAGACTCCGAACTATCCTCGATCACAGGATTTCTGCTAACATGATTTCTGCTAGCATGGCCAGACACCCAGTGCACAAGCGTGTCCCACGCAGTATCAAAAAGCGTGGAGCCTGAGGAAATACTGGGACTGTGCGCCTCGAACAACGCAGACCTGGCCGCTTCAAGTCTGGCACGAAGATCCGCAGCACTCTCGGAAATTTCCTCAATGCTGTGGTGATCCAGACTTGCACTATTGCCAGGAAAGTCAGGATTCCACTCATATCTGTGCATTGCAAGCCTGTTGTTGGTGGAAGTCGAACTGGGGTAGCTCACGATAGAGCTAATGTCGGAGGCCAATTCTATCACACCAGAAGACACATACGAAGGAGCAGACTCATCGTCGTCAAGCCCAGATCCAACGCTGGGAAGGTATGAACCTGCAAAGAAAGATACTGGATCTTCTCTTTGGTAGTGGGTCTCATCAAGAAAGGCCAAATGCGTGAGACTTCTGTCAACATTCTCCTGGTTGGCAGTTTCGACCACATCAATGGAACCAGGATTCATTCTCCAGCTTGCTGAGTTGCTGGTGGCAAGACGCCCATAAGTCTCGATCTCCCGGTAAAAAAATCCTGCTGGCATCCTCCGAATGCCCAATTCATGTTGCAGCATGGAGTTGTTGTTCTCTTCCAAGATCGTGTCGATAGGAGGAAGATCCGAAGCGAGTGAGAGTTGTTCCAAGAAAGCATCGAAGTCAGCTGATGTATACGAAGAATCGGAGTCTTTGGTGTAACTCCAGTTGGAAGATTCGGAGTCGTTGTTGTAACAGCTGTTGGAAGATCCCGGGCGAGTAGCCTCGCCATTTCTGGTTCGAATGAACTCTCGGAAAAGGACGTGGAAAGACATAGTGGTATATAGCGAGAGGGGTTCAGACGCAATTCTTCACATTTTATGGGTACCAAGATTGCAGAGCTGAAACCTAGCGGACTGATTTTTGCACCCAAATGATATGCAATCTATTTTTGGAAGGTTTGCCCCGAGAAAATTCTCGAGGAGATGGAAAGCTGAAAGTGAAGGGAAATACATGAAGTGCACAAATCTCTGGTCTGGACCAGAAATGAAGCTTTTTTTGACGATCATCGTATTCTCTCCTTGACTTCGGTAGTTCCCGTTATGGCTCCGTGGCTTGATTGAAGTCACGTGACATTCACCTTATGCCACTCCACGTCTGTAGCTGACTTTGGGGAAGCTTTTCGGACAAATGCAAAAGAAGTTAGCACATTTTCAATATGTTCATCCTCTCACCTACGAAGACCATTGCTTTGGCTCCAGTTTGGGTGTACGGGTGTTTGCGTGTCCAATCAAAAAATCTCTAGCATTTTTCAACCTCAAGAAAAAACACAATTAGACTACACAGTTTTCACAATCAAAATGTCCACTTTCAATGTTTTGAGATACTCTTTCCTTGGTGCTGGTATTGTTTACGGTGCCCTTCACAGATACAACTTGGAATCTGCCGGTGAGGAACAACAGAAACTCGCTGAGTTCAAGAAGGAAGAAAAGTTGATCAAGCAAGCCAAGGCCGAGTACGCCAAGTTGACTGCTCCTAAGGAAACCTCCGTGTCCACTTCTTCCTTCAATTTGGAGGACCCAAACTTGGATTTCGGCAAAGTTTTGGAGTCTTTGGTTCTGAAGTTGGAGTAATTACAAGGCTGGGTGGAACAGGGCAGATGGACTCGCTAAATTCATCTGGGAGCCAGAGGGTGTTTATTTCCATGTATCAAATACTGCATTATGGAGGACAAGTCCGACTATATATTCGTTAAATAGAACCGTTTGAGTTTGAGGCATTGTAGAATGCAGCAAGACTTGCACAAAGAATAAGAATTTGTCATCAACGTATTGCCGACTATTTCCGGCTTTGTCATGCTGGAGTCCTGGAGTCCTAATCGACTTTGCTGTATCACGTGACCGCAGCATAGATATCAGACATCATATAACAATATACAATTAAACACCACCATGGCAGAAAAACCATTGAGGCGAATATTGGGGTCGCCGTTCAAGACGCCGGATCAAGGGTCCCGGTCCAACGGTGGTGCCAAAAGCCCGACTCCTGCCGGAAAGAACGACAATCTCCAGTGCCCTATATGCAATGAGGATATGGTGAGTTTGTTGCAGCTCAACCGCCACATTGACGATGTTCACGGGTCCGGCAACATTGACGATGAAACCCCTCCTCTCAAACGAACTCCTCAACGAAGAACCATCAAATTGGATCTTTTCGACAACAACCTAGGATTTAGCTTGAGTGACAATTCCGAAGGGTCTGATATCCAAACCAGGCAACTACTGCGGTCTCATTGGAAGCATCCTTCGGCCACGAAAGCAAATGTGTGCTTTCATCGAGGGTGCAGCCGCGTCTTGAACGTGAAAAATGGCGTAGTCAATTGCCGCAAATGTGGTGAGCTCTTTTGCAATTTCCATACCCGATACAGAGTCCGTCTCTGCAACAGCACGTCGAAAACGCCGGAATACAGTTCCGTGCGGGGGGCGTATGCGAGATCGTGTGAAAAGTGCTACCTACATAAACCTGACTTGGTCCTAGGAACTCAGGTCAATTCTAGAGATCTCTCAGAACAGTTCTTCAAGAAACGAAGAGGGGCCCTAGACGAAAAGGAATGGACACGGCTCACTTTGCAGAAACGGTTTATCAAGCTAGTGTCCCTTTTATCCGACAGTTACATCTGGCATAACCAGCACAGAAACACCTTCTTTCTGTACTTTGGAGAAACGGGAGCGGAGCCATACTCGCAGGAAAAGATTCTTGAGGCTCAAAAAGAAATTGTTGGCTACGACTGCTGGCAGAATGACGACGGAGCTACACACTGCCCGATCTGTTTTGTCAAGTTCAACTTCTTGATCAGAAAACATCATTGCAGACTCTGTGGCACTATTGTGAGCGACAGCTCGTTCAATTCCGAGGACCCAAGTATGAGCTGCTCCCTCCAGGTTCCAGTGGGCATCGTGTTGCAGAAACTTCTGCATTTGAACTACTCACCGAACGTCAAGAGCAACTGGGAGTCTTTGACCACAGTGAGTCCAGAGAAGTCGAAATTTTCTCATTTGTTTTCGTTTCGGTGCTGCCGGAACTGCAAAAACCTGCTACTTGTGAAACTGAACCTGAATAACACCGAAGACGAGAATGATGTTATTTTTGTGGCCCATGACGAACTTCTAGTACTCAAATCCCACATCAAGAAAACAATGGAAAGATACGAGCTCCTTGTGAAGGAGAACAATGAATCCAACAACGAATTGGTCAATAAGCTAAGGACTCGTCTCTTGAAGAATCTCAAAGACTTCGAACTTGCTACAAACAATTTCAAACAAAAATTCTTTCGGCTCAATAAGGAAACTCACAAATTCGCTCCCACCCATAGTCCAACTCTTGTGACCAACATCTACAAAACAGCCATCAACTTCTTGCAGGACTCGCTTTTGGAGTACAAGAAAGCCAACGAGGAGTTCCAGAAGCTTGAAAACACTCGTTTGTCCGGACAATTGAGTCTGTTGCTACCTACTGATGCGTCCTCCACTGTCAGTTCTTCTCCCACTCCCCTTCATTCTCTAGAACCTCCTCGGCTTACGAAGAAACAGATTAGGGAATTACGAGAGCAACTTATGGTCACGAGTGAACAGAAATTCTTGATCGAGAAGCTCATGGATGATGCAAAGAAGCAAAGAAGATTTGATGAACTTGGAACATTGACCGAAAATATCAATGAATTGAAGAAGCGGATCGACGAGTTGGAAACGGAACTTGGAGAGTTTGCGTTTGGATGATCAGCTACTGCTTTTGGCCCAGCCCTTCGTATTCGAGGTACTCGAACGCTACCCCACGGGGAAAATCAAGGTCCCCCACACGATCCCCCACAGTCTGAGGAGGCAATTACGTTAGGTGCAGAAGTTGGGTATGCAGACCATACAAATTTCTGACGTTAAATGCTTGGTGGCCCTGGCCGTGGAGGTTCCCCCACCTGCTGTGGGGGCGCAATGTGGGGTTCACCCGCGCGCGGTACAATCGATTTTCAATCATGCGCAATCCTTAACTCAAGGTTATGGTTGTGAAACAGTTAAAAGGAAGACACTCCCACGATTTTCAAGTGCTAATTTAATCATTCGTGTGTTCCACATCACTACACTATCCTATGATCAAATCCATCGAATCTAGCCTGATGTCTAAGGTCATCGAATCCGAATCGGAGCTCGACGCTCCGTATTCTGAGAAGAAATCTGTCCTTCAAAAGGTCAAGGACGTTCTCCTCATGAAGAAAATGTTTGAGAAAATTGAGGATAGACCCACTCCAGCCAACGTCTACAACTGGAGAATTTATTTCACAGCTCTTATCGCATCAGCTGCAGCAATCATTATTGGTTACGATGGTGGTTTTATCGGAGGAACTGTGGCTTTGCCATCGTTCAAGCAGGAGTTTGGTTTGGACAAGATGACAACAAGCGAAGCCAACTTTGTCATTTCCAATGTCATTTCAGTTTTCCATGCGGGATGTTTCTTTGGAGCATTGATCTCGTACCCTTTTTCTTACTACCTCGGAAGGAGAATTTCTTTAATCATTGCTGCTGTGTTGATCACAGTTGGCTCCGCCATCATGTTGGCAGCTTCCTCCAAAAACGGCTTGGCCCCAATCTACGTCGGTAGAGTGCTTGCAGGACTTGCAGTGGGTTTTTCCACCAACTTGACCCCGGTCTATCTCAGTGAAATCAGCCCTCCTGCCATCAGAGGAAGAGTTATCGCATTGTTCGAAATCGGCTGGAGAGTCGGTGACTTGGTTGGGTTCTGGATCAATTACGGAATTGATTCTCATATCGGTCCTTCCAAAAAGCAGTGGTTGATTCCTTTTGCAGTCCAGCTTATTCCAAGTGGGATGTTCTTGGCTGGTAGTGTCATCATGAAGGAAAGTCCAAGATGGTTGTTCTCCGTCAACAGGCATGACGAAGCTATTGAAAACTTGACCTGGTTCAGAAACTTGCCTGAAGACGACGAGTACGTTGTTTTCGAGGTCAATCAGGTCAAGGAATCCATTGAGAGCCAAAGAATGAAGGTTGGTTTGGGTCTTATGGATCCATTCAAGGAAGTCTTTGGAGGAAAGGACTTCACTGTTTTGTACAGAATGAGTCTCACTTGCACGTTGTTCCTCTTCCAGAATTTCTTGGGTATCCAGTCTATCAATTACTATTCTCCAAAGATCTTTGCAAGTTTGGGTGTCAAGGGCACCAATGCAGTTTTGTTCTCAACTGGTATGTTCGGTGTGGTGAAGTTCATCTGCACCTTCATCTACGTTTTGATCATTGTCGATTCCTTTGGAAGGCGTAAGGCTTTTATGTGTTCGTCCACTGTTTGTTCCATTTGTTTCTGGTACATTGGCTCATACTTGAAGGTGAACGACCCAACCAAACCGGGAGTTGTGGCAGGTCCTGGAGGCACTGCTGCGATTGCCATGATGTACATTTGGATTGCTTCTTTCATCTTGGCTTGGTCAGGAGGTCCCTTTGTCGTTGGTAGTGAAGTTTTCGACCAGAATATCAGATCGTTCGTGCAGGCCATCAACGCTGCTGTGTCGTGGGTTCCTATCTTCATCATGTCCAGATTCACGACCAATATGATTGAGCTGATGCAGTATGGAATCTACTTTTTCTTTGCCAGTTTGGCCGTGATCTCTGTGCCTTTCGTTTACTTCTGCATTCCCGAGACAAAGGGTATTGCCTTGGAGGACATGGACAAATTGTTTGACAGAAAGAACCCTCCTCGTTATGCCCACCAGATTGTGTTGAAACAGGCCAGAAGAGATGCTGAACTCCTGATGAAGGGACACAGGGGATTGTACAAATTGGACACTAACAAGTCAAACGAGGTTCAAAGAATTGAGGATACAGCGTTGTTCATCAATGACAGTGACAAGGTCTAAATAGAAATAGCATGGAGCTATGGTTGATTTGTAAATGTAGCAATTCTTGTGTGGAGTAATAAGTTTACAGTTCGGTGGGCCAGTCAACCCGCAATCACGAGCACGATAACTGTGGAATACCGACCTATGAACGGTTTCTTCTTTCAATCCGAGCCTCCAACTCTGCTGAGCTCCTGCTACTGTGCACGTACTCTGGATGCCAGTGGAATTTCCATCCGCATTTTCCAGCAATATCCGGCGTGCAACGTAGTGGTCAGAACTTCGTGGGTGTTTTCATTAAGAATTAGGTGCAATATCTTCCGAGGATCACTTAGTGTGTTCAGGAGCCTGGTGGAGGAATAATTTATCATTTGACAGTCGTCGCCCACTATGGGATAGGCGAAGCGATTGACTGGTCTCCAGGAAGATATTCTTCCACAATTGAGATTTGGTAGGCTCAATTCCCTTTTGGATAAGCTTGTGTATAAACCAATGATCCCAGCACTGGGAGTTCGCACGTATCAAAACAATAAGGAATTGAACTCATCAATAACGTCAGCCATGTTATCCTGTCTCGATAAGTGCAACCTTGCGATAAGAAGAGTTATATGAACTCCTAGATCAAGCCACTTAAGGTGAGTTTCTCCAAAAATGGAGAAAGATCGTCTTTTCGGATTTCAATGATTGAAGAATCAAAACTGTTGATTCTCACCTTAGCACCTGATGTGGCAGCAACTTTTTGAAATGCAACACTGAAAGTATTAAGTCTGGTCATAAATGAAGCACCATCTCGACTTTGTGCAGAGTCATTCTGCTGGGCAATTTTGGCTTTAGCCGAATTATCCAATCCTCGAGGATATTTGGGAGCTAAGCCAATCACAAGGTACGTATCGCTGGAAACGTCCAAGCTGGCCACCACTAAAGGTTTAAGAGTATTAAGTTTCGAGTCTCCACTTTTCGATGCATAGTTAAGAAACTCGAGCTCGTTGATGTTCTCCAAGAGCCAATTTCCTAATTTGGACAAGATCAACGGGTTGTTGAACACATTAAGGTCCGGAATCGCACCATCATTGAGAACACAAAGTCTGTAGAGTCTCAAGTTTTTTATTAGTTTTCTCTCAAGAACAGACATGCCTGTTCGGAAAATAATTTGCTGCACTTGCTTAGCGTGGTCAAGGCCAAGAACCAAGAGATCGAAGCCTTTCATTTTTTTGAAACTGGCTGCTGTGGTAGCTGCCTTTAAGTTGGAGGAAACAACCCTCGATGCAGCTCCATGAGTGGTCATATTAAGAGCGTCCCACGAGGACCAGAAATTGTTAACCCAGAGCTTTTCCTTCTTTTCGATTCTGGCGTTAATTTCGTCCTGTTCTGTGCTGTCTGGATCAGTTTCTTTGGTCTTATTTTGAGCATCTCCAAGGAGTTTGTCGTCACGTTCAAGTAAGGCAGCAAGTGCTTCCACACACTCCATTGCAGACAATTGGCCCATGTAGCCAAAAGTCCGGATAAAACCTTCATGTACAATGCCCTCAAGTCCGTAAAGAGGAAGGTATTTGTTGAAAATGACAGGAAGATTTTTCTTGACAGTGATATCCATGTAGAGCCACTTCTGTTGGGCCACCGACAAAGAAATACCCATCTTGGCGAACATCTTGTGGAGTTTCTTTTTCCCATCCTCGGTCCAAAGGTTGAGTTTGGAGTTCACAAGCGAAGAGTAGAAGAAGGAGTCATACAACGTCCAGTGTCTCAAGAGAAAAAGATGGTAGTCCTTCTCGATTGACAAAGTGGTTGAGTCTGCTGTTTTCTCCACACCGACACTGGACGGATTCAATCTGTGCACCTCTTCTCTGAAAAGAGGTTGGATCTTGTCGTAGACTTCGGGGTGCAATCTGTCCAAAGAAGACACGCCAATGATGGAAAGCCACAAGTTCTCAAGACTGGTTTCACCGATTGTGGCTAGTAATGCATATATAATGGCCGTGGTTGCAGTGAAAATGGCAGTTCCTTGATTGTAGTAGGACTCGATGAGATCTTCACTGGAACTCAAGGCCTTTCTGCGTTGTTTGCGCAATCTTTTCGCCTGAGTTTCCTCTCGTTTTCTTTTTCTGGTGTCGTCCTCCTGAGAGTCATCATCAGATTCTATTATTACTGCCTCGTGTTCAGGCTCAGACTCGCTTTCACTTTCCTCTTCGGATTCATGGTCCGACGCATCCACCAAGATCTTGTACGAGCTTCGTTCATTTGTCAAGTTCCGGTCAATGTACCCGTCATCAAAACAGACCACCATATTGGACCCAAAAACGTTGTCGAGGTTCCACGGCCTGTTGCCGTCAATAATGTAGATTTTTCTTCGCAAATTCGGGCCGCTCTGGGCGAGGTCCAAGTCGTCAAAACCCTGCGAAGGCTCGAGAACAGCGTCCGTCACGAACTCGTTGGGATCGATCTCGAAAAAGGACTCGATGTCTATCATCGCTCCACACCCTATTAAGAGCACGTTGGTCACGTCGCTGTCCAATTTCTGATAAAGTTCCTTCAAATCGGAATACCCAACCACGGGAATCAACTGGTACTGGATCAAGTTCTTTTTTAGCACTGTGCTGAGGATTTTGGCAGTGCAGATGCTATCGATGCTCAAACACGAAACGAAAAGAAGGAGCTTGCATGTGGAATGAGACAGCGACGTTCGTTTTATTTCAGCAAACACACTCGCATACTGCGAGGGGTTCACGTACATTTGGCTGGTGTTTCTTTGGTTATGGTTGAAGAGGTACTTGTAGATTCAGTCACGTGCTTGGATCGCGTCGCGTGTCTGTGGGGTGCAGGAGAACCACATTGTTTCACATCACTATACTATACTTCGTATCAAATATTAATTTGAAAATCAATTGGATGTTGGTTGGTCGTAATCCATAGCTTGTCGTTGTTGTCGTAATCCGTCGAAAGAGCTTGTCGTTGTTGTCGTAGTTAGTCCTTGAATTGATAATCGTTGGTTCTTGATTTGACAATTGGGTGGTTCTTGATTTGATAATGCCAGTAGATGTCATCTGGCCCTTCGCTGTCGTTCTCTTTGTGGAAGCACTTCACACAAATGAAAAACTCCCCATGCTTCTTCTGGCATGCACATTGACGTCCCATGCCACCAATCCACCATCCTCGCATCCAATGTACAACTGATTGTCAAACCAATCCAAGCCGGATAATTCCATTTCTCCGTGGATGTGGTTGACTGATTGCTGGTACGAATCGTGGCACAAGAACCGCAGAGACTGTTCCTGGGGTGGGGGGCACTCTTCTTCAACTCTCACTTCCAAATCCAACCGGACTCTGACATCGTGAGGGTCAACAGACGCCAGACCCCGGGGACTTAATCCGTCGTTCGACTCGTTGAACGATCCAGGCTCACATTCCGCGTTGAACGAAACAGGGGCCGAATTCCACTGGGGGTGGTTGAGTTCGGGCGGAACAGTGAGTTCGGGCTCGCAGAGTGGCATCTGCGGCGGCTGGTAAACGTACTCCTTGAACAACTTGGGATTCTCCTCCGTGAGGTACTTGTAGTCGTACACCAAAGGAGCCGAGAAGTGTGCCGTTTCTTCATCGAAGATTTCGAACCGTTTGTGGGTATCTACACAGCCCGATTGGGGGTCGTCCTCTTCGAAGTCTTTCTTCTGGGTGCGGAGAAGCTTTTCACGGACACTGAGCATGTCGTGTTTGTAATGCGAGAACTGGTTCAACGCAAAGGGAAACACAAGCACCTGATGGTTGTCCTTGTCCAAGTCTCGAAGATCGATTAGATGGACCCTTCCCACGTGTTCCAGAATCACCAAGAGGTCCTGGATGGGGGACTGCAAGAACTTGCAGCACCGGAATGCACCCGACTGGTGTCCTGGTCTGGTGGATTTCACCTCATGCAAAGGGTATGGACCCAACTTGCGCAAATCATATAGGAGGCATGCGCCGTCCTGGAAGGCTGCCGCGAGCGTGTGTTCGTCGTTGTGATACGAAATGCCAAATCCGGAGTCGTATGCCGTTTTGATGGTTTGGATCTCGGGCTGGGCCATGTTGGGATCGAGCAAGAAGATCGAGCTCGAGTCGCCCGTGGCCGTCAATAGCCGTCCGTCGGGCAGCTGGTGAACATTGTTGAGCGAGGTGCTGGGCTCACAGACGAATTTTCTGTTGGCCTGGACTCCCCGTGTGGAAATGTCCACAATGTACAAATTGGAGTCATTGTTGCACACGTACGAGGTGTATGCGCCGTTTTTCGGGTAAATCGTCACTGCGTTGTTGATCATTTCTCCAAGTTTGAACGTCTGCTCCGGCTCCACTCCGCCGTAGAACGAAAAGAGGCCTTTCAGCGGTTTGGTGTGTGTTCCGGGCGTCCCGCGGGTCAAATCGGGTACGTCCATGGAAAACACCTTCGACAGCGAGGTGATCACGCCGCCAGCAACAACCAATCCGCCGCTGGTGTGGTTAAAGCACCTCGGGAAGTACGGGAGCCTCAAATAATCACGGGACTTGACCAGTGTGGCGTTGCGGGGTAGCACCAGCAACGTGCGGATGGCGTCGTCGTATGTGTGGTACACCTGGCCCGTTGCGGAGTCAATTTGGACTAGATCTCGAAGTTGCCAGTGATTGACCGAAGACTTGACATTTGAAATGTAGTGCGGGTTCGGCTGCAAATATTTGTGTGCGTGGTAGTAATTCTGGAAGCAGCGGTAGTATGAAGCAGTGGAGCCTCTGCGGGGCTGGTTTCCTTTGGGTTTCTGGAGTTGAGGATCTGAGATAGATATCGTCATGGCAATAACAGCGGGTCGAAAAAGCAACAAAATGAGGAGTTACACGCTATGGGTGTGTGGGGCCGTAATTTGATCAATCAAGAAACGGTGGGTAAAGTTCTGACCGACAGGGGATCTGGAGTTTAAATGTGGAGCAGTACGATCAAGATCCTGCATGCCTCCGGTCTTAACTATGGGGTCATGCGATAAGAATGCGAGCACCACATACGTATGTGCAGGCAGGAACATACGGTTGCTGGTGGGTGCAAATCGTTGCAGAATGGGAAAGACTTGAAAGAGGTCAGGTGTTGCCAGAAAAAGCTTTTGGTATGGGGATATTCAATTTCCTGTGCTTCCACACCTTTTGCTGGACTGTCCCAATGGGGAAATCGGTCTCGAGAAGGTTCGTCGATGAGATCATTGTACTTATACGTCAAACCTATTTCAATGTGAATTCAAAGATCACTCCTGAATATAAAATTAGGCTCATTGTCAGGTTCGTCCCGTTAGATGGGCCTAGGAGGTTGAAGGTGGTGATTTTCCGAACCTGTTTTTCTGAGATTTCGAGAATCTTAACCTCTTGGACTCGTCTCAGGCATCGCAGCAACTTCCAGCTCATTGGCATTAACCTGCGCGAGTAACATCAGACGCATTTGTTCCCATCAGAGTCTTTTCACCCCAAGCCCACAGAAGCACTAGCCCACGACTCAATTGAAACTGCTTACTTGGCTTCAATAAGTGTATTAGACTCCTACTTAATTACGGCTATCTCGGGCCAAATTTATATTTTTCCTTCCCATGCTCTCTTGACCCATCCACAGTCACGGACTTTGTCGTCCTTGGCATCCACCTTCCAATTCTTCTCGAGGTCATCATATTTTCCACCGAAACTTCCAGCTGGTTTGGAAATGCAGACGTGCTGGCCGTTGGGCAAGATGCACTTCATCTGTGACGAAGGAAATGGACACGGGCAGTCCTTAGGACCTTTCACACACTTCAACGTGTCGGGACACAAGTATTTTCCACAAGAGTTCTCAAGAACCTGGTCTTCGAAAGAAACCTGGTTTTCCTGTCCGCCTTGAAACTGGTTCTGGAAAAAGTCGAACATATTTGCCGAAACTAGCGAAAAGTACGCAAGAACGATTATGGATTTCAATAGCATGTTGTCGTTGTGGAATGAAGGTGAAGTTTGTTCCACGTCACCGTGAGGTTGATGTGTGTGCAGGTCATGTCTTTTGTTGCAAATTCCTGGAGTGGAGAAGAGTAGTTGGTGAAGGGTTGCTTGGTATTCATGGGCGGGTATGTTTGTGATTTCTGAAGATTTGCCGGTGTCTCGCCTTGTCTTAGATTTTGTGAATTCTTAATCCACCTCAACTGTGCTCTGAGAACATCACCAGCACCTAGATTCTGAACCCAGTGCAATTGGTTTAATTGTGGTCCTTGAAATATCGGCGATTTTTGGTGGAGATTTAACCTTTTCCGTATGAACCACTTTTGTTGTCACTATTGCTGTCGATCACTTTTCTGTATGGCTCGCCTTTGTGTGTGCAAATTCCTGGTCCGACCAGAATACAATGTGTGGGTTGGATGACCCCGTTTCAAATAGCCCCAGATTTTCTCTGAATCAGAACCACTCTAAACCATGAAAGAAGTCAACGGCCAAATTCCACTTCTCGACTCCATGGAGACTCTCAAAGAGGAACCCATCCAGATAAGCGACCCCTTCGAAGAGTTCTGTTTCACCCGCGACGGTTCAGAAATGTTCTCCTTGACCGATCTGCTTTTCTCTGGTTTGACCAGAAGTGAAAGTCCAAAAGACAAGACAGACCTCGAAGAAGCCTCCACAGAAAAATCGGTTCCTACTGAGACAATTCCAGAAGTCAAGAAGCAGCGTGAGCAGCATGTTCATCATCTGTCTGTCAGAGAAGCAATCCACACCTTGGACGAGTTCCACACCTCACTTCCCAAAGCCTGTCGAATGTACCGTCAATACCGCCATCACGACTCAATGAGAATGCGTATTCAGTATGAATTCGGAGGCGGTGCTTCACCAAAAGCTCACAAGGTCAGCTTCAGGGAGGGGGAAATCACAACTTTTGACATGGACGAGCCTCCAATTCTAGTGCTCAAAGCTGCGCACACTGGTGAACCCAGAGCCATGAAGACATGCTTAAGGCGTTCAAGAACGTTTGCAGACACGGGACTTCCTCGAGAATGTGTCTTCTTAGAGCATAAGACACAACTTGCCGATGATCTAATCGAAGCTCAAGAGAAGGTGATTTTTCAATGCCCTCTATCATACGAAGAATTGGATTCCTTGTTTCAGTTGGCCTTAGAACACTCCCAATTGGCAACGGACAATATATTGTGTGCTTATGAAAGAGTCACGCAAGCGGGGAAGCAGTTTCTCCAGGTGTTGTACCAGTTCCGGGCGTGTACTTGTCGGCTATTGGTCTTATTGGAGAAAGTGCCAAGTTGCGCCAACGAGGAAGAGTTGGCTGGCGTCAGGCATGAATTGGAAATCTGTTTTCTGGTCTGTGACTTTTTTCAAGTTGCTCTAATGGAATCCAGCCAATGTGTGGAGAATCTTCTGGACTTCTTTCGCTTCAACTCCACCAGAATCATTGCCATGGCCAACGACGCGATATTCTTTGAAAGCAAGCTTGACAACGTATACCTGGCCTATATTGCGAGCAGTCAGAAGGATTTGGACAACGAAGTTCTCTCCTTTCCCTGTTATGTGTCGTACATTCACAACATGATGTTTTTGAGGGAAGACGAACCCGCCAATGTTCTTGAAATGTTGGAACTTGATCTTGACGTTGTGGTATCGGAGCTTGCTGAAATGGAGATTCTCTCGAATGTGATACTAGAACAAGCACAGTTTGCATGCTATGATTTGGACTCTTAGACCAGATGAGAAGCGGAAGAAGCAATATAATAAGTAAAAAACAATTTATAATAAGTAAAAAACAATTTGTTGGAATTAGATAGAAGGATTTACCGGTGATAGTTGGCAGCAAGCTGACCAGCTGGCTAATTACATTTTAATTCACAATAAGTTTATATTAAGAACATACCCAGCCATGAAATTGATTAAAGAACTGAAGAAAGATGATCAACCACGGAGCGCCATGTAACTGGCAGTGGTTTGATAATTTATAGAAGACTCCTTCTTCTTCGGTTTTGTTCCTGTGTCGGTTGACTTGGACTTGGACTTGAATTTCTGAGCAAACGTAGATACTTTGGACTTGATGGACATTTTCGTGGACGCAACAGAGTAGCTGTCGGTTTCAGCAGAAGCAATTGACTTTTTAGACATGCTATTAGATAGAAATTATTAGAGAGAATCCAATTGACAATTTTGTAATCTTATTTATACCCATGTTTACGATGAACTATTTCATATGACGCATAAAGCCAGGTGGGTACCCAGAAATTTACGAGAAATTTCGTAAGTCAATTTTATTGGTCTTCATTGGTGAGTCATTGAGGAACCATGAGTATGCGGCTCCATTGTTGAATGTGCGGATATAATTAGAGTATCTGCAGAAGGTCTCATCTGCAAGCCACACTTTAAATAATTCATTGGCTCTTAGATTTGTAGCTCGGAGCTAATGCAAAATGGCTTTAAATGAGGAGACTTGAAATTGGCTAACCGCACCAGGACAGATCGATCTTCACAGCCCCATCCACAACACATAGGTCATCATTATCAATATGACACAAGCCAAGAGCAAAATCACTTGGTGGAATTTATCCAAGATGTACAATTCCTCCGTAAGGGCATGGTTTTCTGCTTCCAAGATCTCCAAAACACTTAGCGGGGCATCACATTCCTTGAACTGAAGCAGACGAATGTCCCAATAGGGCGTATGGGACACAAAGGTCGACTCATTGTCTGAGTCGCTGTCAAGGCTGATGGAATTCATTTTGGCGCTTGAAGAACTATCACTCATATTTCTCGTTAGGTGCAAAAACGTTGATGGGTGCGAAAAAATAAGGGGCATACTGGGAATTGAACCCAGGGCCTCTCGCATATTTGATTATTGTTCAGTTGCCTAAACAATCACCCAAAGCGAGAATCATACCACTAGACCACACGCCCTTTGTTGTGTCATGAAGAATCAGGGAGTCTTTGCAGAATTTCAAGGTAAAATCTTTGGACTAAAAACATCAGTACCTCCTCTGGAGTGCATCTTAGATCCTAGTGATCTGAGACTGCACTTTAATGGAGTTTGTAAAGTATACGGATGAGTTCGCTCGGCGTACCATCTTTCCTTATGATGTATAGTTTGGTTTTTTCTATTTTATAGTTTTCCTAATTATACAATGATCGTTGAAAAAAAAAAAATCATCCTGTGTGCGTGAAGTTATGAATTCTGGAGGTATGTAAGATAGTCAGAGTCTCGCTTAACTTTGGATGCTTAACTTCACAAGCTATCGATGGGAACACCTGTTATTCCGTATGGTGTATAATTTGGTTTTTTCTATTTTATAGTTTTCCTAATTATGCTATTATCGTTGAAAAAAAAGACTACTCAGTAGAAAAAGTGGAGAGTGATAGTTCCCTGAGTGCCCGTGATATAGGTGACTGAAATGAGTTTGAACGACAAGGACATAAAGTTAGGAACCATAGATTGGAGCTGAAATCGGTCCTTGTGATCAAAGCATGGTTCGGGCGCGCAATACTGAGGTTATGAATTAGACGGTTGAGTTAAGTCAACGTAACATCTTTCCTCTACTGGGGCGGGAGCCATCTTTAGAATCGGTTCATCAACGGGGAATGAGACCCCAGTTCTTAGTTTAGGGGCTTAAATTGAACTCACACCCCTTCTTTCTTGTGATACATGGTTCGGTTTGCTTAACTTGCTTGAGTAACGTGCTGACTATACGATGTAAGATGAAAACAAATGTGGAAGATTTACTCAATGAGGTCCAGAGGAATCGAGTATCTTCCAAGTGATGCAGCTTAGGTTGTTAGGATCCAACATACTTACCAAAAAGCACCAAAACCATCATTGCCTCAGAACGAAAACGAAACACATAACCAGGCTACTGCACCGCCTAGAGACAATCTAAGTTAGTCTAAGGAGGTTCAGACTAAAAATGGGAAATGTCAACAGTAATGGAAGTATAGGGTACATGGGTTGTTTTTCCACAAAAATTAGTCCAAAGAATCCGAATTGCCCTCTTTTTGCTTTTGGATAGCCTTACGTTCTAAATTTGGGCCAGTCTATCATAAAAATATGCAATATCTGATAGTTATTGTACAATTTTGTACCCAAAATTGTTCTGAAAAGTTTATCAAGTGGATTTCCAGCCAGTGGAAAGCAAGAGAACTTCTTCCAATTCCCGCCAAATTGAGGCAACCTTCAAAAACTTGCTTTTCTCGTAAATCTTTGATCTACGCTGATTTCCTCGTCTGAGTTCGAACAACTTTGGGGAGAGAGCATTTCCTAATCATTATTATTTCTCCAATGACAGGATCTCAAAAAGATGTCTGGTACCTGGATATCTACGTGATTTAAAACAAAACGCCTAAAGATCAATACCGTACAAATAATCACGTTCAAACTGCTGCACGTGTGCATTTTGGCGGAGAAATGGCCCTCATGGCATCTTCAACCTCCAACTTCACCTCCTGTAGAGCTCTCTGTTCCGATCTGACCCCAAGGTACCAGATCAACCCATTGAGCACTCCTGAAACTCCAATTATTGTGCTTCCAAGTGAAAGCAATATAGCAGCCCAAGGCACAACTATAGCTGCGAAAATGATCCCGACTTGGATTGCCACAACCGCAACGATGGATCCAAAGAAATGGAGCTTTCTCCATCTTGCCTGGGCTGGAATCGTATGGTCAAGATAGTACTGAATCTCCTCTGCGGTTGCTTTGTAAAGAGCCAACATGGCAGCGTCGTCTGGTTTAGTCTCCAAATTTTCAACATTTCCAATGGCCAACTCCACACTGTAAGCAAAATGGTCCGAGAAAGAACATGAAAATGGACTTGGCAACAAGTCCGTGAAAGTTACACCTGCCAGCACCGGTTGAATCATCCTGGAGTCTATTAATGCATAATCCAACCTGCATGCCTCCCATGGCTGGCGATGTGCTCTCCAGGTATTCAATCTAGAGTCACACGTGATCCCTCCCTCTCTGACCTGGTCTTCTGGGTCCATGAGCGCAATTTGATCATTCAGAACTGTGTTTGCGCCATGGAGAACTTCCCATGAGTCGGCCAATCCTCCCTCCAAAGTAAAGAGCTTATATGGTAGAGACCCCGGCTTGGAGTTCAAGTCTCCCACCTGCACGACGGCATATCCGGCCCTTTGAAGCGTTTTCACGATTTTCGCTAAGTCCCACGCCTGGCACGCTCTATGAGTGGAGTAAGCAGCATCCCCAGTTTGAGCATACGGCGCATGCATATGCGAATTCAAAATGGCTATCGGAGGAGTTCCAGAAGCACCAGAATCAAGCACAGTCACCGCGATGCTTTTGCCTACAAACCAATCTCCCCGGAAAAATGCACTGGGTCTTCCATTTATAGGAAATCTGTACAAAAACGTGCTGGTGATTGGGATTTTCAGAAGAATGGCCAAACCAGGTCCAGCAATTATGCCCGCAGAGAAGCACCGGCGATACGGATATTTGTCACGGCAAATCCGGTCGATGTACAGCCAGTCTTCTTCCACCCAGACCTCCTGAAGCGCCACCACATCGTATTCTTCTTGAGCAAGCTTGTTTGCAATGGCCTGAAGTCTTTCTTTCCTAAACTTGGAAACAAACTTGAGTCCCCACGTGTTGAAGGTAAGGAGTCTAACAGTTTTCCGTTCCATTGGTTTCGTTGTGGTGTTGCTTTAGAAGGCGGTAAGAGTTGGTATTACTGAGTCTGGTAATGTCAACTTCTAGTGCTATATGCCGGAGATAACAAAATGCTAGACATGACCAAAAAGGGTACAGTCATTCCATCAGAGCCCCAAGAGAGAGGAGACATGGATCCATATTCGCGTGTTAATAATATTAACTTTCTCAGAAGTCTGATTTATCCCCTTTGTGAAGTAATCTCGGGTGAAGTTATTTCGGGTGAAGTTATCTCGGATGTACGGGTGAGATGTCTTGCCTGTAAATAAACAAAGACGCCTATTCTTCAAATACTCAAACCGATGTTTGCAGTAGAGGCTACCAAACCACCTCTTGAGGAGTTTGAAGATGTCAAGCAGCAAATGGAGAAATTTTCTCTACAGTTCAATGCGCTCGTCCTTGAAAGGAAATCCAGTATTTTGACCTCGAAACAACAGCACGTCACCAAAGTCAACGAGCTAGAAAGAAGGGCCTTGACGCTACGAGAAGAAATTGAAACATGCCGTGTCAAGAAAGACAAAACGGCCGACATAATAAACTTGACACTTGAAGATTTACGAACGAAACAAGTGAAAGTTGACGGATTGACCAGACAGCTCGAAAGTTTGAAGGAGTCCAAAGACTCGCTCCAGAAGGAAGTGGACGCGATGAAAGAAGAGGTTTCAAGGTTGGAGGAATCCTTGAAACACGCCAGGAAGAATTTGAACGAGCAAGTGTCGAAAGACTCAGATGAACTTACAAAGTTTGAAATGTACCTAGGGTTGAAAGTCGAGGCAGTTGATATTGACTTGCTCAAATTCAAGTTTGTCAACATAGACTCCAATGACATAGATAAGGAGGTTTGGTGTGAACTCTTCGTGGGCGATGATGACTACAAGATAGGCCGGACGTTCCCTCTTTTGCCCAGAGAACAAATCACGAAAATCCAGGACGATTTCAACGCCAGAGGAGAATTTGTGATCTTCCTTAAGGTGATGAGGTGTGCATTGCGCGATGCAGTGGAGTAATCTGGTATGGTCAAAATTTATGTCTGGCATTTTGGACGGAACAAGTCCTATTTAAAACGTCAAATTCCCGCATCACTGCTTTTTGCCTCATGAAGTTTTCTCTTTTGCTTTTCGTTATCGGAGTTTGCTTCGCAAAAGAGACTTTGTTGGGTCTTTCAGGACAAGCATTGGTGCCAAATGCTAAGAGGTTCAAGAACAGAGAGGCCTTGGCAAAATCTTCCTTCTGGAGGGACATGGTCAAGAGAGTCAACCCAGTCACTGCTCTGGCCACTTCCATTTACATTGAGAAAGACAAGGCGGTATATGTCTTCAGTAACACCGTCCCCACCAAAACATGGTGGGGTGGCTCTTCGGACCCGGACATTGTCTTGACTCAGCTCCTGCTTGGAGACGAAATCAATGACATCGAAGTCGATCATTTCCCCTTGATCACCATCTCTGCAGAATATAGCTCCAACCAGGTCACGGTGGAAAGAGAAGTTGCATCGGGATATGGAATCGTTCTTTCTTCTTCACTGCGTGTGACGAACACTCTCGTGCAGACTGGAATTACCACCGGGCTAGACTCGGCCTACAGTTTTTCTCTTTCGGTGTCGGAGAGCATGGTCTGCAGAGCTCCTCCTGGAGGCAGAGCACAGATGCAAGTGAGCATTAATATTAAACAATTTCCTGCGGCCAAGACACGACAAGTGACGTTCAAGCAAAAGACTGGAGCTTTTGAGAACGGAAAATGGGACAAGGTGACTAGCGAGATCCATGGAGACTCCTACGAGGGAGCCATGTTCTACGAGACCGGACATCAATTTTCCCAGAGATGTGTCACGGACCCAAATTACTTCCAGGATCCTCACGACGCCAGATGGATTAATGTTTAGAGTGGTACAGGTGTTGGTTGAGAATGTGCCGGAGGAGATTAGGATCACTGTAGGTGTTGGCCCAGTTTTCCTGGACTTCGCTGACGATGTCTCTGTTGTGGAAGAAGTCGTTCCCCAATGCAGTCATGATCCATTGCACCCTGAGCTCGTTGCTCGGCTGCTCTCTGAATATGTGATAATACACCCTTGACATGCCGTCCAAGGCCCTGAAGAATTGTAGAATGTTGGACCGGTCAAACGTGAGTGAGCTCTCGAAGTTGAGAAGCTTGAAAGGGTCCAACATTTTCGAGGCGCGGTGCTTGATGAGTTCGAAGTTCTCGCATGCTAGGCTCTTTGAAGGCATCAATTCTGGGTCCATGGATTGCAATAGAAAGTTGTTGAGGATATTGTTGCCTGTGCTGTCCTCCCTGCACATTTGAGCAGCTGTATCTAGCCAATTCTGGTATTCATCATCTGCTCCCAAGGGAGGCAATTGCAATACTAGGAAGTTGTGGAAAGGTGAATTTTGCAAAATCTCGATGACCTCTTGAATCCAGTAGACATAGGAAAATGCCGAATCTGTGAGTCTAGTGGACACAGACCGTAGTCTGGAAGCTTTTGGAGAGTGTGGTAAATCACGTTCGACGTAGGAGATTTCCTTTTTTCGTGGGGTCAAAAGAATATTCATTTGTAGTTTTCGAGCTTGCCTGCGGAGAAGTATGCACTTATAAGGTGCGATGTCACACCACTTTGTCACCAGACATGAAGCGCATGAATGATGGTAGTGAAGGAGATAGTAAGATTAAGACACAACTGTCGAAGTTGTTTCTGACACTCGTAAGAAAACAAGAAATGTTCACTTCGCCTTTAACGCCTTTTTAATTTTTTTTTTTTAAACGATAATTGTAAAATGAGGAAAAACTATACTATATACAAAAACCTAAGATACATTACATAGGTAATGTATGGGTGTGCCCAGTAATTTTTTTCGCCTCTAAAGTTTTGCAGTTTTCTTGCATAATTGGAAAACCGCATTTTACGAGAACCTGATTTGCACCGTAAAAATTACAAACCTGACCAAACGGAGTCACGAAACTTGATTCAAATAGCTCACAAACTCCTACTTCTCGAAGAACTCTCACATCTACCACAAGTTGATAGGCAGGGCAAACAAATATGATACAAACGAAACTTAGATCCACGTGATCAATGCCAAGTTCAGTGGGAAGCCTTTTGCGTTTGTTTTGGAGGCTGCTTCTCCAAGTAATTCGCATTTCGCATGCTATATGCTTCTCGAAGTCGCATTTCGCATGCTATAAATTGGTGAGCACAATTTCCTTTATCAACCACAAACAATGAGCCACCCAAGCAGTAGAATCATTGGCCACATGAACAAGGACCACCAATTGGCCCTTGTTGATTACGTGGTGACCTACGGAAAGGTGCCATTTTCTTCTTTCAAACCAGAATCCGTGCAAATCACCAGTGTCGACGAAAAGACATTGAGTCTTGCCTACCAGGACAACGACTCCGAAACAAAGACTTTGCAACTCAATTGGGAGGCTGTCAAAGAGGATGACAACGTCTCCGTTATCTCATTGCTGGACATCAAGGCCAAGTTGATTGCCATGGCCAAGTATGCTGCTGCTGCTCAAGGTTACTCTCATAAGCAGTTGACGACGATTTCTTTTCCTAATAATGTTGTTCTGTACGGGATGTATACATTTGCTGCTGTGGTTGCTATAACTCTCTACGACAAGACATTGCTCAGAAGAATTTTTGCCAACGATGCAATTTTGTCGATGGTAGTTGCAAAAGTTCCCCAGGCTCTTGCTACCAGCTACGCCTATTTCGAAGGACATGTGAAACAAATTGCTTTGGCTGTTTATGCAATCCACGTCGCCGAAATCTTTCTTGCTACGTTGCCAATTCTCACAAAGTTCAGAGCTCCAGCTTTGACCAAGTTGGCCTGGATGGGTATGAACTTCGTTGAAGGTTTTCTTGCGAACTTGAGATTGAAAAAGACAGTTGCGTAGGCAATTATTAACAAGATTTTACTTATCAGTACCTATGAAGTCCTTTAGAATATGAACAATAAATGCAATTGCAGAAGAAGAAAAAAAGAAAAGTGTATAGAACAATCAACCGAATTAAAGGAATAAGTAGAGGAAATGAAGAAAAATCCAATCCCGACTGAAGGCATGATTATTTCACTGTAATTAAGAATACCAAAGCAAGAAGGATGGCCGGAAGCCGAGATAACCTGGTTTATGGCACCAGGCCATGATAGATTGAAACTGATGGAGGCGATTTAGACTGTTGTGCCGTTGGTGACACCTGTTTCAGTCTGTATAGTGCCTTGGTTACAGTGCTAGTACCGGAAGTGGTGTTTCTTCCTGTTCCTGTCGTTGAACGACTTCTTGTGCCTGTGTCGAGGAGAATTTGTTTCCAGTTCACTTGGAACGACTCTTCTGGACCTTTGCACACTACTTCATCTGCTACTTTTTTTTAATTTATTAAACGATCAATGTATAATTAGGAAAACTTAAAATATAAATCCAAATTATTCCTCATAATAACTGGTGTGCCCATCGATAGTTCATGATGGTTTGAACCCTGGAGTTAAGATGGGAATCCTTCTGGAAACAAAGGAATTCTTTGGAACACAATTTTCGGTATGACTTGGAAACGCTCCGTCGTTTCAACCCCGGAAAGTTGGTTCCCTTCCATACTGTTAACCGGACGCGAACTATTATCTGTAGGCGAAATGCCCAAATGACCGAATACCTCGGTCATATATATGAGAAAAGTGAATGTTTAAGTCCTGGTGGAGGCGATTGGGAATAGGTCTAGCTCTTCCCAGTAGCTTCCACTATGACATAGAGCATTCTCGATCCTCAGATTGTTGCCCGGGCATTTTTCAACGATCATTGTATATTAGGAAATCTATAAAATAGAAAAACCAAACTAATCATCGTAAGGAATAACAGGTGTGCCCATCGATAGCTTGTGAAATTAAGCACCCCAAAGTTAAGCGTTTTTTTTATTTCTTTTTTTTTATTTTTTGGTCATTTGGATACTGCAGCATTCTTGATATCATGTGACTCTCTGATGGTTGTTTCCGTTCTAACTGACAAACCTGATCTAAAACAATGCACAGAAGATGGCAACTTGTCCGAGTGGTTAAGGAGAAAGATTAGAAATCTTTTGGGTTTCGCCCGCACAGGTTCGAATCCTGTAGTTGTCGTTAATTTTTTTTCGGAGAAACATCTGAAACAACCCAAGATGGCTCTCCTTAATGGTTCTCTTTCGAAGTGTTTAATCATTTGCTAATTTGAAAGCCCAGCATGATTCAAAATTTTCAATCCAGCATTTTTTGCACCCACATTAAATTTCCGGTATGTATCTCCGAGATACATTGGATGCAAAAACGAATCACAGAAATCCACCACGCAAGAAAATAAGAAGAGGCCATGCTTGCTCCTAAGGTTTTCTTTCTTTGGCCTCTTTAGCAAATGGAATCGCACCGCGGTTTTTCTCAAACACACAGAGACTCTCCGCTTAGACTTGGGAAAACAGTCCGGTTCAAGAAGGCAAACACCTCTCTCTTGAGAATAATCAACACCTAGGAGCCAGCAAACGAACACCAGAATCTAGGTACCTTTTCTGGGCTCTTCATTGGCCGACCAACGTCAAAGTGAACAACAGGATCGACTTCGGATATTTGCCAAAGCCAACGAAAGGAGCATTATCCCTCTCAATTATTCCACAGAAAATGAAGCTGGGCTCGTTTGCAAGGTAGAGCCATAACGGGAATATGATATTGAGTAATCCTTCAAAAAATGAGAGTGGGCCTCAAATAGAAGATAAACAACTTCAGTGCATGCATTGCAAAATCGCCGAATAAAAAAAATCGTTGTGTCAACAAGCGTCATCATTTCAGTCGCAGTATAATCTCAGATAGGTGATTCATACCTACAATTCTGTCCTCAATGTCATTATACTATACAGTTCGGGCTCCAATGACATCACACCCATTTTAACACACCGTATCACCAATGCTTCGCTCCCCATCTCTCTCTCTTACCTATAAAAATCTGGCCTGGCAGTGTTGACTCCGTATTCACTGAGTGCACTGCTCAAGTCGTCCATAGTGAGCACAATTTTTCCCTGTTGGTTTCCGGCATTGTTGGAGTGCAGCAGCGGTTGCTGTTGGTCACCTCCACCTTCCACATTTCCGTTGGCGCTGTTCTGTTGATTGGCAAACTGTTGTCCTTGCAAAAGTTGCTTGGCTCTGACTTGTGGATTCGCGGAATTGTACACAGCCGACGAGCTTCTGATTCGAGAGTATTCGTACGCATCCTGAGCGATGTCCAGAATGAACTTTTGAGTGGCCAAGGCCAAGAGTCGCTTGACTCTGATATCAGCAGTCTCAAACCCGTTCTTGGCCAAATAGTAGTCCGTGACTGCATCGGGAATAATAGGCGCAAAATCTCCCTCCATGAGCTCAAGCATCTCCACTAGCGTCTTGTCCTTTCTGGACAAATCTGGGAATTCCAGGGCTGGAGCCATGGCAGGTGGTTCCTTCTTATGTTCTGGAGCACTTTGCGATGTTGGCTGGGAAAATTCCGCGGGAGCGGAATCATTGAACTCATCGTCCATTTCCTCGTCGTCGTCGAGCTCTTTCGAAAGGTCTCTGCTCTCGTATTCCGTCATTTTGTGGTAGAAGAACTAGGTTGCACTATGTAGATTTCTCAACAGCTGAAAAGGGAGGTACGGGTGCATTCCGATATGGATCTTACTAGCCTCATAGGACCTTGAAAACCCAGCTTCCATGACAAGTCCTTATGAGTCGCTTACGTTCGGGAAATCTCTCTCTCTAAGGGTGGATGGCGCAATTGGGGCCATGTCGCTTTCCCCCAACGGACGAGATGCAGTTCTAGCAGGAAGAAGGGGACTTTTCATTATCGACTTGGACGATCCCTTCACCACCCCAAGATGGCTACATCACATTACGTCATGGGAAGTTGCGGATGTTCAATGGTCGCCACATCATTCGGCGAAACCGTCGTGGTGCATCTCAACTTCAAACCAAAAGGCTCTTTTGTGGGACTTGGCAAGACCTTCCAACAATGCCATTTTGAATGTTCTACACCGCCACACACGTGCTATCACTGACATCAACTTCCATCCTCTGGATCCGGAGATTTTGGCAACGTGCTCAATTGACACCTTCGTCTACAGTTGGGATATGAGAACTCCAAGAAGACCAGTGGGCATATGGGCCGAATGGAGAGCTGGAGCCACACAGGTCAAGTGGAATCACAACAACCAGTTTCAATTAGCATCGAGCCACGATCACAGCTTCTATCTTTGGGACTCTCGTAAAGGCTCATTGCCCATTTTGCGAATCGACAATGCACATGAGGGAAAGATCAACGGCTTGGACTTCAGTGGGGGTGAAGACAAGATCCTCACGTGCTCCAACGACAAGAGTGTCAAGCTTTGGGACTTGCAGTCAACGGAGGCCGAAATCCAGCCAAGTGTCATTCTCAAAGCTGACTACCCTATTGCAAGAGCTAGGTCTCTTCCGTTCGGAAAGGACAGATGCTGCGGAATAATGCCACTTCGCGGAGGTGAGGACTCGGTCCATGTTGTGAATTACGAAGCTCTCTACGAAAACGCACGTGTCTCTGGTGAAACTGTGGTAATGGATGCTACACCAGACTACTCATTCAAAGGCCACAACGGCTCTATTAAGGACTTCCTTTGGAGAACAAGACACGCCCAACACGAAGGTTTTGAAAGCAAAAACACCTGGAAAGAATTCCAGTTGGTCACATGGTCGTCGCAGGACTTCGACTTGAAATTGTGGCCGCACGACGAGGATTTGTACGATGCCGTGAATTACAATCCACTGCATCAGAAAATTTTGGACTTGTTGGTCATTGCTGAAGAGCTGGATTCGGACGCTCCTAGTGCTTCTGGTTCTCGTGTTTGCAGTCCTCAGTCTGAAATCAGTGAAGATTCGTCACTTCGAAAGCTGACGACGTACAAGTACAACACTTATTGTACAGAACCTCCCCTAGCCTTGGGAGATTTATCAAAGGACTACAATGGTGACCTGCTTTCAAGTCTTGCCCTTTACAAAATTAAACAATCGAAGGAACACCTGGGTGGATCTTCCCAGCTCAATCACTTGAACTGGATTTCAGGTGTGCGTATGGGTCGACTGACCACTGGAAGAAAAGGAAGTAAAGATGGACTAACTGAAGAAGATGATGGACCGTCCAATTTAGGAGAGGAGGTGAGTATAGTGGGACATAAGTTTCCTAAACTTCGGTTTGAGAAGATTTCTGTTTCCACAGGTGAACTTATCATGACTCTACGGGGGCCCCTTCCTAATGTGGAGCAGTCTGCTACTGAAAACCCACCAGTTCTCAAGCTCACGCCAACAGACAAGGAAAGAAAGGACAGTGCTCCAGATTCTGTCAATACTACTGCAACATTTGTCAAGCCAAACACCAACAATACTTCTGCTCCTTCAGCCTCATCTACTAATACTACCTCGGTCCAAACTGGGGTCAGTATTGCTCCAACTCTCTTTCAAAATGTGCCAAACACCTCGACCGCTCCACTTCACCCGCCACCCGCAATTCAAGTTGTATTACCCGGGGCAAACGCAGATACAGGGATTGATCTGCCAATAAGTGGTACATTAGCCAATTCTGAACTTAATCAAGAACAGAAACTTGTTTTCATCAGACTCGAAATCAAGTTCCCAAAAATGTACCCCTACCTTGAGGAAGTTTCCGGTAAGCATTGGAAGAACAGAAGAAACATGAAACAAAGAAAGTCAAACCAGATCAGATTTGAAATTGAAGAGACCCATGAGCTCACTCCAACTATAAAGAAGGTAATGATAGACAACTTGGAACGAATCTCTCAGTTTTACTCGAACAAGTACAACAAGTTTTGCTTGGAGCCTTGTTTGAGACACCTCATGGGTGATAAGATTGAGCTAGATGATAATGTGATGCTCGAAAGATCGAATAATGCCAGCGAAAAGAATTTGACTGTTTTGGACGATTCAATTGAAGTTGGCAACGAAGGTTGGGTGGATGATCTCATTGATCAACATGAGGCTGCACACATTTCCATGAAGGACTCATCGTTATCTGGTGACGATGAGGACTATGAAGATGCTGATTTGATTCCTCCAGTTGGTGACAATCTTGCTGCCAACAGAGAGTTCTCAATGAATAATAGCACCTCCAGTTTGAGAGCTCCAGGAGAAGTGAACGAACCTGGCGAAAAGATTAAGCACGATTCAACACCACTTCCAAAAGGCTGTGGAGCCGTGTGGTCTCATACAGGGCAGTTGGTGTGCTTTTTCATTCCAAAAACCACAGAGCAAGAAGTTGAGAACAAGGCATTTCAGAAATTCAACCTTTTTAATTTCGCCGAAAACAGTCTGAAGTCGTCCCCGCATCAGAATCATGGTAATTCTCGTCACAGCCATTCGGTGGACTCTGATGTGAGTTCTGTAGATTCTTTTGAGAATGATGAGAATAGCAGCGATTCGGATTCAGATTCGAAAAGTGACCATTCATTTACAGACTCCACTTCTGACGACAGTTTCTCGAATGACTGGGATGAAATGTTACAAGACGATGTACCTTCAAGGTCTCGTATTCCTGGAATGTTTAAGGGAACTGTTGGATTGGGCCAGAGATACTTGTCTGACGCCGCAAATACTAAGAATTCAATGAACAGGACTGCAAGCGGTGGGGGTACAGGATCAAATTACAAGTCATCGGCTCATGGTGACAATGCCCTGAAAAACAACAAAAAGACCAAGAAGACGTCTAAGAAAGGAAGAAACATTGTGTCCATTCTTGACTTCAAGCATCTCGTTCCGGACAAATATGACCTTGCCTGTGAATACCGGGTTCTCGGCGACAGGCCTGAAAATCTAGCACGTTACAATTCCGAAGTTGCACTTGACCATGGTTACAGAGAGATTAGTGACGTTTGGAAAATTGTGGAAATGGTTCTCATCAAGGATGTGAGATTAAACGATGTCCCTGATTTTGGCAAGGATTTCATGTTCGATAATCCAAGTGATAAGGGCCGTTTCTTTTGGGGAAACCACCCATTCGGCCATTCTTGGTTAGTTGATGAACTATTCAAATATTTCGAAAAGACGGGAAATCTTCAAATGCTTGCAATGTTGGCCTGCATTCTTTTCGAGAATCCAACGAATATAAAGGAAAGTTTGAACGGTTCTCTCAATGTTCCAATTCACACTCCATATTCAGCATTACCTCCCCCTCCATCTGTGATCACTTTGAGAGAGTATGGAATGCTTTCGTCAGATATGGAGATCCGCAACACTCGCGAGCAGCCCACTTTTCAAAGCACCGTTTTAGAGAACGCTTCACTTTCCCGAAAACTTTCGTCCATCAGCGTCCGTAATGATACTCCATTCTCTCGGTCTATTCCAAGCTCCCATGATCATCATCCGCGAAGTGCTTCCCCAAGCAGAGTGAGTTCGTTCAAAAAAGGAATGCAAGCTACTGGATCCTCATTTGCACCATTCATGGAAACCTTTGGAATTTCAGAACAAAACTCATTGAAGAACGCAAGATCTCTTGAAATTGCGAGGAGATCCTCACGCACAAGTCTCAGAAAAGGTAGTAAGAGTATTCCTTTAAGGAAAGGAATACTTCCAATAGTGACGAGCGTGGCACCAAAATGGCGGCCCCGTTTGCCTCCGACATTCACGATTGAAATGAAAAACATTGAGCCATTGGATTTGTTTGACGATATGTACACGGCTCCTTTGCTCACTGGTCTCGACAGGCAGAAGATAAACTCATACAGACAGCAATATGCGGACATGTTGTATGTGTGGGGTTTGCCCTACCACCGGATAAAGATCTTGAAGTTCAACTTTCCGGATAAGCAGCAATCACCTTCAGAATTTGAGGTGCACAAATGCTCGTTTGGATTCCGGTTTAGGAAAGCACTCAGCTCAACACAGCTGCTTCTAACACCAATCACACCAATTGCTTCTGCAGGGACCAATGCTTGGAACACTAGAAAGAGAAACAAGCTTCAGTATTGTGGTCTTTGTGGGCTCCTCGTCTCCAAACGTGTGGTGATATGTACCCATTGTGAGCATATTCTTCATTCACATTGTGCGGCCGACTGGTGGTCGACTGAGGAAAATGAGGAAGAAGAAACAGCAGAGTGTCCTACGGGTTGTGGATGTCACTGCTTGGAACTTAGAATCTAGGTATATTTACGGCTGGCGTGTTTGAGCAATCTGGTCTTTTAATTTGTCGTCCCATTCTTTCGTGAGCTTGTCCATGTATGCAACCACACCCTCAGCACCTGTGGTGTCAATTTCACTGGTGGACAAGAACCCATTTCCCTTCCTGTCACTCAAAGAAGCAATTTTTCTGTCCTGTTCTCTTGTTCCCAAAGAAGCAGCAACTGGAGCATTGGCAGCTGTGTAGCCTGAGATATTGTGGATGGTTGAGCCGGACCATCTGGCAATATAAAAGAGAAGCATCATGCCGTAATATGTGAAAACGTTCAAGTATTGAAAGAAAGAGAAACTGGTGAAAATTCCGGGGTGCACAACGTATGACGTGATATCATCTTGCAGTTTCAATTTCTTGTAGCTTCCAGAATGAACCAAGTCCATTAATCTCTTGGATCCTTCATAAGGCTCTGGGGATCTGAGCAATTGCAAGTCGTCGAAGGACAAGTATTTAGGTTCAGACATGATCGAAGAAATCCATATCACACGACCGCCTCCACTGAGCAACTTCTTTATTCTGTGAATAAAGTAGTATGGGCCGAAAACATTGCCTTGGAATACAAGACCCATTCCATCTCCGGATTTCACACCAACACGCTGGATTTTATATGTAGGGAACGTGACAGCGTCAAGCAAGTTCACACAAATGCTCTTGGTTGCCCCGACCCAATCGATTCCACTGTAGACACCCTGGGCAGCGTTGATGAAGACGTAGTCTATGTGCTTAAACTTCTTGTTCAAGTCGTAGTATGCACTGAGAATTGACACCATGTCAGTGAAATCCACCAAGAGGTAGTCGAACTCGAGTTGTCCAGTTCTGTTAGGAAGCTTTGCAATTGCATATTCTTTGATTTTTGTAATCGCTTCTTGAACTCTGGGCAAGGTTCTGGAAGTCACAACCAAGGTGATGTTGGCGCTGGGAGGAATCTCAGTGAGAAGACGATACGCTATGTTCATTCCAAGATTGGAATTGGTGCCTGTGATAACAGCAACTTTTCCGTCTTTCATCTTGATGTAGAACAGCAGTCTATGTCTATACGAGATTTATAAACGATTAAGTCACGTGATTTATTCGATTAGATGGACTTCTGCAATGGGTTAGGTTGCAAGTTCCAGGGACACTTGGCTTAGAAAGAAGTTCCTTCACATTCACCTCTTCCCCCACTAGAAGTCATTTGAAAGCCAAAAAATAACGACAACTACAGGATTCGAACCTGTGCGGGCGAAACCCAAAAGATTTCTAATCTTTCTCCTTAACCACTCGGACAAGTTGCCAATTATGGAAAGTTTGTTACGGCATTTAACTCCACTTGTATATGATAAATAAACCTCAAAATTAGAGGGGTATTTATCATGACTTGGAAGCGTTCCGTCGGTTCAACTCAGATCTTCGGTCCCAATTCATGAGACTGCGATCCCAACACACAAATATGTATATGCAGGTTGTGCCTTGAGAATTGATCGCGGCCCAAATCTTTTTGATCTGAGGACGCAAATGTGCAGGTAATGTTGGGAATGTGAAAGATTTCGGTGATTCATCCCTCCAAAACCTTTCCTCAGTTGGAATGGGTACCAATTTAGGGACAGGGATAACGATAGGTGTGAGAGCCCGAAGTTGATTTCACAACCTAAAATTGCGAATTGGTTGAAAAAAAGATAGTTTCTGATGGCACATCTGATTCTACTTTTGATGAATAATTTGGTTTTTCTGTATGTAAATGGTTTTCCTGACTATACAAAGTTCGTCGAAAAAAAAGGCGACCTTTTTCTCTCAGCCTACTGGGGTTAAGCCTTCTATTCCCAACTACAGCTACTGAATCTGAGGACGATGTGACTCCTCAAACTCAGAGATCTTATGTATCTGAATCTGGTCATCAACTGACAAAGACTCCTACCGAAACAAAAAGAAAAAGAAATCTTATATGGAGTTTGCTACAAAGGAGGCACGTATGAGATTGACCTTACAGTGTGCATCGAATTGAGGAATCTCAATTTAAGACTACAAATGCAGGGAAAGCATGGTCATTCGGTTTCTTGTTATTCCTTTTGATGTATAGTTTGGTTTTTTCTTTTTAGTTTTCCTAATTATACAATGATCGTTAAAAAGAATTCCGTGAAGAAATGATAGATCTCCACCCAGGAATATTTGCTGGACACTACAAAAACAACACGGCACCGAAAAGAACTCCAGCAAGAACATGCACCACCCCGGTCACTTTCAAATTTCTGGAGTCTCCGCTTTTCGTCAGACTTCCACCAGTGGAAGAACTTGAAGAACTTGAAGAACGCCTTGAGGTCGCAGATACGGCCCTAGCTGAGCCACTTGAAAACTTATTTGTGGTTGGCACCACATTGGAGGCATTAGCTGAGCCAAATGTTCGAGTGGAAACGTAGTAAGACGACGAGCCGGAAGCCCACGCTGCCAATCTGCTCAAGGTCGTAGACAGAAAGTTGGGAGCCTGTAGAGCACCTGGGATGCCCGAAGTTATGGCCTCGATGGATGAGTTGGAGCTGGAGCTAGACTCATCAGCTGCCTGTGCCAACGAAACCAGGTAGTTGTCCAAGTCAAACACCATGTAGGTACTCCGAAGAAAGTTGTCCCCAAGAATCGCCTGAGCATCCCCCGAGGAGACAACGCCCAAGAAGCAGGACATGCCAGAAGTCGATTTGATGATCAAGTCTTTGACGGGCACCGGAATGTCCACACCACTGAAGGTGAATGTGAGAGTGTCATTCAGGGAAAGAAGAGCGCAGGTGACTTCGTAGTAGCCCCCGTAGTATGAGCCTCCAAACATGCTGACAAGGGCACTTACGTAGGTTCTCGGCAAGTGGGTGAGAGAAGTTCCCGTGTCGAGCAATGCGCTTGTCTGGAACTGGACGTTCAATCCGTCTCCCAGTATAGAGTCCAAGATGATCTCCGTACGAATTGGGTTTTTGTAGCCCACGTTGGTGTACCGGTTCACCATTTGCACCATTTGAAGGCTGCCTGTGTACTTCGAGTGGTCTACGGCCCCAAAGAGAATGGAGCCCTCGGAAACATTGTTTTTCCCGAGCCAGATGGAGTAGGCGTTGGCCGCGATAACTCCCTGCGACTTGAGAAGCATGGGCATGTTCTCGTAAAAGTAGCCACCTGGGACAAAGTTACTGTAGGAGCTTTCAAGACCCTGCAACCCGATCCCGAGAACACCCACCTCCGAGTCTGTGTATGGGCAAACACCAAAGGAAAGGCTCGACAAGGTGGTTCCAGAAAACTCCACATCGTCATTGGCCCAGAACCCCCAAGCATACGTCCCGTCGCCGTAGCTCACGTAGAATTCCTGGCTGGTGTCGTTCACCTGGAATGTGTCCAGTCCAGCTGTCAGAAACGACCCATACTGTGAACAGTTCACCAGAGAAGAATATATCGAAGGATAGGTGTACGACGGCCGCGACAATTGCAGTGTGGTTGCAGCTTTCAATTGAGTTGGTGTCGGAGCAGGTTCCTTCTCGTGTGCCTCGAAACCCGGACGACCCAGAAGAAGATCATCCAAGGGACCATTTCTTTTAAAGCCATTGTACTTGGAGCAACCGGACTGTGCGATCCAGAGGTCGGAGGAGCCGGTGTCGATCAAAACATCGATTTCCTGCTTGTTGGAGCCAATTTTGATGGACGCCAAGTAGAACATGGCCTTGTTCTCCAAGGCCAACGTGAGGTTATCTCTTTTGACAATGCGGGGCCGTTTGTCGATTTCCATGTCCAGCACCGAGTCTCCTCCATGGATTGTAAAGTCGATTTGAACGAGAGCTAGAGCTCCAGCAACGAGCAGCACGAAGAACGAAAAGTGCATGCGAGTGGAAGCAATCATGACGTATAGAGACGCTTTATATTTTGCAGCAATAGAGCCCTGGTCTGGCAATTCCTTGGCTGCGTGCGGCTGAGCTCTAAGCCTCCGACTTTCTTTTAGGACTGGAAGTGCCAAACTGCATCAATTGCCTCTCCGAGTACCAGATATTTCCGAGCCCAAGACTCCCGGATGAATTTTGGTGTGTGCTGGTCTGAAATCTGAATCACAGATCCATTTGGTTCCAAATAGGCTTTGGTTATTGACGCACTAAACCCAAAAATACGAACATAGTTGTCTGAGGCACGACATGTGCAGTCTGACTGTCCATGCGTTCAGAGTAATTAACGGAATTCGCGACTGCATGGAGAGCAGAGACGGTGACGTGCGCAATGATGATTGTTCATTGTTTCCCACATAGAATGCTTGTGAGATATTTTTTATTTTCAGTTACGGGCTGACTAAATACCTCCTGAAATTTCAGTAATTCGTCATTAATCCCTAGTGTATGCTGGTGTCTTCCGTTGAATTTTGCATAATACGCTTCGCTAGGAGATAATTTTGTTTTTTCAAATTCCTAGAGTAGTAATTACTAACCATTGGTCGAAAGTTCGCCAGGCTGCCCATCGAATACCCGGGTAAAAAAAAGAGATCAGAGAATAATAAAATTGGACGCTTTCCCGGCAAAAGAAGAACATGCTCCGTAAGATGAAGTTCGGCGTTAGCCAAACCTGGATTCTCGAGAGATTGAGTACAGAATACGGATTGGGAATTCGCAAAAGTCGCAATTATACAATGTAGAATATTTTGTGAAGGAATCATATTTGCAGCATCGGTTATCCTTGTTGTTTCTTTAGCAAGAGTCTCTCACGCTCGAGATTACTCTTTATGATGTGTCCCATGTTTGCTCGTTTGGGTTAAGGTCTGGTGAAAATGGAGGTTATAAAGACATCTGTAGCCAGGGAAGGCGATCAATCTTGCAATACAGGGATTTTGTGAATTCTTGCATTGTCCCCAAGTTATCAAAACTTGAATAATTATCTAATCAACCATTGTATTGATAAGAAACCGCTTGAAATTTACAGGTACTGTGCCCTTTGACGCTGGAATGGATCTCTTAGTCTCCGATTTTCTTTTCTTATTCTGCTGCAGTGCCATTGGCTTTCTCAAAGTCATTGTCACAACTCCTTCGTAGTAGCAAACACTCAAAGTCGCAAAGACCTGGAGCGCAGGATTCCGATCATTCAACCAGCACACATCCAATTATACATAGAGATCCCCCTTCAGCCGATGGGAATCCTTCTGAAAACGTACAAACTCCTTGGAACACTTTCGGTATGACTCAGAAGCGCTCCGTCGCTTCAACTCTGGTTCGCTCGTTCCTGTGCATGATCCACCTGGGCCATTGCGTTGTATTATATGCAAGCTATGCCTCCAACATTCCCCAAATGATCGTATAATCGGTCACATATATGAGAAATGTCTCAAGTCCTGATAGAGACTATTGGGAATAGGTCAAGCTCTTTAGCTTGATCTACTTCTCGCACCAATATTCTTGCGATTTCAAATCTTGAATCGTTGGATCGTTTTGAACGCTCGGTGCGACTGGAGTATGTGAAGAGAGATAAGACGAGGACGAGTCCTTAGTTCCCTATACCGATAGGACATTACGGCTAGCGTTCTCCTCCTCTCGAGTGCGTCTTAGATCCTAGTGAACTGAGACTGCACGTTGCGGGTAAAAATGGGGGTGTGAAAGTATACCGATGAGTTCGCTCAGAGTGCAATCTTTCCTCCATCCTGTGTGAGCGAAGTACTTGAACTCTGGAGACTTGTGAGATAGTGAGAATCTCTCTTAACTCTGAAACGATTTCCCTCACTAACTATCGATGGGTACACCTTTGCTGATGAATAGTTTGGATTTTTCTATTTGATAGATTTCTTAATTACACAACGATAGCTGAAAAAAACTAGCCAGTTCACCCTCGGGACGCCAGTAATCTCACAAATCATTTGAGATCTTCCATGGCCCATTCAAGAGTCTGGCTTCCTGCATACCTTTACCAATAGCTGCAAAATGAACTTTCGTAAGATATTTACGAAGACCCCACCTACAAAGCTGAAATATATGGAAACCTCATAAACCATTCCATTTAAAGAAAAATTTCTTCCCCTAGACACTGTGGTTGCTGAATTTTCCGGAAGATTTTGCACCCATAATACCGATTTTCGCAGTATAAATTGGCTATTTGTGTTCTCTGAGAATTCTCCTCTCTACTCCTCCGATCAACTAAGTCTGCCTGCAATCATGCAATTCAGACTCTCTGATCTTTCTAAGTCATTTCGCACTCTGGGAATCATGCCATTGCAATTCTCCAAGTGTCCTCCAGTTTCTGAATTGGCTTTGGCCATCGTGCCTGGGACAACAACAGAAACAACAGGGAAACCTCCGGGTGCTCTCAGTTCTATCCCTGCCCCAGCCAAATTGGCTGAGGTGGCTATGGGTTCCAACTCCACCACTCCTTCTCCGGCCCCCAAGGCTGTAGTGGTGGAGGCCCAAAATCTTGTCCTTAACAAGAAATCGAGAACAAGGGCTTTCAAAATGGCCTTGAAAAGGGCCATTCTGAAGCTCAATGTCTACAACAGAGCTAAGAGGGCCTTGAAAAGGGCTAGAACTGGCTCTTCTCCTGTCTCTCCTGTCTCTCCTGCTCCTGGTGCTGAATGTATCACCTCTACCTGTGTCTCCACCTCTATTACCAACTGCGATGAAATTGAAAACGAGTTAACTTTAGAACTCGAATATGCCGAGTGGAAAGCCTTCAGCGAAAAGCTCTATTTTGAAATCTTGGAACTCGACGACACATTTCTTGAGAGATCTCAAACACCAGTGAGGGCCGAGACTCCAGCTTCCCAATTGGGAAACCTGGAATTGAAACCTGCCAATACACAGTCGCACTTTACCACAAGTTCAACTTCATTCCACAAATATTGACTGTCACCACCGTGGGATTTCCTTCCACGGCCCCTGTTTTCATTTTCTTGATGAAATTGGCCCAGAATTGGAGAAGAAGAGCTGCCACTCTTCACTTCTCTGTTCCTGCATCTGCTTACTCCCAAAATCCTTCCCCCGGATCTCCTGTCTCCCCTGCCACAGTTTTGACGGTGACCCCCGGTTTTTCCGTTTCTCCTTTGAGATTCTTGGCTTCCATTGCGCCTCCACTGAACACTTCCTGTCTCTTGACACTCCCTGCCGGTTTTCTCACCGGCCTCGGTTCTCCATTTCCGGATGTTTTCGCACCCAAAACATCTGCAAGGTCCCTCAGACTCTGCAGAATTCCTGCAAGATCAAAAGTACATGCAGTCCAATTGACCCGTTTCGGACCCAGAGTTCCATCAATTGTTACTCTGTTCTCAGTTCCTATTTCGTCTGGCAACAAGTTCTTGGCCTCGTTCCTCGATTATGCTCCTACAGGGAAATTAACTGCCAAGAAATCTGAAAATTCGTTGGCCGGCCAGAGTTTGCTTCTTGAATTTTTCCCCAAAAGTCAAGACACCGTTGCAGCTCCAGCCACCTCCTCCTTCGACCTCCAACTGGTTGTTGCTGCCCTGGTGTACGAGTACCTCGCTGTGGTCACTTCTCTTGTCTTTTCTGCCGTGGATTCCGCCTCCACTGGCAAAATTCAGGAACTTAGCGAAGAGTCCTCAGAAAGTACCAGCATCTCTGTTGCCGACATCAAACCGGTGACTCCAGCCACGGCAGTCTGTTATGATTTATCTGAAGGAAAAACAAAACTGCCAAACGCAGAGAAGCCCACCCTAAAAGAGGTGGCTCATGCCGTGGCTTCTTGGAAGGTACTGAAAAATGTGTGCACTCCAACAAAGAAGCCATGGTATGACTACAACGACGACGACGAGTACGAGGACTTTTCTTACGAAGACCCCAAGCCTGCTGTTCTGCAAATCGCACCTCATCCTGAAGTGACTCCTCCTCTGTCAGTGTCTCAATATCTTTCCTCTGAATCCAAAGACCTCGAGGACCCCAAGACTGAGATGGCAAACGCACTTCAGCCTGGCAAAACATGGTCCTCGGTCCTTGCCACTTCTACTGAAACGACTCTTTACCAAGAACCTAAGAAGTTTGTTCGGTCCAACGCAGTTAAACTTGGCCAGAAACGGGCCACTATTCTCTCCAAGTCTACTGTTCCTGTTGTAAATGTTGAAAGACACATCCTCCCTGGAAAAGAGGCAGCCGCCTCTGAGGAGCAAAAGGATGAAGAGAAGCCTTCTGAGGGTGCTGGTAAAAAGAGAAGAAGACGGTGCAGAAGACGTAGTCGTCATTGATTTCAATTATTATTTGACATTTATAACATTCTTATCTATTCAATACAACAATAAGAGAGGAAGCGGTAGGAGTTGAATTAAGCAACTCGTGTTCCTTGGGTACGATAAGGTTTATTCTTTCTTGAACAACTCGTAGCGGAACATCACAAACAAGAGCAGGTTTCTTCATAGCCATTATTCTCAAT